>CM052895.1:24600843-24619101 GCA_028534135.1 Potos flavus
CCCCCCCCCCCCCCCCCCCCCCCCCCCCCCGCACATACACACCTCTAAGCCAAGAAGCACAATCCAAGTACCTTCTTTAGGAGCGACCTGCTTCTGTCAGAGGCAGAAGGAAGCTTGCGCTGGTTTGTTTATGGGAGAGGACTTGCTGGAGCAGAAAAATAAAGCACTGCTACCCAGGGTCTCTGAGCACCATAGAAATTGCTCTGTTCTGAGGGCTCCCTTTTTGACTCAGTGACCACAGATTTCACTCACAAGGAAATACTAAGATTAACAGGAGCTCCTTCTTGCCCTCTACATAGTTCGATCTAGATCAGCTCCTTCTAGAGACTGTTCCATGCAACATCAGTCCCACGAAACGTTCATCAACACGTAAGTTTGGACAATACTATCTATGACAGTCCAAATCTGGGGTTAATACAATGGTGTGCACTGTGGACGGTGTAGAAAGCCCAACGGTTAAGAAATCTAGTGAACTCGGGTGCCTGGGTGGCTCAGTGGGTTAAAGCATCTGCCTTCGGCTCAGGTCATGATCTCAGGGTCCTTGGATCGAGCCCCGCATCGGGCTCTCTGCTCAGCGGGGAGCCTGCTTCCTCCTCTCTCTCTGCCTGCCTCTCTGCCTACTTGTGATTTCTCTCTCTCTGTCAAATAAAAATTAATAAAATCTTAAAAAAAAAAAGAAATCTAGTGAACTCTGTTTAAGCTGTTTTCCAAACCTATTTGACCATGGAACACGTATCTCCTGTCATTGTTCTTTCTTCAGTAAGATCAGCTCTGAGGACACATTTCAGGAAATGGTCCTTCTGACAGACCTCTCAGGTCGGATGGAATATGTACATATTTAGTTCCATCCATGAGCCAGGAACATTGTGGTCCTGAAAAATATAGCTCTCTTAGTGAAAGTGGCCTCTGTATCTCAAAAAAAGATGAAGACATACTTGAAAAATTAAGTAATTAAAAACACTTTAAACATCAATGTAAGCCAATCTATCTAAATTGAGATTGAACACGACAAGCCAAACAGTATAAAGAAACGTGGTAAACCTACAGAAGAAAAAAAAATCTAAAATTGGAAAAATCATCTCAAATTCACAGTAGTTGACCATGACCTTCTTTTATTAGCCCAGCTCATTTTGATCTATTCAGTAACTTAGGGTCTCTAAGCTTCAGTTTACCTGTTCACCTGACAAGGTTGTTGAGAGGCTCAGAATGGAGTACATATACATAAACTTTTAATATACTACAATGCTCAAGACACCAGAGGTCAAAGATGACTCTTAGGTCTTGGTTTTCTCAAAGGGTCCAGTGGGTGAGAACAAAGCCACTGATGCCAAGCATTCCTACATGCCAAAATAGGGCACTAACCCACCATTGTGAAATTTCAAAAGGAGGTTATCAAAAATGATCTCACAACTTTTGGGAAACATCCACTTTAAGGGCATAAAAGGAAAAGACTGAAAAAGTTAGAAATGACCATTCTTCTAGAGAAAATGACTGGTGTCCTGAGGTATCTCTAACTACTGTTGGCCATTAGGATTTAGCTATGAGGCCAGAGTTGGGAAAACACACAGAATGTAGAGGAAGAAAAAAGGTCCACTCCTTCTTACCCAAAGGAGTGTGGGAAGAGAACAGCAAACAGAAGAACTGAGAAGAAATGTAGATGTGTAAGTCCCAATTTTCTCTCAGAGAGGTAGTAGGGGCTAAGTCAGAGGAGGAGAAGAGCGTGACAGGGAGATTCTTGCCACACTTATGATGTGGCCTCCAGAAAGGTACCAACAGGACACAAGGTGCAGGAAAACAATAGGCCAAGCAGTATGGCCAGGAGGAGAGGATCTGAGGTGCCATCAACGGCCAGAGGCCTCAAGTGAAACTCCTGCGCAGGGGCCAGAAGGAAGACCAGACAGAAGGAAGACATAAGAGGATCCACTGAGGGGGAAACAAGTCAGCAAGGATGGCCTACCAGACACCATCTGAGATGAATCAGAATGGATTCAGATAAACAGCAGATACTAGGATGGCCTGGAGATAGGAGCCAACGTTCTCTGAGACACCAGCCAGCTAACACCCAGGGGCCAGTGCAAGGACAGAGGGACCCTTCTTCCAGACTGTAAATTCTCCCATGCTCCTTCCCCACAGAATCTCTCAAACCAGAGAGAAGAGACCAAGTGAAAGATCAAGAGACTGTTTAGAAGATCAGACTATGTCATAACGTGCACTGGACTGCATTGGCTTTTTGCCTGCCACCCAGTCTATAGGAGTAGAGAGGGGCTTCTACCAGTTATACCCTTAAGTAAAGACACTATACTTTGCCTGCACATCTGAGACTGGTGTGAACAGAATTTATGCTCCCACCACCAACTAATGGAGGTGTTTCTTTTTATTAATGATGGGACCTCTTGATGGAACACAATGAGCTAACCAGATGAGACTCAGTAACAAGAACCTGTCTACTAGGAATCAAGATTTTCTTCTAGAAACAGTTAAATTCTCACTTTAAAAAATACTTTTATTTTGCAAGAAATTGCCAAAGGATGGGTCAGTGACTTCATAGTGCCAGGCGGGCAGCAGTTTTGCCACAGACCTTCATCAGAAGGACCCAGGTAGAAACAATGAACCCCAACTTTATGACCTCAAGCTGCCAACCTCTTGTATCTGAGGCCAAGTACTCACCTCTGAAATGAGCGTGACACTCAGCTCTACCTCACTGGGCCACTTTGAAGAACTGGTGAGGTAAAGCTTATAAGTACGGGAGACAGGGCCTGACCCCTGTGCACAGGAGTTAAGCAGTTATTATTTCTGCTCAGTCAGTAAGGATTATATTATTATTATTTCCACATCTCTCTGCAGCATTGTAAGGCAAAAGACTGCAGAGTGATTTTTCTTTTTTTAAACCAACAGAACAGAACTTGTATATCTAAGATGAATGTCATCCATTCACAGTCATCTATACGGGATTGAGACCCACATAAGGCATTACGTTCCAATAGCACCCATGCCCATTCCCCAGGGACTACACTAAGCTATGCCAGGAAGGGAACTAAGCATTATTCATATTTATCCCCAGGACCCAATGCAAGGCCTGGAACATGGTAAGGGTTATACCAATTCCTCCCCATTGGAGCCTTGCCCTTGTTTGTGATGTTTTTGGCCACTTCTTTCAAAAAGGCCTTCAGGTTCTGAGCCAGCAGCTTTGGTGTAAACCTTAGTGATAACAAGTCTTACAACACTGAGGATGGGCTTTAGTTTTGGAAAGTGTGGGGCATATGCAGCTTGGATGGCCAATAAGGTGAAGGGGAACTGGTCAAATACCGTGAACCCATTTTTGGTCAAAGGAGCTAGGAAACCATTCAACATGCAGGACCTGTGGAGGAAGGAGCTCCAAGAGAGGATGACAAGCAGATGTGTGTGATCCCCAGAACCAACGAGCATTCACCAGCAGTCAACAGGTTCACTGATGGGAGGTCAGGCCAGATTTGTTTCCTTAACTCTGGGCCTGAATTTGGAGGCTTTGAAGTCACTGTGGTAGAAAATTCTAATTCTTTTATTCTAAAGAACCAATGAGTAAGTTGTATTCAGTAATATGTATGTAGTATATTTTTCAATTAAAAAAAAGAGATGCTGGCTCAGTCCGTAGAGCATGCGACTCTTGATCTCAGGGTCATAAGTTCAAGCCCCACCATGGGCATGGAGCCCACTTACAAATGAAAAAGAGAGAGAGAAAGAGAGATGGTATATGGGCTCTCTCAGGAAGGATGCACTAGCAAGCGGTAACAGGGTCTGCCTTGGGGTGCTGAGTAAGGAGGCCAGGGCAAAGGATTCATGAACGACAGACTTTCTGACACAGCATTTTGTGTCTTTTAGATTTTACACTATTTTCACGCTAGTGCCCATTAAACAGCCAACAGCAACAAAGCAGGAGAAGCAGGGGGAAGGAGCAGCATTCCTTTTCTCTACAGTAAATATTTAACCTGAGTTTTCTCTAAAAAAAACAAAAACAAAAAAGTAAACCATGGAAGGATTAACAAGAGGCTCATGATCCCATCACACCTGTTAGCCTGTCCCAGGGTTGCTCACCCAGCCTGGCGAACGAGAACATTTTACTTCTACCAACTCCAGGTTCGTGGTTGAAGAAAATATGTACCCTTGACCTAAACCTGCACAGATAATTTGTAATAGAGACAATTAACCTCACAAAGACAAATTCTGTAACTGGATTGTGATAGGAAGCACTCACTCTCCACTAACTCCTGCCCTCCCTCCCTTCTTGGCCTTTTCACCACTCAGACACTTCCCCTTAGGGCAAGAAGGCCGGTGATGGGGTCACATCTGGCTTGTTCCTCATCCGCTCAGTGAAGGGAGATAAGCAGACCATGTAAGCCATGACTAAAGCCAGGCTCTGGAATTGTTTGTAACTGTTCTCAGACTATCTGAAGTTTTTTGGTTGCCAGGGCTGGTCCTGGGATGAGGTGAATTAGCTTTACCTGAGGATGGGTTACACTCCCAAATCCCCTCACACACACTGTAGCTTTTATATCCGAAATCGATGACTATGTTATGTGCGACATGGAGAAGCCAGGGAGAGTGATTTTCATCCCTGACATCCCCAATGTCCTTTCCTCTGCCTTTAGGAAACAGCTCTCAGGGCTTGTATGGGGTCCTTCCCTCACCCATGCTCAAGGAGAGGTTCCAAAACCTAAGCCTCAGAGTGGAACCAACATCACATCCTGAGCCAGTCACTGTGCCAGATTCCCTGGGCCACCGGGCTTGCATCAGAGATGGGAAAATGGCCATGAAGGAGCCAGAGTCAGTAGGCCACAGAGGTCTGGCTGGGAATGCAGAGCCAGAGACAGGCACTTTGTCCAGCTGGACTCAGACCTCCAAGGATAAGGGGCCATAACCCACCACTGTCTTGCCTCACAAGGAGCACAAGGTTCAAGGAGATCTGAGAGAGAAAGTCTAGGGTTGAGGAGTGTCACCTTTCAGCCTAAGTCCGACCCATTCCTATTTCTGCCCCTAGATATCTTAGTATGTGATGCAATAAATATATTCTATTTTCCTGCTTAAGCCAGAGTGTGAGTTGGCTTTTCTGTCTCTTATAGCCAAAAACGTCCTGCCTGACATGCTAGTGTGCCAAGTCTAGGAGACCAAAACGTGGATCCGAAGCTGGAAAAACAGTGGGACCAACCTTAAGCATTGAGTGCCTTTGAAATAAACCCTGGACTGTTCCATCAAAGGCATCATTTCCTATATACTCTTATCTTCCTTTTTTTCTTTTTTTTTTTTTTAAAGATTTTATTTATTTATTTGACAGAGAGAGAGAGATCACAAGTAGGCAGAGAGGCAGGCAGAGAGAGAGGGGAAGCAGGCTCCCTGCTGAGCAGAGAGCCCGATGCAGGGCTCAATCCCAGGACCCTGAGATCATGACCTGAGCTGAAGGCAGAGGCTTTAACCCACTGAGCCACCCAGGCGCCCCTCTTATCTTCCTTTTGCGGGAAAGTGGGAATACAAGAGGGAAAAGCCTGGAAAGCATGTTAACAGATGAGCATTAAATGGACATTTTACTCCCTGATGCAGCCCGCTCCTTCCTCATTCCTGCATGGGCTTTTCCAGCCCAACAATTGGGCTCAGAGTTCAGAGCTGGTCTCACAATTCCAGTGAAGTGCAGACATCCTCTTACTGGGAATTACAGAGCCCTCTGAACACCCATCTAAGTAGGTAATGAGCTTGAAGATCATACAGGGTTAATAATTTGCTCACCAGTGCTGTGAAAGCCTTTCTCTCGCAGGCAGGTGGCAAGCAGCAGAGCTGATGGATGAGAATCAGAGTCCTCCTGTACCATATCTGCCCCTCCCAACCTCTCAACCATCACCCTGTTTCTTTGATGGTGCCATGAGCATAGATGCAAACTACTCTCCAGTATAAAAAAAACAAAAAATAAAAAAAAACCTGCTCAACACTTCTCACAGTAAAAATAAGATACAATTTTTCACCTATCAGATTGACAAATATGAAAATAGCTGATATCCAACCCCAGTGAGGGTATGGAGAAATGAACATTCTCTCACTGAGAAGAGTGTGTGTGGGTTGAAGGCAATTTTGCAGTAACCATCCAGATCAGAAGTGTGCACACTCTTTGAGCCAACAACTCCTAGGAATTAACCTACAAAAATACTTCTATCTGTTTACAAAGATGTATGAAGAGCAAGGGAACCGACACATGGAGATACACACACACACACACACACACACACACACACACTCTTACACATTTATGATAGCCAGTCTCCCCAAATGGCCCCCAACGATTCCCACCCTCCCTGTACAGGTACACAAGCTGCTCCCACCTCAAAAAGTAAAGCTTGTCTCCTGCCCCCTTGAATTTGCACTTGCCATGTGACTGGATTTGATCAACAGAATATGGCAGAAGTAATATTTTAGAACTCAGTCCCATGAGAAACCCCAGCCATGTGTAGAAACCAGTTAGAGGAGAGCCAAGGTGTTCCTCACAACCGTCAGCCAGCACCAATGGCCAGTCACTAAACTGCCAGATCTCCAGTTCTGCTAACACTACACAAGGCAGAAGAACCACTCAATCAATCCAAGGAAACATGATAAATAAATTGTTATTTTAAGCCACTAAGTTTTAAGGGCTTTGTTCCTCAGCAGTAAGTAAGAGAAATAATATTCATTCCATCTTGTATGAAATAAAGAAAAATTGGAAACAACTTCAAAGGCCACCAGGAGGACAATGGTTACAAAAGTGATGGTCCAGCCATACCAGGAATGCTGTGCAGCCATCAAGAAGAAAATTGAAGTAATTGTTAATGTAACAGGGAAAAGTCTCCAAGGTACGTTAATGAAAAAAGCAAATTTTAGAACAATACACAAGTATAATTTTATGTAAAACATATTTAGGTAAACGCATATACACCAAACCATTAACAGTTATTTCTGGAGAGAACCATGGGTTTGGTGGCAAAGAAGGATGTGAAACTTCCACTTTTTGATTTCTGCATGGATTTCTTTCTTTTTTTTTTTTTTTTTTTGGATTGAGCATGTACTCATGTATTCATTTTATAATCTAGTAAAAGATGAAAAAATGGACTTTAAAGCCTTTTCAACCCTGTCTACTGACTTTCCGAGAACTTAGAAGAAGCCCAGATTCATGCTAGCTGTCATTTCACTGGGCACTTAAAATAAACCAGGCAACCTATGTATTATATTATCGCTAAATTTCTAAACAACCCAGGCAGGTGGGTGTTATTTTTCCTATTTCTGAAACGTGGACATAGAAGCTCAGAATGGATAAGCAGCTTTCTAAGTGTTGCTCAAGTAAATGGCAGAGCCAGTGTGTGTTGGACCTGGGCGGGGGGGGGGGTTTCCACTCTAAAGCTTGTGTACCTTTTCAGGTCAGACTGCGCTCGGCTCCAACGAGTTGAAGGTCTGGCTGGGGAACGGAACTCACACACTGAAGCAGCACTCATGGACTGGGTTCGAATTCCAGCTTCACTCTTGACCAGCTGTGAAGCGGTGGACAAGTGACAGCCTGCTGTGTCTCACTTGCGCCTTTAAACAAGCATCTACTGAATACTTCCTGGGTGTGAGGTACTGCTCAGTCCAGGTCTCTATCACTTCAGAAGGAAAATCCCTGCCCTCATGGAGCTTAGGATGTAATAAGAGAGCCAGATGTCAAACAAATTACTAAATAAACACATAATGTGACCACAGAGAATGATAAAAGCTAAGAAGAGGAAACCGTGAAATGCCTCAATTTCCATGTCTATAAAATGGCATATCAGTGGTGCCAACTCCACAGGACTCCTGTGCTGAATAAAACATTTCATTTAAAATGCTTACTGCTGGGGCGCCTGGGTGGCTCAATGGGTTAAGCCTCTGCCTTCTGCTCAGGTCATGATCTCAGCGTCCTGGGATCGAGCCTCTCTGCTCAGCGGGGAGCCTGCTTCCCCTCTCTCTCTGCCTGCCTCTCTGCCTACTTGTGATCTCTGTCACATAAATAAATAAAATCTTTTAAAAAATAAATAAATAAATAAATAAATAAAATAAAATGCTTACTGCTGGGCGCCTGGGTGGCTCAGTGGGTTAAGCCTCTGCCTTCGGCTCAGGTCATGATGTCAGGGTCCTGGGATCGAGCCCAGCATCGGGGTCTCTGCTCAGCAGGGAGCCTGCTTCCCCCTCTCCGCCTGCCTCTCTGCCTACTTGTGATATCTCTCTCTGTCAAATAAATAAATAAAATCTTTTTAATAAATAAATAAAATGCTTACTGCCAAGCCAAACGCATAGTGAATTCTAATAAGTGGGAATTATTATTTATTATTATATGCTAAATTGTGTATGTGTAGGTTGTGATAAAGGGTGCATGACAAATGGGAGCATGCCAAATATGTGTTAAATGAACAGAACACGGGCATTTGGGTGACTCAGTCTGTTAAGCATCTGCCTTCAGCTCAGGTCATGGTCCCAGAGTCCTGGGATTGAGCCTTGCATCAGGTTCCCTGCTCAGTGGGGAGCCTGCTTCTCCCTCTCCCTCTGCTGCTCCCCCTGATTGTGCAAATGTGCTCTCTCTCTCCCTCTCGAATAAATAAAATCTTTAAAATAAATAAATAAAAAATAAATAAATGAACAGAACAGAGACAATCCACTGGGCTAGAGCAGTAAAGGAGCCTTCCCAGAGGAGGTGCCACAGGGCATTGTGCTCAAGAAGGGACTAAGCTTTGTTTGCAGGACAAATGCCTCTACCCTGCCCTGGAGACCCTGGAGTAGCCAAGAAGACAGAGAGGCAAGGTGGCCTGTCTGCCCCCCTACTAACGCAGTTAGTTAGGGCCTTAAACGCAGAGAGGAGCTGGGCTTCAGACACTTGGTAGGGGCTGACCGCACAGCCTGCAGAGAAACCAGGCTGGGAATAAGCCTGCTGCTGCCACCACCACTGTGAGGGCAGTGGGGGTAGGGCGCAGGAAGGCCTGGGGGAGCACCGAGTTATTTGTTATGGGGTGAAGAGGAAGCTATAAGTGGTCCTCTGTCCTCCATTAACAGCAGGATGGAGTCAGGCTGGAGCCGCCGGCTGCGGAATCAGCCTTGTTTTTTAAACACACATGGCTGGCCCAGGCCTTTTAACCCCCGAACACCCCAGGGTTCCTGCAGGAAGAAAACAGTAGCCTTTGGTCTAGAAACTCTACAGCTGGGGTGTAGCTTGGGGCACTTCTGTTCAGCTCAGCAACAAACAGAAGATAAGAATATTATGATAAAAATAACTGTTCTTTTATAATGGATTATTCAAAGTCAGGGAGTCTGGGCTGCTTATAATTCTTTATACTTAAGACTCCTCACTGTACATCCTCAGAGCAAAAAGTGAATAATAAAAATGGATTACTTCTGTCTGCAAAGAAATACAAACTATTTTGTTTCTACCTTACCTACTCTTCTAAGAGTGTCTCCCCACCTATCATCAAAAGTTACCTTTAAGTACGAGATCTACAAGTGTTTAGACAAGCCCCTCTGCGTCTTTGAACCTCATTCCCTATCATATTCCACTGGAACTTTTTCTACAGCACCCTATGGTGAAATGAGGAAGGGATTAGACCAATGATTAACGTTTTGGAGAAATTCAGACACCTTAGGAAGTTCATGAATGCCTTGCACCCTCTCCCTAGAAAAACGCACGTGTGCAAACCACACAGAATTGTGCAGCTTCAGGGGTCCCAGACTCCCCTGCCCCCCAAGCATATTCTAAGGCTCCAATGACCCCAGGTTCTGTCCTTCCCAGATCAGGCAGACTGGTAAGCTTCCTTTTAGGTCTTTCTACAAGTGCTCTGACTTGATTCTATACATGAGGTAATCCTTAGCATAATCCTTAGCAATCAGAGGCTCCTAGTAACTCAGTGACTGAGAAACCACCAAGAGACTGCCAAAGCTCAGGTTAGCAAGGTGAGAACTGTTAGCACCAGGGAGACCAGGGCATTCAGGCAGGCTCCTGAGCAGCAGCTCTGAACCCCAACTTCCAGCTACCACATGCGGGTGGGGTCCCTGGCACATGTGAGGCCCAACAGGATTTCCATCTGCCTTAGAGAGCCACTGCTAGGCTCAGGAGGAACCAATGAGGAGAAAGAGCTTCCCTAGTCCCCATTGCTTCCCTCCTCTCCAGTAGCTTGGATCCCCACACTCTATGATGCAGGTCTGCAAGCCTGTGCTGCTGAGCAGGGCCAGCCCCGCCTAAGAGGGCTGGTTTGGTCCCCTAAACCCCAGAGAAATGGCAGAAAGTGAACATGTAACATTCACCGTGACTCTCATCCAGGCTTGATTAAGAACAAAGGACTGGAGCTGTGCTTCAGCCCAACCCAACTGACCATGATGGGGGATAGTCTTTCCCTGAGCCTTCAGTCTTACCAAATCAGCAGTCCTGCTACCTGCCCTAGCACGGCTCCACAAGAACCATCCGAGACCTGCCAGAAAGCAGCATGTAAGACAAAACCACTGTCCCAAAGGCAGCCCCTTCAGAAACCAAGGTGATCAGGGCAAAGTAACTTACGTGAGGCAAGAAGATTAGGCCCCATGAGCCTTTGGCTGGGCTCAATGGGAGCAAGCCAGCCCCAAAATGCAGGAATGATTACTAACAGACCATGTCCCAAACTTACACGTGTTCCACATCCACAAACTGGAAAAAATGTCGAATTAAATATGAAACAGGAAATGGAGATAAAGAGCTGTGCACACAAACACACACACACACACACACACACACTCTTCTAGTTAGCATGGGGATGAAAGCCAGTGGTGGTGATTGTTAATTAGAAAGGAGGACTAACAGCCACCTTCCAAGGCCAAGTCATTCATCTCAGAAGCACCAGGCCAGGGTTAACCATTGCAGCCCCAGGGTGAAGTGCCTTGCTTTAAATGGCCCCACTGCTAGCTCATCAGCATTTTCTAAGCCTAGCTTGGTTAATTGAAGAATCATGAAGAAAGACAAGGAGGGAAAGAAAGTGGGGGGAGGGAGAAGGACAGGTTGAGGTCAAGGTCAAAGAGAAAAGCTGGACAGTGTATGTGTGAAGGACAGTGTATGAAGTGTATGGACACTTGCAGCTTGACAGAAATAGGTTCAACTCCTAGCTCTTTATTTAACAGCTGCGTGACTGTGGAGGGCTTTCACCAGTTCTTTTGGTTTCAATTTTCCTGTCCAACAAATGGAGAAGGTAGTATGAACTTAACGGAGTGGTTGCAAGGATTAAATGAGATGATGTATGATAAGCACTAGTTTGCCTGGAACGTTGTAAGTACTCAAAAACAACAGTGACTGCTACTATTCAATTAGTTTTATTTTAACTCTTTAGTCACCTTAACCTGTGTAAGGCAGCCATTTCCTCCAATAAAATACAAAGGGCTAAACTTCCGCCTGCAGAGATCGATTTCAAAGTGTGGGAGGCATAAGGGGGGAATAAGCAGTTGCTCATTTCATAAACAGATCCATCCCCCCACCCCACCCCATCATCTTCAGTAAGAGTAAAATGTGGCCTCCTGAGTCGTAGAGTCCAGGAGGCTGTCCTTGAGGAAACGGCCCCAGCCCCTTTTCCCCAGCCCTGTCCCCAACCATCACTGCCCTAAACAGCATTTGATTTCAGCAAGGACAATACAGGTCCCTGGATTTTCCACTTTTCTCTTTACAAGTCTATGTGAGCAGGAAAAAGGGGGCTTGTTCCTTTCCAATACAAAAAGATCACTTAAAGGTAATCATCATAATCAGGAAAGAGCTCTTCGTATCTCAAAGACCACTTAAACAGCTAGTGCACAGAACAGTGCTAGGCAAATAGTAGCTGCTCAGCAACTCTCTGTTGAGTGGCCAAATGGATTAATGTGACCTGGTCCCCACAGTGGCTACTCTTGAGGCACTCACACTCCAATGAAGGAGATATAAACAAAAAAATCGCCCCTCACACCTTACCAAGCTTCCAGATACAGGGACATCAAGGAATAACAAAAAGCAGTTAAATTATGGCCACCAAATACATTTCTGATTTTATAAAATTAGTTTTGGAAAGAACTGAGCTTTCTTCTCTCCTCTGTCTCCCTGTCACTTTTAGCCACATATTCTTACTAAGACATTGGATCCAAGACCTGGCACATAGCAGGTTCACAATAAACATTTGTGGGATAAAAAGTAATGAAATGCATTTACTGCTATCAAGAGCCACACTGCTGGCCCAACGCAACTGTCAGAGAAAGATGGTGGCAGAGCCCTGAGCAAGACAGCCATGTGGGTTTTCTTCCTTTAGCATCCTGTTCCAGACAATTTCCTCCTAAATGAGATCACAGGTCCAGACCTGCTTTGGAAGTACAGCATTGCTGACTCACTCCAGCGATTCACGCCATATGTTTTAGAAAAGAACAGTCCACTTTTATTAGTAGGAGAGCAGTGCCAATAGTTTACATTATGGGAGCATTTATATGCCAGATCCCGAGCTGGAAGGCTTATATTCAATAAACCCTTTAATTCTTACAACAAGCCTATGGAGTAGGTTATATGATCTCCATTGTACAGATAAAGCAACTATGGCTGAGGAAAGTGAACTCACTTGCCCATAGCCGCATAGCCAGTTTGTGATACTCCAGAAGGCTCTCTTAGCCCACCTCTCAGCATCAACTCTATGAAGGCCACCAGCTCCCTATCCCACCCAACTATGTCCAACCCTCAAACACCCCTGACATTTGTTCGAGCACTTTCCTTGGCCTAGAAAGCCCTTCCTGACTTGCCCACCATGTAAAGGTCCCCCTCATCCTCCAAGACTGTGCTCAAATACTCTTCCTTTCTGAAGCCTCCCCTGTCAACCCCCGCTGCCAAGGCAGAACAACGTCTCCCTTCTCTGTGCCCTCAGTTCAGAGCACCATGCCAAATCCACTGCACTCTTGGGACAGGTCAGGGTCCAGGGCCATGGCACCTTCAGCACCTAGCATGGACATCTGCCTGCCACACAGCAGGAACACAACAAATATCCCATAATTAAGTAAAATCAAGCACATCCTTCCCCGAATAACAAAACAGAGAAGTAAACCCCCAACCCAGTGACATGCCCATTTTGGTCCTCTTTCTGCTTTCTAGGAAGTAGCTGATCAACAGGGTGGGGATGCAGGCAGAAAGAAGGTAAGAGTTAGATTGACACTCTCCAAACAGCCCTGAGTAGGGTCCAGGCCCAGCATGAGCCAGCAGGCAGCCTCGTCTTCCCTCCGCAGGCCTTATGGTGGGCAAGTTGCCAGTCAAGCTCAGATGGTTAAAGGCCATCTGGGCTCTGGGTGGTCACCACCCAGCTCTGCCACTTCTGTGGGCCCCTCACATTCCCTGGTCTCCTTCTCTCTGTGGGCTCTCCAGGATCCCATTTCTTTTTTACACAAGGAAGCCAGGAGAGCAAGTTACCTCCTGGGCTGGTCTTCAGGCCCAAGGGCTTTCTCCCTGTCAGAACGAATGCCATTCCCCCAGTAGTCCTAGCTTTTCTTATCTCTTATCAAGTAATTCTGAGCAGAAAGAACGGGAGGATGGGGAGGAACATCTTTCCACTCAAACAACCTCGAAGGGCTGGACCCAGGACTGTGAGGAAGGCACTGGGATCTTCCTGTGATGGAAGGGACGGGGGAGGAGAGCTCTTCTTATTGCCTTCCAGCAGGAGAATGAACTAAGAGACATCTGGAAATCCCTTCCAGACCCCAAATTCTCTGTTCTTTCTAGAGACTGAGTATATGGACCTGTGGTTCTGGTAGCCATAATTTATTGTCGAGACCAAGAAACTTTGTAAAATGAAGAAGGGTCAAATAGGCATAAACTGGGCCTTCCCCAGGCAAACTGAGATGTCTAGTCTTTCAACCTACAGGGTTGAGGACAGGAAACCTTCCCCAGAGTTCAAGTTTGCAAAACTTCAAACTTTTCCAAAAGAAATGGCCACTTCTCAAAGAGATTTTAGCAAACCACTTTTCTGAGTAACATAAAAAGATACATAATAAGTCATAATATAATCTGTCTTTTGCCTAATGTATTCTGGTTCCTCCTGTAGATGCTAGGCACTGAGGTACATGCCTGGGGCCTCCTCTGATCAGAGCAGACACTCCCAAAGGAGAGGACGAGATAACACTAAATGGCCTGCTCTACTGAATGGTTGAGAGCAGTACAGCCCTTCTGAAGGGGTGGGGGAGAGCTGAGGGGAGGCAGGGCTTTTAACTAACTTTCCCAGGTGGGAAAGGGAAAAGAGTCAGTTACTGAACACCAAGTAGAGCTGATTTGGGTAACATCCTTTGGGGTGCCCCTCCATGCCCCAGGAAGATGGGAGTCGGAGTAAGGGGGTGGTGCTTAATGTCCTCTCCCCAGCCCAGAAGGTGAGCCCAGGTTCGTGGCTCCCCTTTCTTCCCTTCCTCTGGCCCTGCTGTGGGAGCACACTTGGACCCAGGATTTAGTTTCAGGGTATGGGGACACAGGGGCTGCCCACCAGCGCTTGCTCCATTACTTGATGAGCCCAAACAGATGCACGGCTTCCCTTCTGGCTCTCCTATTCATTAAGGAAGGGGAAATCTGGGATAAGGCCTCAGCAAACTTTTGTAGTTTTGCATCCCCTCTTGAGACATTAAGGGCAAGTGACCAATGGTGACCATGAATCCTTGATTTCCCAGGATAGTTATTTCAGATGTGTGTGTGTGTGTGTGTGTGTGTGTGTGAGAGAGAGAGAGAGAGAGAGAGAGAGAGAGAGAGACAGAGAGACAGAGAGACAGAGAGACAGAGAGACAGAAAGACAGAGATCAGAGGACCAAAGGATCAGATGTTGTGGGGAGTCCCCATAGGGAAGCAGGTTTCTCCAAACTTCAGTCAGTTTTGCCTTGCACACACACCACCTATACTCTTTTATTCTACATACTCCCCCAAATCAAGTCCATTTTTAAACTTAAATATGTGATTTAGCCTTTACTAAAAATAAACAATCTGTAAAATAACAGATTTTACAAATATATTGATACATAAATAAGATATAAACATGTGATATTTTATTATATGACTATTAAACTTAAAAAATTTTTTATCTCCTAAATCACCTCACAATTTGGGAAACACAGTTGTAAAGGGAACAGTGGTCTGGCCTCAGGGCACTAGTAAAGGAGGGAAGAGGGCAGAATGAGGATGGTATCTTTTCCCTCCCCCTGCTCCCTCCCCGCAGAGTCATCTTGGGCTGGCTGGGTCCTTCCCTCAAAACCACAGCTCCTTTCAGGTAGCCCCTCCATATACCATCCCTTATCGGTTCTCGGTATTTGCTCACTCTTTGCTTCTTGAGACCTCAGACTAATCAGGGTAGGCTGATGCTCACACAGAGGGCTGTTCTATCTTAATCCTGGCCTGGTTAGTTCCCCAAACCCTGCCCACACCTTCAGAAATTCTCTGTACTAAACTCTCTACAAAGTGTCCAGCTGAGTGTGCCATCTATTTCTTGTCAAGACCTGACTTACATACAAAAGCATCTCCTATAAAACACAAAACTATTACAAAGATTCCAAGAAGTCATGGACAAAGCTTAGGAATAGGAAATTTGTAAGAATAAAGACGAAATAGTAAACCAATGATGGGGAAGTAGTTAAGCTACCAGCAATCTAAGGTATGTACATTAACAACGCTATGGAACCATGTTACACCTTTTAAGACAGCAGAGAGTAAAACATAAGCCAAGAGACCACCCGGTGCTGGCCGCGTTAGAGAAAAATTGCCACCTCATCCACCACCGGTAGCAATGATGTATGGTCCTTCGGGAGAGCCATTCAGCAAAAAGTGGCAAGTGCCAAAAAAGAAAAAAAAAAAAAAGTTCAAATCTTTGAACCAGGTAACCAACTCCTGGGAGTTTTCCTTAGGAAATAAGTCACAAGAGGATAAAAAGAAAATTGCACAGAAAATCTCACTTCAGCTTTTTTAGATAACAAAAATTAGAAACTGTCCAGATGAAATCCAAAAGAGATTAGTAAGTAAATTATGCTTTATTCTTATTCCCCCAATGGAATATTGTCTAGTCTTAAAAACTGAAAATGTAAAGACTTCATAAAAGTGTTTATAATGTGCATAAAGCCAAGCAAGAAAACATGAAATAATATGTGCATTGTGATTAACAGTATGTAGGATTACTATAGGAGAAAAGACTGGAAAGACATTTTTAGAACTGAAAGTACTTTACAGTGGTGAGATTATGGGCATATTTTTTCCTATGAAGATTTTCTTGGGTACCTGGGTGGCTCAGTCGGCTGAGTGTCTGCCTTTGGCTCAGGTCATGATCCCAGGGTCCTGGGAACAAGCTGCACACTGGCTCCCTGCTCAGTGGGGATCCTGCTTCTCCCTCACCCTCTGCCATTCACCCCACTTGTGCTCTCTGGCTCTGTGTCAAATAAATAAATAAAATCTTAAAAAATATATTTTTTTTACCCCCGTAATATATTTAATACATTGCTGGTACGTTATTGACAATTACATCTAAAAGGGAAGAATTAAATTCTCCCAAATCACAAATATCCTGTGGATAATAACTATATTCAGTCTCCTACTGTCTCTAAATTCCCGTGTCTCTTAACAACTGGTAACGGACACCATGGTGTGATGAATGGAGTACAGGCTTTGAGACATACGGAGCTGAGCTCCTGGACTGGAGCTGTGTGGTCTTGGCTAAGTTATGTAACCCCTCTGAGCTCTGACTTCCTTGTCTGAAATACTGAATGATAACATCTGTTTTCCAGGGATTTTAAAGGTAAGTGCCTAATACAAAATAAGTGTTCAATAAATAATCCCTATCAGGCCAGACAATCTACTAGAGCTTATTTTTATAGGTCTGTTTGGGCTGCCAATGTTCTTTACTCCACTGCCCATGTGTGAATGCCTCTCCCTCCAAACTGGACGGTGAGCTCCTTAAGGGGTGCCTTCCCCAGAGTTAACCCAAGGATGAAGCCGACAGATGAAGCTCCATAAATATTAGGTAAATGATGAATGGTTACCCCTTTAGCCCATTGTTAATCTATGACGAAGGGCAAAAATAAATAAATACTAGAAACACTCAGCCATTCAGGAAGAGGCTGGTGAAATCTATGATTTCCCATCAGCAGAGAGCCAAATGAAGAACCCCTGAGAAATAATGACACTCTTCCCTCCAAAGGCCCTCCCAGCTCATTCCAAAAATGAAACAAACACAGGATCTGGAAATGCAGCTTAATGCTCTCTCCACAACTCCCCCTCCATCTCACCCAGGGAGCTCTTCTAGAATGAGAAAAATTCCAAGTAGAGGACTCCACTGCTGAGGAAGAGCTCCCGGCCCCACTTATGGGGCTTCCAGTCCACTTCTGAAGAGTGGGGAGAATCACAAGAAAAAGCACAGGAAACAAAGGAAAAGAAAACCCTAACCCTCAGTCACATTCATGCTTCAGCTAAAGACCATACAATTTCAACTCTTCACTCTGAAAATGAGTAATGAAAAGGAAAGAATTTAGCATTCTACCACCTTTCCAGGAGGAACTGTGTTTCAGTGTAATCAGTTCCAGGCAAAGAGGGCTAACTCTTTATAAATTCTAGATAAGAAACGTACAAGAAACAAAAATTAGAAAATCACCTTTTTGCAATCCCGATGAAATAAGTGACTCAGGCAAGGAACATCAACAAGTGCACAATGGGTGCACTGGTTTTGAGGGAACTAGATATTCTACATGGGACCAAAATATCACCTTACAAATTGTTCACTGGTAGCAGTGCAGAAAAGGAGAAGGTAACTTGACACTGGCAGGATCAGGTAGGAATCTGTTACCCCCAGATCAACCCTGGCCCCAGGCACAGAGGAACCCATAGTAAGACCACCAGACAAGATGAACTCCCTGATTTGGGGCAATAAAAGATGTGCAGTGTCACCACACCTAAATCTAATCAAGTCCTAGGACCAACTTCGGCTTATGGGAAATATAGCTGATAGGGAAGAGATTAAATCCAAGTCAACAATCAGACCAACCCAGAAGGTGCGTTTACGGGAAACCTACCTGGTTTCTTTGATAAGCCTATGTCATGAGGGTGAGGAGAGGTGAAGAGGGAAGTTCTAAAATAAAAGTGTCTCAAAAGACTTTAACAATCAGATACAGTATGTGGTCCTGATTTGAATAAACCAGCTATAAAAGATACTGTTAGGGCAACTGAGGACACTTGAATACGGATTGCAATTAGATGTCATTAAGGAATTCATGCAAATTTTTTAAGTTGTGATATAAAGTGTT
>CM052895.1:24619601-24679987 GCA_028534135.1 Potos flavus
TATGGTAATTGTCTTTCTCTGCTTGAGTTATCTCACTCAGTATAATCCCTTCCAGTTCCATCCACGTCAATGCAAATGGCGGGTATTCGTCCTTTCTGATGGCTGAGTAATATTCCATTGTACATATGTACCACATCTTCTTTATCCATTCATCTGTTGAAGGGCATCTCAGGTCCTTCCACAGTTTGGCTACTGTGGACATTGCTGCTATGAATACTGGGGTTCATGTGCCCCTTCTTTTCACCACATCTGTATCTTTGGGGTAAATACTTAGTAGTGCAACTGCTGGGTTTTAGGGTAGCTCTAATTTCAAAATCTTGTGGAACCTCCACACTATTTTCCAGACTGGCTATATCAGCTTACATTCTCACCAACAGTGTAAGAGGGTTCCCCTTTCCCTGCATCCTTGCCTACATTTGTTGTTTCCTGCCTTGTTAATTTTTGCCATTCTAACTGGTGTAAGGTGGTATCTCAATGTGGTTTTGATTTGAATTTCCCTGATGGCTAATGATGTTGAACATTTTTTCATGTATCTGTTAGCCATTTGTACGTCTTCTTTGGAGAAGTGTCTGTTCGTGTCTTCTGGGCCCATTTTTTGAATGGGGTATTTGTTTTTTGGGTGTTGAGTTTGAGAAGTTCTTTATAGATCTTGGATACCAGCCCTCTATCTGTAAAGTCATTTGTAAATATCTTCTCCCATTCCGTGGGTTGCCTCTTACTTTTGTTGACTGTTTCCTTTGCTGTGCAGAAGCTTTTTATCTTGATGAAGTCCCAAAAGTTCATTTTTGCTTTTGTTTCCCTTGCCTTTGTAGACGTGTCTTGAAAGAAGTTGCTGTGGCCAATGTCACCATAAAAAAAAAACTGAGATCGTGAGTGTTCATTTTACTACTACTATTCTTTCCACCTCTTCATAATGAGTAATTTTTTTAAAAATTTTATTTATTTATTTATTTGACAGAGAGAGAGAGAGAGAGCAAGCGAGAGCACAAGCAGGGGGAGCAGCAGGCAGGGGGAGAGGGAGAAGCAGGTTCCCTGCTGAGCAGGGAGCCTGATGCAGGGCTTGATTCCAAGACTCTGGGATCATGATCTAAGCAGAAGGCAGACGCTTAACCACTGAGCCACCCAGGCGCTCTTTTTTTTTTCTTTTTAAGATTTTATTTATTTATTTGACAGAGAGATAGCGAGAGAGGGAAACAAGCACAGGGAGCTGGAGTGGGAGAAGCAGGCTCCCTGCTCCCGAGCATAATGAGGAATTTTTTAAAAAGACTAAATACTGGGGTGTCTGGGTGGCTCAGTTAGTTGAGCACCAAACTCTTGATTTTGGCTCAGGTTGTGATCTAGGGGTCCTGGGATCAAGCCTCGCCTCAGACTCTGCAGTCGGTGGGGGGGGGTCTTCTTGAGGATTTCTCTCCCTCTCCTTCTGCCCCCCCAACTCTAAAAAATAAATGAAAAAAATCTAAAAAAAAGACTAAATACCCCTCTGGTGACTCTAATGTCACGTTGTCTTTTTTCTACTCCTAGTTATATGCTAAAGCTTTTGAAGAGCCAGCAGAAGGCCAAAGCACTTATTTTAAAAATCCTGCTTTAATACTTAAAAGTAAATCTGAAGGACTAATCCCTTTCTGGACCTCTACAGAGTCTGGCTCAGAGCAGAATGGAGAAGGTCCATTCTATAAAGAGCCAGTGCCTGATGAAAGAAGATAAAGGTACTTAGATGGCTGGAGTCCTCAGAAGCCACGCCTTGTTCTGAGTGTTCACTACAGTCTGGCAGGATTCTAAGGCAGCCTCCAGATACGATGAGGTCAGCAGCAGCATCTGCTCTTCCAGCTAGAGAAACAGCCTCAGAGAAGTTAAGTAACTTGCCCAAAGCTGTTCAGCTGATATGTAATACATTTTTAACAGGCATTTTAGAAAGCAGAGCCTGAGTTAACCATCCTCCCTGCAACTCCTAAGCTTTTCTGTCTCCTCCCCTAAAAAGAGGGTGGGGCTGTACTATCCAAACCTATCAACCCCACCCACACTCCTGCTGCAGGGTTTAAGGCTGGCTGACTGATCAGTTTAAAGGCACTGACCACTACCTACCATGAACTCTGAAATGAGTGAGGCTCAAGCAGGAGTCAGAGAAAAAAACCTGGTCTTGGGCCTAATGGCACATACAATTCATCTGTGAAGACAACACTAAGAAACATAACTAGCAGAAAGAACATACTAGATTGTATGGCTCCTCTACCAACACTACCTTCTGCACAGGGTTCCTCCTACCCCTGTACTCAAACTGCACTGTGATGACGTACTTCGAGGGGATCTTCTACCTCGGCAGTTTAGTGACTATCGGGCTCCTCAAGCTCAAGATCTTGTCTTGTTTTCATATACTCAACACCTACAAGGCTGCCCAGGGTAGACAGGGTGTGGGCAATACTGAATGCAGGTGGGAAAGACAGTGACTACGTATGCAGAGGAAATTATCCCAATCCCCACCTTATCTGCCCAGACCTACTCTTTCCTCTCCACCCTCCCTGCACACCAATCATTCCAGAATCCCTCCAGATGACCTGGGTTCCCTCCACCTCCTTCCCAGCTGTGGGAGAGGTGCTCTTACTCCTGACAGAGCCCTGTACACAGATGCTAAGGGCTCTGCTGCAATCTGCAGGTCCTGGCCTGCCTAGCTGCTCTGTCTGTAGACAGGTGGGTACCTTAGCAGTGCTAGTCCCTATTTTCCCCAGTCCCTGGCTTCTAGTCAACCAATTTTCTTCACAGGTAATGGCGAATCACAAGGCAGAAGGCATCTGCTGCCTACAATCCAACCCTGAGACCTGGGGAAGGGGACAACAATAGCACCAGAACGCCCCCCAAGTCAGGATAAAGCTTTGGTTGTAGGTACAGCAGAGTTGCTAAGACTACATTCTGTGCCTGCTCTCTCAGCAAGTCCCCTGGGCTCTGGAGGACAAGAGTGTGACACAAAGCTGGGCCAGTTTCTTGGCACTGAGGTGCCAAGTACATGGGTTTCCCCAAGTGTCCCCAGGAGGCAAATAACCCGTTGCAGCCCTGTCCTTCTGAGGGGGTTGGGTGGGCAAACTGGAGTCTTAGAAATAGCAGCTGCTCCCAAGGAAACATCCACCCCCAACGTCTGTGTCTCTGTGGGCTGAGATTTTTCAGTGTGGGCAGCGTGCTCATTGCCACATTTTCCTCCTTCCTTCCCAAAGATGGCACTGAAAATGCATGATTTCCAGGCTCCCAATGTGGCTGTTAATGACTCCACAGTTTTCTTCACTGTATGCTATTCATTGACACAGTTTTTAGAACCTACAACATGCATATACTGCTAAGTACACTCTTGCCTTCCAAAGCCTTTTTTCATTTTGGTCAATCAGATCAAAATGATTAGCATCACAGGCAAAATTTGAAAATTGAAATTTGAAAAAAAATTGGAAAGTACAAAACTGGAATTCTGTCCTAGTGTGTGTGCATATGTTTTGGGTTTTTTTGTTTTTGAGGCGATGAGGGGAGGGGGGAGAGAATCTGAAGCAGGTTCATACCCAGCGTGGGATGCGATCTCACAATCCTGAGATCATGACCTGAGCCAAAATCAACAGTCAGATGCCCAACCAACTGAGCCACTCAGGCTCCCCTGTCCTGGTGTGATTTTATAATGATACTTAAACTTTTTGGAATGCATACTCAAAGTTTTGATTGAAGGTTATGTATTTACGTTCGCTCAAGATATTCGAACTAAGAGATTCAGTTTAGAACAGTACATATTTGAAACTGCATACTACCCCAAGATACACACGCTCAACGCAGACCCCTTAGTCCTTTCTGTTGTGACAAATTCATACAAAACCATGTAGACAAGGATGCTACCAGGACTTGCCCTCTCCATCCACCCCTGCACCCCCAGCTTTTTGCAAAGCTAGTTGTCTAAATACCATTGGACAATGGGATTTTTTACAATGACCTTATTTTGTCATGCCTGTCAACTATAATTAAGTTATATATATAAACCTGCCTAGCTAAAAAGCTTTTATAAATGCATCATAATGAGGCAGTGTAGCATAATGTTTTGGGGCAGGTTTGAGAGTCAGACCTGGGCTGGAATCCCAGCTCTACCTTCCCAGATGTATGGCCATGGGCAAGCGACTTATCATTTCTATACATGAGGTTCCTCTCCTAGAAAATAGAGATGATAATGTGCTTCAGCCTGACAGACAGTAGGTGCTCCATACACGTGCACTGCTTATTTTGTTGTTTGTCCCGACCTTGCGGTTTTCCTTAATTGCAATCCCCTGCTGCAAATGTCACACAGAGAGAACACATGGGCAGAACAAATAGGTAACCAGTCAGCATAACCTTGGGGCCAACATCACTGGTGATCGAACTACATTTTAGCATCACAAACTTTGATTTGGCATGGACCCACCACTTAGGCCCAGAGGGTCAGTGACACCCACGAAGGGAATGAAGACTCTTCCTCTTCTTCAACGCTCTCATGCAGTTCGACATTTCACTGCCCTCAGCAAAACACACCACCTTGAAAACCATGTCATCCCGAATTAGCCTCAGCTTCCACAGCCAACATCTTCTCAGCACCAGAGAGGGACCTGCTTTGCCCTTACGAGAGGGTTACTCTCCATGTTGTCCTTAAGGTGCCTACCCGGTAAGGGTGCAACTGTCCATGAGAAACCTAAAGTCTCCTCCCCTCCACCTCCCCAAAGCGGGGGAGTAGGTACGGCAAAGCTCACCTGGGCAGGCTCAAACCACCTGACGCATAGTCAGGATACTTCCACAACACAGCTTAATGGGAGAGCGGAGCAACAGGAACCGGGGCACAACCTACACATTTAGTAATAGGAGGTGATTAAACTGTGGTGCTGTCAGGTGATGGGATACAATTCAGCCACTTAAAATTATTGTAACTCAAGGCAATGAAAAAAGACGCTCAAGACAGACGAACACAAAAACCAGGCGAAAAATCATTTGTACCGCATAATGCGCTTTGAAAGTTTTAAAAAAATCCTTTCCCATGCATATGTGTTTCTAGATCTGATATCAAAAACATGGAAGAAGACAGACCCAGATGTTCGCAGGGGCAATCCGTGCCTGGGGGAATTAGGTGCAAGTATCTCGTTCTTGGTTTTTCTCAACAGTATTTTCAATAATGCCCACACATTACATTTGGAAAGAGGAGGAAATGAAAAGCCATTAAGAATGGCCTCACCTCTACTGTCTCTCAGGCTGGGTCACATCTTAGAGAGAAGAGACGAAGGTAGACATCGCCACAGAGCTCCCCAAACTCGCCTTCCCCCACGTTTGCATGTGTGCGGGCGCGCCTGCGTGCGTGCATGCGTGCGGACGTGTGTGGTGCGTGAGGATGTGCATGCGTGCGGACGTGCATGCGTGCGGACGTGCGTGGTGCGTGAGGATGTGCGTGCGTGCGGGCGTGCATGCATGCGTATGTGCGTGCGTGCGGGCCACTGATGTTCCTTCTCAGTGGCGGAGAATGTGTTTCTCGACAGCAGCGCAGGCCGGTCTCAGGGCTAGGACGGTCCTGGCAGGAGTCACTTTCTAACACGTCCCGACATGTGTTTCCAGTAACGCTGTTTGTGGCCGCTTTTTTCTCTTATCGCTCCTCCCGTGACCTTTGCTGGTTACAGGCTTACTGGCTGGAGCCAGGTGGATTTGTTTGATTTTTGTTGATGGTTATTAGGAAGAGGAAGTGCCAGAAGGGATTACCTCAAGTTTAAACCTATTTCCAGCAGAGTCCCGGGGCCTTTAATTACACATCTCGGGTCTGTTTGGTAAAGAAGTGGTCAAAGATGTGCTTTTTATCTCCCTCGGAATCTCCTGCGACTGGCAGCAATTCCACTTGTGCCTGGTGTTCCTGTAAACTCGAGCCACAAGCTTCTGATGGGAGGAGGGGTAGGGGTGGAGAATGTGATATGAAGTTGAAAGCTGGCGAGAGACATTTTTTAAAGCACCCTACCTGGGAGTCCTGGGTCAGGCCATGTCATTTTGGAGGACAGATAGTAGTGAAAGACTAGGAGCTGCACCCCCAGGAAGCTGGAATTTTGTTTTGGGGACCAGACCTACTGCAGCTCCCAGAGAACTGTCCAGGGTCAGCTACTGCTGAACCACAAGGATGAGGACAGTCACAATGCTGAATGTCCAGCCCATACCAAGGGCATACTTTTCTTTTTTCCTTGTCGATTTTTTCCAATATTCTTGGTATGGAAATACTAACAGCTGGAATCACCTTGGGCAGGCAATCACTGTGTCTGGGATGATCAAGATAGCAAATCAGCTGTGGGGCAGCTAAAGGTCACTTTTCTCCTACAGGTGGGTCTAGTCAGATCTGAGGACCACCTGGTCCTCAGAAAGAACCTTTCTCACTATGATTTCTCCAGGCCAGTGAAAGCAGACAGACCAGGAATCCCCATCCCTCAGGGCATGAGTATGCTGCCATCCTTTGTTTTAGTTGGTGGTTAGAGAGATTGCCAGATTACAAAATTGCTAAAAATCCAAGACTGGGAAGTTTAACACATAAAATGCAACTTTACTGGGACAAAAAATTGTGGGTGCTTGCTTACGTGGTCTTATTCCTTTTTGGGTATATATAGTGAAGTCAGGAAGTTAGGAATTATTCTTTGGCTGCTTGTATTAAAGACACAGTGATGTAGGTCAAATCCACACACAACTTCAGACAATAAGATTCCAAATCTCCCTTTAATTTAGGCCCCAAAGGCGATAGAATTTAGGGAGGAACATTTGGTTAGGATGGAAATAGGAACAACTGGAGTTTAGTTAGAGGCCTTTTTCATCCTCGACTGGAACACTTTACCACCTGAATTCTGCCCATGGCAAGGCTGTGTCTTTCATAACCCCCCAGTATCCCAGCAAATCCCTTCAGCAGGAGCATGCAGCAATGGAATACAGAGTCTTGCCCCAGTCCCTGGAATCCTTGAACCCCCTCAAGGCTAGCGAAGTAATAAGTCTTTTTCTTGGCCCTGTTGCTGTCTTATTAGAGCCCTGAAAGACAGTGTGGTCTCCACCAGAAGAGTGCCTTCTGTGGGGTTGCCCAGCCCCTTCCTGAGGCTCCCAGCACCACTCCCCATGAAGGGGGCCAGGGCCTGGGCAGGAAGGCTGCCTGGGGTGGGGATGTAGAGGTTATTTTAGTTTGGCCATAATTCTGTGACAGTAAAGACATGCAGTCTTTACATCTTACACCTGGGCTGTTGAATGCACAGTACCAATACACTGATGGTGCCTTAAATGATGCTGGTAGGACATAAATTTTTCACATTAATGGTTATGTACTTATTTTAGTGTGAACTCAAGAAAAATGAGATTAGCACATCAGTGGTTATTTCATGGATATTGATTAGGACGAGGATAAGAAATTCGATAACATTTAATAAAAAATTTTTAAATAGTAATTCAGTAATACATGTGATACATAAATAGGGCAACATGCATGAAGCTAATTTTTAGGTGGATGAAGTTTTGGACAATTCTGTGCCAGTTAGAGTTAACCAACATGTATGAAAAGCTCAGACATGTATATTAAAACACTAGAAATGGTTGTCCACAGTGCTAAGAGCTCTGGAATTGGAAAGCCCAGGTTCAGATACTAGCTCTGTCTTTAAGTTAGCTCTGTGACCTTGGACACATCACAACTCTTTAAGCCTCAGTTTTTTCATCTGTAAAATAGAAATGATAATTCTTATGCAATTGTTCTGAGAATTAAATGAGGTAATCCTTATAAAGTGGCTAGCAGAGCACTTGGCATAGAGCAAGTTCCTGGAAGGAAAGATGATTATAAATGGAAAGGACTCATTTCTAAAGCAGGCTGCCCATATATCTGTCCTAAAGATTTCCTTCCAAGAAAATGTAGCCCAAAAAGTACAGGAACATTTAGCCCTCTGGGTCGTGGATCCACTCCCAGGCAAATGTGTGTGCACACACTTGCAAATGCCAAAACTGTGTACAATTTTAGGCATTCACAATTGACACCTCCTTTAACCACTTCCTGAGCAGACTACAGCCCTGGGAAACAGATGGAGAGCCAGGCTAACAGGAAGTATTTCTACTATTACTGCCGCAGGGAGCCTTGGAGTCATCCTAGCTTCTGGAGTCATCCTAGTCCTCTCAAGCAGACTTCGGTTCTCTCTGGTGTCTCTTAATACACAGACAGCTTCATTCTCTACATGGGCAGAATGCAAATAAGGTCCTGAGAACCCACACACACCCCTATACTCGGTAACTGGCTTTTTCTTGTTCTCCTTGTTATACTTGCCTGGCCTTGCAATTTTTAACTCTGCGCTGATGGGGCTGGGTAAATTCAAGTGACTAGCAAATGTACATGGAAAACCAGGAGCCCTGATAAGCTGCTGATATGGTGTGCCTGCGCTTCCGCCTGTTCTATTTAAACACTGATAGACCCTTCGGCAAACAAGAAACCTTTTGTGCTCTGAGCATCCACAACTGCCATCCGGAGTTCATTCTGGACATGGCCAGGGCTCAGAGTAGGTAGAGTGGTGGTGGGGAAGAGGCAAACTTTTCCTGCACTCTATCAGATAAATACACGCAGGTATGACCACGCTGATCTTCATTCCTGGGGTTCCAAATCTTTCTCCCTGTCCCCTGCCACACCTCGCAGAGATCTCTCAAAAAGTGAGCTGAAGAACATGTTTTTCTAGAAAATTGACTGCATATCTTTCAAGCAGGACATATGGACCAGTTCAAGCCACGACCCACACACATCACACCAGTAAGAGATGAATAACTCAGCTTACAAAGAAGCAATGAGAGGAAAGCCAGAGAGTTTATTACATGCACAAATATAAACCAAAAAGGGAGTCAAGGTCAGGCCCAAAAAAACTCCATGAAAATCAGAATGCTATGGAGCCTGGGGACAAGTGTTGGTTCTAACAACTACTTGAGTTTTGGGTTATTTAGTAAGCAGTTTGTAAATAGTTGAATTTGGATTTCTTTCTTGAATATTAAGTAGGATTAGAGCACTTCTCCTCAAAGCCTGGTTCTCTGGGATCAGCATTTTGGGCGTCACCTGGAAGCTTGTTATAAATGCAGAATCTGGAGCCCCGGACTAGACTTCCTAAACAAGAATCTACATTTTAATAAGAATTAATTCATTTAATAAGAATCCTAGGAATTGGGTAGAGTATTTATAAAGGTCTATGAAAGGACAGTCAAAGATCTTAGATTGTTTCCTCACGTTTGCGGATTTTAACCTGAACATCAAGTATTAAAAATTCATGTTCAATTTCAAAGTATGATATTAATAACAATAAACCTGTTAATACAATAAATTTTGCTTTCAGTAATCAGTTCCCAAATCTAAGTGAAGAAATATTTCTCATGAATACCTCAATATATAAGACATCGCTTGGGCAACTTCAAACACCCTTCTCTGACACGAAGACAGAATTATTCTTAGCAGTCCCTCCCATGAAGGTTCATAGCGGTACACGTGAGAATTAGTGCCATTTTAAGAGGTTAAAAAAGTACTCCAGATTTAGCACTATTGACAGAAGGCAGAGTTTTAAAAATTGGTATTGAAATAGTTCTGTAATGAACATAGATTACCTTTGGGGGAAAAAAAAAAGGGGGAAGAAGCATCAATTAGTGGTCAAGAGTGTCTTGTACTATCTACTATGTGGCAATACCCAAGTTACTGGACCTCTCTGAGTCAGCTCCCTCACTATAAAATTGGGATAATAAAATAAAATGGGAATAACTTCTGTTGAATTTTTGTAGGATTAAAGGATATAATGCATGACAGGCACTGTAACAGCATTTGGACACAAAAAAAGTGCTTTAGAAATGCAAGCTATTAATAGAAAGTTAGTAATGAAATATTGTCTCAAGATGTCCCTTTGCTTAATTGGAGAGACCAAAGACCCCAGGATCTTGTTCTGTCTCTGTGCAACACTCGCTCTAAGGGCCTGCAAATCATTTCATTTGAGCCATGGCTAGAAAGATTCATATCATTAGCTAGGCCTGCTTCATTGGTTTCAAGGGAGAACAAAAAGCTTTCTGGTATGTGCTGGGGAGGCTGAGGCCAAGGTCAATATGTAAAGACCAGAGGACATCTCAGGGAGCTGTGGAAGGGTGGTTGTTCTGTGCTTCCGGGCCAGAATCCCTCCACTGTGACCCGCCCAGTGAAGCAAATTTGGCAGGCTAGGAGCCTGGGGGAAGAGAAAGGAAGAGTGGATCAAGAAGGAGCAGGAGAATAAAAAGAGGGGACAGAAGCAGGTGCAGTCACAGGAGGGGTAGGTGTTAGATCACCGTTTGGAGTTTAGGTTCTGACAACACAAACCAAATTAGTCTCGGCCTCCCCACATAAAGAGCTCTAACGGGCATATCAGTTAACCTCCCTGAGCCTCCCTTTTTTTATTTTTTATTTTATTTTTTTAAAGATTTTGATTTTATTTATTTGACAAGAGATCACAAGTAGGCAGAGGGGCAGGCAGAGAGAGAGGGGGAAGCAGGCTCCCCGCTGAGCAGAGAGCCCGATGCGGGGCTCGATCCCAGGACCCTGAGATCATGACCTGACCGAAGGCAGAGGCTTAACCCACTGAGCCACCCACGTGCCCCATCTCCCTTTTTTTAAAGTATAAAATAAGGATAATAGTACGACCTACCTCAAAGCTTTAGGATGGCAATTAAATAAGGTAATGTGCATAAAGAATGAAACAGCCTACTTGGCACATGGTAAATGCTCGATACATGGTACCTGATACTCTCCGTCTACAGTCAAAGCCCATGACTTTCTGGTTAGGTGGGGTGGAGGTCAATGGCCAAGGAAGGCAGAAAGTAACTAGGGTTGGCGTGGCCCAGGTGAGGCAGAGAAAAGGAGGCAGAAGATGGCTACAGAGAAAATGGCCCTATCTATGGTTGTAGAAAAGAGATGTGTAGGAATTTAGGACCAGAAAAGGCCAAGAGAAGTAGAGTCATCGAAGTAGTACTGGAAAGCTTGTAGGGGGAGGTGCAGGGAGGCAGGCAGAGGGGATATGTGAAGAGTGGGGAAAGTAGCAAAGAATTTAAGGCAAGTGCAGAAAGAAACAAGGAGAAGGATAAGAAGTTCAAAGGACGCTTTGAAGACCTAAATCCACACAAAGATACTGTATGGGGAATCTTGAAATATAATACAAATGGCCCAAGAAAAAAGGAGGCCAGAATCTCAGCCTGTAGAGCTCAGGAAAGGAAATGAGAATCAGAGTTTTATTGGATTTATGGAGTGTTTTGATGTGACTGAGTGTTGAAAGATTATTTGCCAGGGGGAGGGAGGTTTTTGGTTGCTTGGTGGCAAAGAATGCTCAATAATCCCTTTTATGGTAATCTGTGAGGATCAAATGAACATGTATACAAATAGAATGTCCTACATAAACACATGATGATATTACCAGAAAAGCAAGGGTAAGTCATATTCTCATCTGGGCAACAGGAATTTAGGAAGGAAAAGAGTGGTCTGACTTATCAGGGATGGTCTAATGACAGCCTTGAGGAAAGAAAGAGTGAGGAAAGGCAGAACTTAAGGAAGCCACATGGTCCTGAGAAGGGAATGAATGCCCTTGGTTTGAATTATAGGTTTGGGTTTTTCCTGTCCTGCCCTTGGATCCAGTGCTGTAGCTGGTTGCAGAGCTGCCGGGCACTTTACCTACATTATCCCATTTAAAACTAAAAACAGCTCCACAAGAAGATATTCTGGAACGCAGGTTAGGAAAACAAAGCTTGGCTAGGGCAACCGAATGACCTAGATTGCCCAGCTAGGAAGTGGGGAGTGAAGGTTCAAGCCCAGCCCCGTAGATTTGGGCCTGCACCTCCCTCAGCAGCTGGTTTCCCAGATCCCTGCCATACACCCTCCATCCCATCCTTGTCTGCTCTTTGGGTAGCGGGGGCTTCTCCAGTGGCAGCACTCTCTTTTTCCTTGGAGGGTATTTGGTTTCATGAAGATCTTTAGTGCCTTTTTGGTAAAAACAAAATTAGCGGCAGGTAAACGTAACTTGAAAAGTGTAAAAAACTTCTTCCATCACTATGCAAGTAAGGCAGAGAAAATGATGATGTATTGAGATTGCCGGACAGGAAAGCATTGTCTTAGGTCCTGCCCAGCCCTCACCCTCGACCAGAAGCTCCCCGCAGCCAGGGGCTCTCTTCTACAAAGCTTGCATATATGACAGGCAGTACAAGGTCATACACATCGTAATCAGCTAATAACTTTTTAGCCAATGAAGGCCTAAAACATCTATATCCGAGAAGCCAGAACAGTTCAGCTAGGCAAGGTGACTAAGTCCTAGCAGTCTACTGTACAGCATAGCACTCAGAGCTAACACTGTATCACATTCTTAAAATTTCGCTAAGAAGGTAGATCTTATGTTAAGTGTTACCAACAACAACAAAACAAACCAAAAAAACCAAACCCAAAAACACAAAACCCAAAAAGGTGATGATGATAAAGAGGACAAAAAAGAAACTTTGGTACGGGCGCCTGGGTGGCTCAATGGGTTAAGTCTCTGCCTTCGGCTCAGGTCATGATCTCAGGTCCTGGGATGAGCCCCGAGTCGGGCTCTCTGCTCAGCAGGGAGCCTGCTTCCCCCTCTCTCTCTGCCTGCCTCTCTGCCTACTTGTGATCTCTCTCTCTCTCTCAAAAAAATAAATAAAATCTTTAAAAAAAAAAAAAAAGAAACTTTGGGAGGCGCTGGATATATTTAGATATAGATTATAGATTATAATAATAGCAGTGCAGGAAGACATTTTTGGAAGTAACATGTTTATGGCGTGTAAATGACTTCCCTCCAAACCCAAGTTGTATACATTAAATATGAACAGCTTTTTGTATGTCAATCATATCACAATAAAGCGGTTTACAACAAAAAAGCCAAGGCGCAAGCAAGTATTTATACTTTATAAAAGTAGAACTTTTCTTTCACAAGTACAGCTTTATCACTTCGGACACAGGGGACCGAATTTCATGCATCCTTCTCTCAGAGGGGAAGAGAACACCGTAGACCAAGAGGAAGCCAAGGCCACTTGGAAAGCAAAGATGCAGGGAGAGTGTCTTGGCTTGTCTTCAGCTGTCTCGTGTCACCCAAAGCAGTGCCCTGGAGGACCAGCTTAGAGAAACTCATGACCTCTGTCTGGCCTTGTGTTCCTAAAAATTTTATGGGGAGGTCACTAATAAACTAAGTGTGTAAATGCTTCACCGTCTAGTTAAAAAATAATAACTTCACTGCTACTGGGACTGACTTACACTACCTATTTTCTGCAGAACACATTTATTTACCTTTCCTTCTAATAAAATACACCTGGCAATAAATAAAAGGCAGTAAAAGTATCCATGGCTTGCTATTAAAACTTGATATGTTTTAATGACAATTTTTAGTATACTGTTTTTGGATGGATCAGGTATTATTTGAAAAAAGCTCCTAATTAGGAAATGATTGAGATTGGCACCAAGACACAAACACAAAAATTTGTCCTAAGTACAGTGTCTGTACTCAGGTTAAATTCTCTGACCTTTAAATTATGTCTCCGCCTGTAAGATCAGATTGTGCTTTAAAATGGTCATTATACTTCTACCAATGAGTCACTCGTATAAAAATGCCACTATAAAACACATTAGTCTTTTTGGCTTTTTGGTGTTTTTTGTTTTGTTTTGTTTTGTCTTTAATGCAAACTACAGTCTAGTGAATTTAGTTCATCACATTCCTAAAAAAAAAAAAAAAAAGGCTACAGTGAGGGGGAAAAGAGTCCTTGGAATTTCAGGGACTTTTTTCTTTCTTTTTTGTAAGGAAAACCTCTCAAGAGGGTATCCAACCACTTCTTGGAGACATAACCATATGTAATGACAAGTGACCTGAATAAAGGCAGAATTTAAAAAAAAATCCTTATTCCCTCTTTAAGTTTATTCTTCAATGTAGGCCAATCCTCTTTTATAGGGCGCTCCTAGCAATTAGCTAGCAATTTTATCCTGTGAGTCTCAAGGATTAAAGCAGGACCAAAGAACAAAAGGAACCGATTTGCTACCCTCTTCCATCAGTCCTTTCTTAACAAATCAGAGTTCATTTCCTCTAGGGCCCTCCTTTCCCACCTAATCTGCTTTCTTTCTTCCTCCCATGGCCCCTCAGGGGAAAGATTCAGAAAGGTAACATTAGCTAATGCTACCTAAACAAAATTCCTTCAGAATATATAAAAGTTTGAAAATGGCTTCAGAAACTAGAGGGTGCTTGTTTTCGCAGTTTGGAATTCCGAGCAAAGTGTAACTTTTTTGATCATTGGATCTTAAAACAAATACAGTAGTTAGGTAGTAAGCCTCTCAGGTTAGGTTTACCAGAAGTTTAGACACACTCCTTTCCCTCTTGTAGGCTATTTAGGACAGTGCTCCCATAAGGTCACCACATTAAAACAAGCACGGCCAGGGAACGGCAGACATGACATCTGTCGAACTTACAGTTCCATCTGTCCCTGATGTGGGCCGCATACAAACCTCTTGAGCTCCTGGGGATTTTAGGGGCCTGCTAATCCATTCCTTTTCCTTTATCCTTAAACCATTTCAAACACATGAGTATCCACTCTATTTTTAAAGATCTCCAAGAAAGAGTCCACAATCATTCTTAGCCACATTTTTAGAAATTAATTTCCCTATGGCCTTTCCCTGTTGCTCTGCAAACACACTCCTTCCCATAGTCCTACTATAAAGAGGAAGTATTGTAGCCATGACCTTTGAGAAGAAGTATTTTGAAGACAAAATAATTCTTAATTTTACCCAGCAAACAATACCCTGTAAATGTTCTAATGAAAAAAATTACCTCTTAATTTTAAGTGTATACAACTCTACAAATTTCTCCTATCCAGCCTTCTGTGGAAAGTGAAGACTTGAGACGAATACTTATACATTATCCTTATTTGGAAGCTCTGTGGAACTGCTGCAGAAACCAAGTCTGACTATTTATAATTCCACAGGACGGATGTTAAAAAAATGTTTTTTGCTTTAAGATTTTATTTATGAGAGAGAGCACGAGTCGGGGGGGAGGCAGGGAGAAGCAGGCTGCCAGCTGAGCAGGGAGCCCAAAGCAGGGCTTGATCCCAGGACCCAGGGATCCTGGGATCATGGCCTGAGTCAAAGGCAGACACTTAACCAACTGAGCCGCCCAGGTACCCCTAGAAAAACAAGGTTTTGTTTCAATACTAAATCTAGGGAACTGCTAAATCACAGAAGGGCTTAAGGCCAAATACAGGTGAGAGACCTACGTACAGATTAAACCCCATTTCACACATATAGCCTCAGGGATAACATATATAACAGTCCCCCAAAAAAGGTTTTTCTCATATACATGATGATGGACACACAGATCCAGAGTCTGAGAGTCACTGAGTCAAACCTAGAAAAGCATGGACTAATTTTGCTTCTTTAGGCCACCAGGCTCCACTTCTTAAAAACTACATAGTACCAAATGATGCTAGCGATAAGAAGGTTCGTGAAAATATTGATCCAACAAAACAAGTGGCTCCCTTACTAATTTATTATCTGCAAATCCAGTCAAAATATGAACTAGAAACAAATCATTGATATAAAAATTCTTAAAGCTGATACTCAGAGAATGAACATGCTCAAATGACCAGAATGACATCTAAAGCCAGGGACCGCCAAATACAGCCTATGAAATGTCCCATCAAAATAAAGATGTGAAATCAGGAAGATGGCACAATTCTAAAACCTCGCATAAGGGGACATTTTAGGCATTTCTGACTGTTGTGCAAAAGAAAAGAAGGATGTTTCATCAAGCATAACTCTAGCCAAGTTATGATAATAGGTTGCTCCAATCCTCCACTTGGCTCCGGAAGTAACTGGCTTAAATGGGGGAAGCAGCTCTCAGGAGGGGACATGAACGCAAACCCTAACTGTGCAAGGTGGAAAATCACTGCGGCTCTGGGTGAATTTCAGAAGAATCAGGCTGTTTCATGGGCAGAAGGCAGCACTTCCTTAGTTGTATCATTTAATGCTGTGTGTCAGGAAATCACCTTTTCTACTTGAGATTCCTTTTGGGCTTTTGACCCATTTTCTTGTTTCCCAGGCTGCATATACCACTCTTGAAACCTCCCACACAATGAATAACAATGAATACTGTCTTCTCAGAGCCTAATACTTGAAGGACACCACTTTTCTCACTTTCGTTGTCTATAAACCCGCAATCACATATGGATGGGAAAAGCTTGTGAAACATTTCATTTCCCATATAAATAGTAAAAACAAATCACCTTTAGAGCACGGTGAACAACATACAAAGCAGGATTGGGAGAGGTCTATTTCACACAACTGCATCTCAGTTTCTGCCCTGGATGAAATCCTGCAAAATGCAAGAGAATTCTCTATGTTTCATATATTCTATATTCAGAGTTAACAGATTTGCTTTTAAGTTTACTTCTAATTCACCAATTGAACTTAAGAGTTAAAACTCTCAAAAATCGGAAAACAATGCTTTTTGGTAAAGAAAGACTTTTAAGTTGAAACAGGTATTGAAGTTGTAACATATTCTGAAAGTTTCAAATTCTGAGAATAACTGGAGGGTCTGAGGGGATTAAAATGCCATGCATCAGATGGTATTTCAAATTTATAGATAGATAGGGAAACTATCCTCAGGAGGACAGCTCTCCATTCGCAGATTTCCAAGTCGTAGGTGAAACAATGAACTGGGTTATAAAATAGCCTCTTTTTAGAACAGAGAGGATACAAAAATCAGTTTCGGCAACTCTCTTTTCCTCTTGAAAACCTCCCACTCTCAACCTAAACCTGCTCTCCCCTTCGGGAGTTCCTGGTGTATTTCTCCAAGTTGTTCTCCACTTTAGTGGCAGAGCCCACCAAAACGCATTAAACGGTTATCTATCAAAAACGCACTTTTTCACTCTTTGTGGGTGCTCTAAATGACTACAACCATACACGTATACAAAAGTACACAGGTATATGCAAAAGGAAGATAAACCACGAGCGTTTCAGTATTGGTTTAACGAACACTCTCTCAACCCACTTTAAATACCATACAGACTACAAACAGTATTTAGGCATTAAAAATACACAAAACAAGACTTAAAAAAATGCACAAACCATCTACAGAAGCTTCTTTGCATTTTGTTACACCTCTCACCATCTCTTAGATCAAAGCCTTAAAAGGTGAAAATCTAAGTAACTGAAAAACAACAGCAGATTCTGAAAATTATTAAACTACATCTTATACACGACTTACCTGTGTTCATCTCTGAGATTTCACCAAGAACCAGATTCATGTAGGGCACAAGGGCCACAGCTCCTTGTTCACAAAATATTCCCACAAACTTTACATAAATGTACAGTTCCGTGTCTAGTCTTGGCATGTATGAGGTTAAAATTTGATCATCAGTATTTCATGGAATCAGGGCCAGGTGCTTCTCTGGTATCTATCACGTTAACCTTCAAGGTTAGCCACAGAGAAGAGGTGGTAGGGTTGGATCCAAAACTAAAGAACATTCCATCCGTGGAGTACATTTTTGTTGATTCTGACCTCAGAATCTTGCCACCTCAGCGGCTACTTTAACCGAATTATCACTTCTACTGGCCCTGGAACTCCCGTTCAGTGGTTATTTCTTCCTTTAAACTATTTACAGCTGTGGAATATATTCCACTATAAGAACACAGTGAAGGTCAAACAACATTTACCATGTGCTACCAATGACTCATGATGGGCCACAGCCCAAGTCAGACAATCTACACTTAACAAGAAAGCAAACGAAAAATTTAAAATATTAGCATTTACTTCATTAAAAATCTTGTTTCTTTAAAACCCTAAACAAAATTGATCCTGTTAGTAAAGATAGTCACTCATTTTTTAACAAGTACATTTTAATAACCTTTTATTTGCACACGAACCAATCTAATTTTCTGTAAAAAATTGCTACACAGAATCCTTTAAACATAGTTTGTATCATTCCAAATGAACAGGTAAGAGGTGTGATGGACCTCTGTGATCATGGGTAAGCCCCAGTTGTCCCTTAGCTCAGGATCAAGACCAGTTTATTCCTTAACTTCAGGCAAGTAACAGTGGTTCCTCAGTATACCATTTCAAATAAACTGTTATTCTCGATAATGAATCTACCAAAGGGAAACAGAAAAGAATGAGAGAGAAAACTGAAAAGTAACAGTACAGTATAAACATTTCCATCCTAATAGTTAGGGACTCTAGGTAACAAATGGTACCAACTTCACATGTCTGAAAAGACTTTAATATGTAGAACATTTAAAAGAAAAAAGAGAAATCACCCTTCTAAGTACTTTGAAAGCATGTTACCCTGTAGATTTACATGTGAGAAAGTCTTCAAGGACCACCAAATATGTAGAAATACGAATTCCAAATATCTCAGTTCTCTGAATATACAAAACCAAATAAGGCACAAGGACCTAAAGAATAAACCCAAAGTGAGTTTATAACATTTCAGTTTATGTGATTTAGGCCCTTCTATTTTGTCCTGTAACATAATTTAAATAGTTCTCTGTTACACGTGTCCAAATTTATTCAGACTGTTAAGAGATATATTCATTCTGAAACTTTAGAACACAATAGGCTCTAAAATTTTCGAAATTTTATTGTTGGCATAATCTAATTCAAAATTTAAAAGTCTCTGAAGAAACTCAAAGCGACTTTCATTAAAACCCCCTGCTTACCTAACTGCAAATTCTAACTTGAAATATGAACAGGAACATATACTACTAGTTATAATAAATAAGTTAGAATGATCATTGGAATGTTCATCCAGGAGGCCCTCAATTTTCCTATTTGGCTTTCAAACAAAACAACCTACACTTCTGTGGATTACATACTCACACCCCTAAAGAGACTTTCTAAGCTGATCCCAAATACTCACGTGCAGCAGATAACTAACCTTTGCAGGTATCATACCTCACTGGTGCTGGTTTGTGTAGTTATCTGACCATTTTGCTGCATTTGTTCTTTATATTTTATTTGAGTAAGTGGAGGAAGTGAAAAAAAAAAATCAAATGGCTGACATACAAACCACTGGTCTTTTAACACAACTGGGACAAGAATAGAAATCAGGAGGAATGAGTAGTCTTTCACCTCAGCTAGGTATTCACAGGACTTAAACCAGTGGACTGTGTTCGAATGAGAAAAAGAGCAAAAGCAAGAAACATGCAGAAAATACTGGAAATAAATTATGTAAGATTATGTCTCAAAAATGAAGCAAAACTGGGAATTCTGGAATGATTTAAGATCTCTACAACTCCTCCCCATTTAGTCCATTAGGTTTTGCAGAACCAATTTTCACATACATCTTCAGGAATGTATTGAGTATAAGAGAAGGGAACTTCTTGTGCTGGGGAAAAAAAAAAAGAAAAGAAAGAAAAAAAATTGGCCCCAAACCAATTTTTTTGTATGTAGTGAATGATTCTGCATGAATCAGTATGAATAAAGATTAGAAAAAAATTGCCTTGGCAATGAACAAATGCAAACCAAGAAATTAAACACTAATCTACAGCAAAAGTTGCTACACAAGAGACGTTTATTAATGTTCTGTTGTATTTACAGTTTTAACATAGCAAACCAAGGTGAATTACCACTTGGCAGAAAGCACATCATTCTACGTTTATAACTCATCGGTTTCTGCTAACACATTGTAAAAGCAAGTAGTACTACATTATGTTAGGGATCATCTCAAAAGTTCCAAACTAATCCTTTCTTTGCTCCTTAGTACCTATTCCCCTCCCTACTCCAGCCCCTGGCCTAATCATCAGGAGACCCACCGCCCCAAAAAAAGAAAAAAGGGGGTGGGTTGAGATTCTAATCACACAGAAAGTGTCAAGAATTCCATCTTAGTAAATAAGCTGCATTTGTCCTTGCCCTTTTTATTTTATACAGTGACAACACATTTACAATTTTTTAGGTTCATAACACAGAACAATGAAGTACTGCAAAATTTAGAATACAGACTATAAAAAATTAATGCTTACTTTTTTTTACCAATTAAGAACATATTCGTGACCACACCTTAAATGTATTTTGCACTATGATTTTGCTTCCAGGTGTTCACAGTACGAGTGAATAAATTTCTAAGTTAATTTTAACAGCGAGTATGGATTATGTGCAGAAATGCAGTCAAAACAAAAGTTTTAACTTTTGAGAAAACCCCCTTTAAAATGGCCAGCATTATACATATCTTACACTAAAATACTTAATTCCAAGTTCATTTTGAGATGGAGGATGAATAAAGCAAGACTGCCCCCTACTGACTACAGGGACGAGGCTCATGCTATTTAAAATGACTACAAACAATAGATAAGGCATTATTAATACATCACATACTTGATTGCGAGAGCTTTTTCAAACATTAACCACTAATGATTCAATGATTACAGAATTTTGCATTAACTATTAAAATTTTACACCTAGGAACAAATAAAGAGAAATGATCTTTTTCAACAGTACTTTTATTTTTTTAAAGCAGGTGATTATTCCTGTGTTCTGCATCTTGATTCACTTCCTGCAGGTGTTCTCTTGCTTCTTCAGAGAGAATTCATAAATGCAGGAAGGCCTTTGCCAGAAAACATCTGCCAGAGAAGGATATTGAATATTGAAACTCTAGTTAGCTTGTTATTTTGGCCAAGAGAAGGATGTAGTCACAAAAGAAGGCAGGATGTTTGGAGACACCAGAAGTACATTTTAACATAACTTTAAGATTACTATACACTGACATCATACGATTCAATAAACATTAAAATTTCAGTTCTTAAAGTTACCAAGGACTCTAGAACTAGGAAGAACATGAATGCTTTCTCTAAAGCCCATGAGGCCAGGAGTCTCTCTCCAAACTTCCTCACCAAAGAATGAAATGCAAATACCACTCCCGTCACCCTGCACCTAACCTCCACATCAATGACTGTAACTTGGGGGCTATGACACAGTAGAATCCAAGTGCAGAGGTAATTTTCCTGGTACACCTGAAGCTACTGTTTACCCTGCCAATTCTGCCAGATCTCACACAAAGATTTCCGGTAAGGATGCCAATGATGTCATGCTGTACTCAGAGCATGGCAAAGTTAAAAACAACTGTAAACTCACAGGTATCACAGATACTTCTTCTTAATCATTTAGGAAAAAAGTCTACGTATTTTGGGGCACAAATCTCTGAAAAAAAGTTGGTAAAAAAATTTTTTTTTAAGATTTATTTATTTATTTGACAAAGAGAGACACAGTGAGAGGGGGAGCACAAGCAGGGGGAGTGGGAGAGAGAGAAGCAGGCTTCCCGCAGAGCAGGCAGCTAGAACCCTGGGTCAAGACCCGAGCAGAAGGCAGACACTTACCAACTGACCCACCCAGGAGCCCCGATAAAACGAATTTTTAAACAAAGGAATAGATATGACTGAAATAAACACTCTTACAATAATGTCCATATATTATAGAGTCCAGTCCTCATCCAGTACTTTGAGGAATTTCTGTATTGGTCTAATTGTTTTGGTTTTCATGGAAATAATGGGGAGAAGTACAAGGAACTCCCGATATTCATACTAAAGAAAACCACTAAAGAGATACATGCTACCTAATAAATATTTGAGAAACTACCTTGTGGTACCCTGCACCAAGAGAGAGTTGGATGGGTTACTATGCAGACCCTTAGCTTACTTCTCCACCTTTCCAAATTCCTGCAAAAGCTCTAAGCAGTCCTTTTCTATCTTTTCTACTTAGACAACTGCATCAATCTTTTAAAAGGCTGACAAAACGCAGAGAAGCTACAACAAAAGAGGAAATCGACATATGCTTTCTTAAACTGTTAACATTCTCCCAGATCCCAAATTCAGTTGGTATTCAAGGAAACCAATACCACTGACACAAGAGCAACTTCCGTTTAGATTGAGAGACCTCAAGATGTGCAGGGACAAAGACATGTGAACACAAGGACCTCGAAAAACCAAATAGCAAAAAGATTTATCCGCAGATCGACATCAAATGGGAGGTTTCTGCCAGGATGCTAGACTTACTACAAACTTCAGTAATTTCAGTTTTAGCTGTTTCCATTAACAGCTGAAAACTGATGTAATTGTTCCCATTCACCAAAACACTAGAATTTGTAAGAACACACAGTCCAGATAACGATCTGGCCACTTTCCTTAGACCATGCTGCTTCCACAGAGGTGAATTCGCTTTAATAGCTCTCTCAAAGTCAGAGCTACCCAGCAAACATTCCAATTCCATTAAGACCACCTAGACAGATTAGTAATGGGTGATCTCAATCCCCGTACTGACTCCAGAGGAAAATGACCGCTGGAGAGGAGCTCACTGCTCTCTAAGACCCGGAGGCCTGTTCAGACGGACTTGACTCACAAGTTGTAACAAAAACAATGGTGGCACACAACGGGAGGACAGAAGGGTTTTAGGGACTGTGGGCTTCATTACTAAACTGTAGATCAGATCACTTCAGAAACCAAAGGAATCAGGAGCCTACAGATCATTTAATTTCAAGAGGAAGACAATTATTTCTTCCTGAACATTATGTGAATTTTTTAAGCAAAAATTCCACTAAAAACATTTCTTCTACCTTGCTACTTTATAACACAGTCCAATAAACCAAACTTTAACTTGAGGTAAACTTCCTTTAATAAATTAAGAGAGTTACTAAAGAGGAGGGGAAAGATTATAGAATGGGACAAATCAAAGCATTTATCATCATATGGGGGAAAAATTTAAATACCTGGTGTTTAACAGGAACAGCTCAGGTCACAGGAATCATTTAATTATGAAGGGCCCTATCTCATTAATGTCAGGGCTTAGAAAACTTTCTTTCCTCAGGGCGCCTGGGTGGCTCAGTCAGTTAACTATCTGCCTTGGGCTCAGGTCATGATCCCAGGCTCCTCGGATGGAATCCCCCCATCATCAGGCTCCCTGTTCAGTGGGAAGTCTGCTCCTCCCTCTCCCTTTGCCCCCTGCCCAAAGTGTGAGAGCACTTTCTCTCTCCAAAACAAAACAAACGAACAAAAAACAAAACAAAAAAAACACCCCAAAACTGTCTTTCCTCCTATTTCACAGGTGGTTAAAATAACAGAATTTAAAATCTACTGTGCCTCATACATGCAAGTACTCTCGGAGTAGTGCTGGCTACAGTTACTGTGTTACCACGTTCCAGCTACTATAGCGAAACCCTCAACTACTTGGCAGCATCACAGGAAGTGGTACTCCACATAAACTTATTTTCCAGTTAGCTGGTAAATAAGAAAAAAGTATGAACACTATACATTTTGACCATTTCAGATAAAGAGGTTTCTAAAAGGGATCTGTTTCTTTTTAATCTCTACAGAAGGAGCATTTGCATCTTGTTCTTCTGCTTCCTCGCGCTCATGCCCTTTGGGTGCTGCTGGGCCCACCTCTAGAAGTTTCTTTTGGCTCTTCTTGCTGTGGGGTAGGAAACCGGATTTCCTTTTTAGGCTTAAATAAGCTCCCAAAAGGGAACCTGAAAGCAGCCCCTGAGATAGTAGTACACGAGCTTTAGTGTTTGGCTTTTGTAACAACTACTTTAGCTGATTACAAAGAGAGCTTTTTGGGGTCATTTCAAGGTCTGTTTGTGTGTACTGTATTTTGGGTCGCCTGAAAAGAAAAGTCCCTATTCTTATACCTTTTCCCAGTACAATGCCAGATCTTAGGACTACATGGGAATTAAGTTATTTTTCTGTTATGGCAAAGCTATTTTAAAAGTCCCTCCCTGTGTCTTTCTGGCAAAAAGTAAGCCTACAGCTAGCTTTTAACCAGCGACAACTATATTAAATGAAGTAAGAAATCTCAATGAAAGAAAATAAAATCTTCATTCCTCACAAGATGGTTTGCTAGCACAACTCCAAACTAAATTAAATTTCCTCTGAACTGGAAAAACATTCTACATTTGGATCTAGATGAACAGTTCTTACCCCTGTCAATGGACAAAGGAAACTCAGTCCCATGGGATATTACGGCTTTTCAGATTCACTCTGGGGATACTGACAATTAGTAAGGAAGTCATTAGAATTCTAAATCTTGCTCTAAGTCCCCAAGCCCCTAATTTAGAGTTCTGAATCCTCTGGGCATGTCAGAAATGATTTCAAATTGACTAGAATAGCAAAGTCAGACAGAAAAGGAAAGAAAACTACTATGACCTCCACTGGGGGATGCTCAAAGTTTCTGACAACTCCTAAAGCACAATAAGCCTTCTGACTCCAGAATACAGAGAATCGCAGGCCTATCGTGTCCCTTCACAGCTCCAGAAGCATTAGTACTAAGAACTGCCTACTTCAAATCGTAACCCTCCCCAAAAAAGACGCTTTGCTTTACATTTAGAATACTCCTAGAAAACATTTCAGAATTTTTAAAAACCCAAACAGAACAGTAACGATTTTTATAAACAAAAGCCCCTCAATACAGTCTCTGACAATACCGGAAAACCAAGAAGTTCAGGCTTTCTCCTAACCTGGCTGTTATTCGTTATGTATTAGAAACAAGATGAGAAAGGGACGCCTGGGTAGGTCAGTCAGTTAAGCATCTGCCTTCAGCTCAGGTCATGATCCCAGGGTCCTGGGATCTAGCCCCACATCGGGCCCTCTGCTCAGCAGGGAGCCTGCTTTCCCCTCTCTCTCTGCCTGCCTCTATGCCTACTTGTGATCTCTCTCTCTCTCTGTCAAATAAATAAATAAAATCTTTAAAAAAAAAAAAAAAAGTTAGGATGTCCTAGACACAAAGACACATCATGGGCATTAAGGGCTAGGCCAACAATGTTAATGTCCACCTGTGTCCTAACTCAAATTCAGGATATGCCACACAATTTTAAACATGCAAAAACACATTCCCCTTCTCAAAAAAAAAAAAAAAAAAATTTAACACATGTGATAATGTTGATGGTTACAATTTTCTTTCAAATAAAAGTACATACTCCCCTGAAGAAACTTACGTTAACCAACACAAGCCTAAGTTCTTCATATGCTTTAACTTTTGTAAGAAATGCCTTACGAATATACTCCACCACCATGCAGATATCTGAGTTTATCTATCATTATAACGGTCTGTTACTTACATAAGAATATTAAATTATACATATAAACTGCTTAATGTATATGTGATATATAGAAAATCTGAAAAATGGGGCGCCTGGGTGGCTCAGTGGGTTAAAACCTCTGCCTTCGGCTCAGGTCGTGATCTCAGGGTCCTGGGATCGAGTCCCGCATCGGGCTCTCTGCTCGGCGGGGAGCCTGCTTACCCCTCTCTCTCTGCCTGCCTCTTTGCCTACTTGTGATTTCTGTGTCAAATAAATAAATAAAATCTTTAAAAAAAAAAAAAAAAAAGAAAATCTGAAAAATGTTATACCATGCTTGAAAACATTTTTGTCATATTCAAGAAATTCTCATCATATTGTTCTGTTGCTTACAATTTTTAATGCTGTCCCCTATCACCTGGCAAATTAAATAAGGTGGCTACTTTCTTTCCTAGAAGCACGCATCCTAATACCACCATGAATCTTCAAAACTGAGAGCTCCACTCTTAGCATATGATTACCTACACAAACTGTGACTACCCTACAGAAAATACAGAACAAATTAATGTTAATGAGGGGTTAGCCTTGCAGTGAGCCATGTCACTGGATTTTAAGAGCTGCTCTATGAATTCTATAGTTCCACTGCAAATGGGCTCAGTACTCAGTACTTACTTAGTACTTAGATATTTGAGAACACTGTCTCGACCTGGCTTTTCTGGCCTTGACCTTCAACACTCCTTTATGCTATAATCAAACTGCTGTTCTTTGAGCAAGCTCCATTCTTCCTTGTCTCTATTTACACTCTTCACTCCGCTTCAAGTAATTCTGATATCTCCCCCACCTTATCTAATTTTCACTAGTAGAAATTTTACCTATCACTTAACATCTATCTCAATTGGTACACCCTTTACAAAACCTTGTCTGCTCTTCGGGAGGCGGCTGGCTGGCTCAGTCAGTAGAGCATGCGACTCTTGATCTTGGGGTTTTGAGTTCGAGCCCCACACTGGGTGCAGAGATTACTTTGAAATAAAATCTTAAAGAAAAAAAACCCCAAAACAAAAAGTCTTGCCTGATCTTCAACTAGCCTAGCCCCTAAGTGTAACGCAAGGTTCCCCTTCACAACTCATTCATCCCCAAAAGTCTTAAGTAAAAATGAGCTAAGTTCAAGAAGTCCTATATCTTGGTACCAGAGAGGTCTCTCTAGTGTATGTACTCTTTCCCAAGATTCCAGGGCTCTTCCTTTTTGTAGCTACTGATGTTAAGTTGGAACCAGCTCTGGGGAAAACTACATAGGAATCAAAGAGGAGCCTCAACAGGAGCCTCAACAGACCTTAGTTCTAGCTAGGCAGAGGAAAAGGCCCTTTCCCCTTCCTTTCCTTGAATTTGACCCTCCTTACCACCAGAGTGGTAATATCAGGGTATGAACCTAAGGAAGGGCACCAGGAAAGTTTTCCTAACTAATTTTAAGAGACGGAAGCCCTGGTGGGCTTTTAAGTAAAGTAGACAAAAGGAGTTTCTAACATAGCCAATGGTTTCTTCACATTGGAGCTCTGGGGTTTAGGGGATCTAATTAAAGTTCAGTGATTAGGCCTGAAAGGCTCCTTCCCAGTATTTCCTCCTGAACTGGTACAACAATAAGCAGTGGCTTCAGGATTTCAAGACCTAAAGATCTAGGACCCCATAGCTGCAGCCAAATATCCTAGTTCCTTGATGACTACTAAGATTCTGGCCTCTTGTGTATTGTCAGAATATGAGATAATGTTTTCTCCTATGGCAGTTTTTCTAACTTGCCCTTTTCAACAGCTTTTTATGAAAACACCCCTTACTAAACTAGAAACTTCTAAAAGGCAAGGACTGTGGCTTCCTTACTTTCTCTGTATTTTCTACTACAGGGGGTATACTCTACTCTGAACCTGAACAGCAATCTGCAATGTATCATGTGATTATTCTGGGACTAGAATAAACTTTTGTTTTTTGTAATACCTTTAATAAATAAAGAGAACTCTGGTCCTGGGGAGATTTGAGAAAGTTTCTGGCATCTTCCGAACCTTTGCATAATTGATAAATCCTCTGAGAAACAGGAGAAAGCCTGATTTAAAAAAGAAAAGTCAAGAATGAATTTACAGTTTTCGTATTAAGTCCTCTCCCCAGAAACATCCTTCTTGATAGCACTACTTCATCATTTTTCTGCTAAAAGCTATCAAAACATGAGTAATTTTCTCCAAAATTTCCAAAGGATTTCCATTTCTCAATGAGAATACATAATCTTAAGAGCACAAATGAAAGTCTTTTTGCACATTAAGAACCTAACTAATCTAAAAAGAAATAAAAAATAAGATGGAGTTAAACAAGTACATTTGGCAACCTGAGAAGCATTATCGAAACCTACCTTCTGGGTTCAAAAAAGTATTTCAAGATAATTAAATTAACCCCCTACCAAAAAAGGACAGGTTATAAAATATTTTTCTCAAGTTAAAAAAAAAAATCCATCCATTCCTATCATTTTTTCTGACAACTGTACATACGCTGTCCACTAGATGTCAGGATCCCCTTACCTATTATAATTCTTTTTTTTTTTTTTTTCCTTAACACCAATTCTTGTATTCTCAACTCTGAACTCCATTTCTCTATTCTTAAAAAATAGAGACAAGTAGGATATGCCTGGCCCTTTATTTACTAGGCACTAAGGGAGTAAGACTAATTTTGTAGGTCTGTGCCAGCAGCTATCCATTCACAGTTGGCACCTCTTCTAATAATCTGTGGGGAAGGTGACGGGCCCCTCCTATGACAGCTCACTCGCTCCTGGTCCTCTTCCATTAGAGCTGGTCCCTGAGTCTTAAGAGACTTTTTAAAAACAGCTTTATGGTGATGTAATTCACATACCATGAATCTCACTCATTTAAGGTACACAGTTTATTCGCTTTAATTTTAGTATAGTTATGGAGCTGTACAACCAAAAACTATTATCTTTATTTTAGAACATTTTTATCACCCCTAAAAAACTTGGTACCCATTCCGCAATCACTCCTCATTCCCATTCTCTTCAGCACCAAAAGCAGTAAGTGACTATAGAGCAGGGGTCACCAAATCCTAGTGAAATGGAGAGCACATCTAACCTATATGGAGGGGACACCTACAGCTCTGCTCCAGACAAAGGGTGGGCGCCATGTGGAAATAGAGGCCTGTTTTGCTACATATTCCAAATTTTAAGGGAAGTAAAAAATATTCAGACATTTTACATGGAAACTCTTGATTTTTAAATGATGGCAGCTAATAAAAAAAAACCTCTGAAATAACTGTGGAACAAACGAGCTACAACTACCGGCTAAACGTAGCTCGAGGGCTGCCAGCTTCAGAGCTCTATGTGTACCTGTTGCAACAAAACACCCCAAAATTGGCTCCTTCTGCAAGAGAAACTCCAAAAATGACCCAAACACTGGGTTCAAATGCACAAATGATATCTGAAGCGTCACCATATTTTTGCTTACTAGTAAGATAGAAAGATTAATTACAAGTATTATAAATTCATTTCCATGAAACTTTAATATAGGAAGACAATCAATTCATTAAGTTTCTTTAAATTATCTGTGTTGTCAACAATCAACACAGAAAATACTGTGAAAACACTGAAAATATGCTTAATGGCTGGTCCATTCAGGATTTGCTTGGATTTAGGCTGGGGGGGGGGGGGGAGATAGTCAGCCTTTTTCTTAAAAATACAATTTTGAGAATAAGCAAACCAAGAAATTATCCCTCCAAAGTAACTCTTCTTTGGGGCATTTTTATCATTAAGTAACTCAATAATTAAGGGGGGAAATCATGACTTCTCTTTCCATGGAATTTTAATGACTATCAGCAGAGTAGATGATGCCATTGGAGAGGGTGGGCTGGTGTGATGTAAGACCTGTATTTTCCAAGTAAAATATAGATCCAGCAATGCATGGTCTATCACCATAGGCAAAGCAGGTAGGTCCTGAACGTATTCAGCAACCCTTGGGCATGGGTGCTACACTGTACAATCTAGATCCATTAGCAGCATTGCCACCAGGGATCTTCATTAAGGTGGCAACGAGAAGGCCCAAAACAGGAGATAGGATAAAGTGGTATCACAGAAGCCAGGAGAGGCAATGATACCATCTTTAACAGCTACAGAATGGCCCTGCTGTAATTCTGTAGAAATGACAGCAGTGATGGTGGTCTGTTATCATTATCATATATATTCTCTATACAAAGAATGAAGAAGCCACTATTATTGACCCCAATGTTCATTTCTTTGCTTTAAAGTGTTTTGAAAGAAGAGATTTTAAAATAGAGTAAAAAAGATAAGCTTAAGATGACAACCTGAAACTGCCTAGCGTATTTTTTTTTTTAAAGGCCTCCTCCTTATTGCTAAATCATTCTTATTCTCATCAGTATTGGACTAAAGAATTCTGGAAACCCAGTAATGATTCTTCCAGAAGTTATGTCTAGCAAGGCTATACATTTTGTTTCCTGCTGACAGATCCAAGATTGGCCACATACACTCCTGAGTAGTTCAAGTGGTTACAATATACCTATGAACAATTCAGGGTGGAGTTTGTGAACCCTTTTGCGGCAATACTTCTCCAGGGGAAAAAAAAAACTCATAAAGTCATCTTATTAGTGTGTCCCATTGGTCACATGGGAAACCTGAGAAGTATAAATGAATGGGTTAGGAAAAAATCAACCCGCACTAAGAGACATTTTATTAATATGCACATTCCTCTAATGATGATAACAAACTAATCTTTAAGAAATATTTTAAAAATTATACTTATATTGCTAATATGTTACTGTATTGTAAGCCAGATGAGGGGTTACTAAAAGTAATTTTCCTTCTAAAATTTAACAATTATCTTTTCTCTCTTTTGTCTATGTTAAAAGCACTTACCTAAAACCAGGAACACCCACCACAGCCAATACTGACCATCAAAATATCCAGGGAAATAGGTGGAAAACTGAAAAATAAAGCAAATTAGTTTATAGTAGCTTAGCAGGTAGAATTTCACATTTTAACTTAAGGGCACACAAAACACAAGCCTTCTGTACACTAATGCTGTCACTTAGCTCTCACAATTTTTTTCAGTGAAAATATTTTATATATTACTGACTTGAAATGATTACATATATGCAGATGTATTTCCTTTCGTGGAAGTCAATCTTGAAATACGATTTTGGCTTTATAGACTCTGTTTTGAAATGCTCAAATCTGTTTATTTTTTTTAAAAGATCTTCCCCACACAATATTCATCCTTCTAGAAATATTGGGTTTTTTTAAAGATTTATTTGACACAGAGAGAGAGAGCACAAGTAGGGGAAGCAGCAGGAAGCGGGAGAAGCAGGCTCCCCGCTGAGCAGGAAGCCCGACGCTGGGCACGGGGCTCCATCACAGGACCCTGAGCTGACGGCAGCCACTTAACGACTGAGCCACCCAGGTGCCCCTAAAAATATGTTTTGGTGATACTTTTACTTTGCCTACCCAGTGCCAAAACCAAGTATTTTGTTCGTATTGTTCCAGGTACGTCTTGACCTTGGAAGCTTTATATCACGATAATCCCATTCCTTTGCCAAATAATGGTACATTCTGGCCAATGGGAAGTCAGGGCTGCTGAGGTTTTCTTGCACTTCGAGAGCAAAGGAAGAGAAGAAATAGTTTTCTCTCTTCTGGTGAGTATAGCTGTGCTTCTGATGTGATGCCTGAAACTGCCAGAGCCATTAGAACTCTGACGGGAGCAGCTGTACCAACATGCTGAGCAGAGGCGTCAACTGTCCCTGATGATGTCAATGAAACACTGGTTTCGCAATCCTCCACAGCAGGACCTGTTTTCATGGGAAATAAATTTTCCTCACTGTTTTCTAAGCCATTTTGAACTCAGTTTTCTGTTACTCCCAGACAAAGGCATCCTAATATGAGTTGATTCATTCAATTCCGTTTTAACATTTTAGTCAACTTAGTGAAAATTTTAGTTAAAAAAAAAAAAGACTGGTAACTAGTGTTATCTGCTTTCTATTGGGGGCTTTGATATTCAAGAGTTTAACACAGTTTGAGCATTAAAATACAGTATTTTATTTCTTAAGAGAATAACAATTTAAGATTTAGAGAAGGAATGAAAAGCCTCTTTAGGGCTTGGGTTCTTCATCCAAGTCTATGGCTTAGATGAATATGTATTAGCTGCAAGGGGAAAGAAAAGTCCAAAACTTTTAATAGATTCTCAAAGGAACTCAGAATCCTAAAAATGTTAACAACTGGTTAGATCAATAAATTTGAAAAAGTCCAGTGGTCAGTCAACACCAATTAGTTAATAATGCCAATTTATAATGAATCATCGATTTTATCCATTAAGTTGACAAAAGCAATAAATTTACCTGAAATCACAGTACTTTAAGAGACTAGATCTTTTAAAGTATAAATTACTTCAGCAATTCTGACTACCTAATAACTCCCAAATCACTAAAGATTTCTAATATACTTTAGAGATAAGGCCCCTTAATGGAATAGCACTGTTAAACCATTTCAGCTCCCATTTTGGCATAACCACTGATTATTGGGAGGGAAGTAGGAGGGAGAAACAAAGAGAAGGAAAGAGGGAAGAAGATAGACCAAAACTTTAGAATTAATGTGAGGAATGCCTGTTTGTGATGAGACACCAAAAAAGTGATATTGATGAGACACCGAAGAAGTGATACCTTTCTTTTCACTACAAAAAGAACTAATTTCAGAACAAACAAACACATTATCATATCATAAACATTAAAAGCAGAGAAAGCAACTTGTGAACAACCTATAGGATAGATGCCTTGGGACCACCAATATTCACGAGATTTAACTATAAAACTTGCATGCATCAACCACCTGCAAATGCTTTAGGTTCAATTTCATGAAACCACAAGAAAGACAAACCCAAAATCATTTTAAACGTAGAAATAATGTAAAAAAAATCAATCAATCAATCAGAGTCAAAGTTTTTCTACTTATTGTTGCACTACAGGGTCTATCTTTTCTGGTATAAAACTTACCCTGACAATCAGGATCCACTTAATTAGAGAGAGACCAAATCCTGAAATGGCCCCATACCTTCCTGCAGCTGAGGTGGTCAGGCAAAAAGACAGAAAAAATCCAATCCAGTTAAAGAGGAATGCCACTGTAAAGACAGAGAAGAAAAAAAACCGTGTCAGACATGTCCTGTTACCCAAGCAGCAAGCGTGCTCTCTTTACTTGCTTTTGCTTAAATGGCTTTTTCCAAGGATAAAAGACAGCCCTGCCCACCCACTGTAACCCTTGCCCTACCTCCCGAAAACATCCATTCTCCATCTTCTTCCCCACCCAAAAAACCAAGAAACCATCTGCTCTGAATATCAGGTATTATACTATTATGTCTGCTGCTATTCACTTTCAAAAATGCCTAACATTCACCAAACTGTACACTTATGACTTGTACCCTTTATATATTACACTTCAGTAAATAAAATCTGATTCAAATTATTCATCCCCCTACTTCTATGAATTCTGACAGCTTACATAAGGTTACCTCTAATAGCACTGTTTCCTTTATATCTTTTTATTATAGGAAATTAAAAAATGGCTGCTCACTTCTAAGTGACACTCATGGAAAGATGAATGCAAAATAACACTAAGTAGGCAAAAAAAAATTCAGTTGACTTTAACCTGCCAGAAAAAAGAAACATGCAAAAAAAACAAAAACAAAAAAAACTCAGACTAAGATCTTTAATTCCTACTCTATAGGGTCATGTATGAGTAGGAGCAATACTAAGGGTCTCTGCAAACCTAAAAGATGAGGCTCCGTTCATGTAAAAATATAGCATCCCCAAAACTGCTTCAATTATATTTTCTATAGATATTCATAGAAAGAGAAGATAAACAGAAGGGATATTAAGATAAAAGTGAACTAAGCTCTGAACATCTCATTAAAAGGCATCAAATAAACACAATGTATTAAAATATTAGCTCAACTAGTCATTTTAATTCAGTCAGATTTACCCATAATTTAAAGCACTCCAGTTTGTGGGAGGTGGTTTTGCTATGTGTATTTACTTACTGAAAAAAGTTAACATGAAAATCCCATCATTTCCTATCCTCAGCTGGTCAGCATCATCAAAGTCATCCCGACCCACAAAATCCTCATCCTAAGTGAAAAGAAAAAGATTAAGGTAAATTCACAATGAATTATTCATAGGCAAACAAAAGGCATCAAGAAAAATAAGGAAGGGGATAAAAATGAGTACCAGAAAATTTACTGCTTTGGCTCAATTCAAAACTATGAGCACTGAGGCTCGGTATGTGTTAAAAATTTCATTTTGTCTTTTAAGTAAAAGATATAATTAGAGAAAAAACAAATCTTTCTTCCATCCCTATAGTTTTCTAAATGAATTGTTCATTTTATAACCCAAGTTCTTTAACAATGAGCTTCAAAAATTATAAAGTTCAATGAAATGTATTAAATCATATATATATCTAAAGCAAGGAAAGATAAACATTTGGCTTAAATTTGGCTTACATTCTAAAAGCACTAACCCAGGACCTTCTGGGGGCCCATAATATTATTAATCCAGGACCCGTTAAGGAGTTCAAATGCTTTATGAGACCTGGGAGAAAAAGGAAAGCATGATCACACATGAAAAAGCTATAGGGTTGCCCACTGCTCAACTCCATAACCATTTGTTCACATTAGGATATAGGTCTGAAATAACCTCACTTCCAAGCTTACTGGCAGATAGGATCCTTTCCATCCTACCCTGAAAACATAATACTCCAAGTCTATATCCTCACCAACATTAATGCCCACATATGTGGCCTACCTTTTCAACTAATGTAGGTTATGTGTTGAAATACTGAAAAATACATGAATACACACTTAAAAGTAAAAGTTAGATTTGTACACAGTCCAATGAAGGTTCCCCAAATGAAAAAAACAAAACAAAACTAAAACAAAAACAAAGCTTTAGGGACAACCCAAACTCTCCTGACACAGAGAGAAACGGGGCTGGGAAGCCCATGACAGGCCTGGGGAGGTGATATTAGAGAAAGGAAAGCGTCAGTGGCGGCTTCCGTTTCTAACTTAACACATTTCTTTTCCTGTTAGAAAATTCTTTTAAGAATGTGTTTATGTTTTTTAAAATACTAAATGCACAGTTTCTGACTTCATATTAGGAAAAATAAGGCTTTGTCTAATTAGACACTAATTGTTTTTTTTTTGCATAAATACTCAAAGATATACTACAAAAGGACATGGAAGTAATTTCTAATAATATTGCAGGTCCGTTCTAACTGTTCTTCCTGTCCTCGGTATCTCTACTACTGGATTTCTCCTACAAATTGGTGCTGGGTTAACGTTTCGAAAATATCATTCTTATCTTACCATATCCCTGCCGAGAAACTTTGATTGAAAGAGTCTGTGTGACCTACATGTAAGTCTAAATGCCTCAGCCTAGCATTCAGAACATACTACAACCTATAGCGTGGTCACAAACTCCTTGCTCAAGCAAAATCAATTACTACATTCACAGACTCCACCCCACACCAGGCTGGATTCACATCTGCTTTCTTCCCTTTTCCCTCTGGAATGTTCTTATCCATCAAAACTCAGGGTCCACTTCGAATCCCATTTTCCCCACAATCACACAGTAAAAAGTCACAGCTCTTAATGCTCACTGCATTTGTACTGCTGCTTAGATATTGGTATTTGTGGGCCTTTCCCCAGCTATATGTAAGTGCTTATACAGTAGGAGCATTGCCTTATTCAAAGTTCTCTACCTATCCACTGCAAAATACATAGCACATTGTATAAGAAAGTGGTCTATACATGTTTGCTAAATAATGTTTAACAGGTTCCTAAATACGTATACTCATCAAATAAAAGTATTCTAAGAAGCTCTGCTATTAATCAGAGCTAACCACTTCATCTATTTCCATGGGACAGTTACCATAGAGTCTAACGAGACTACAGAATACACACAGGATTTTGGAGTCTAGAATATCTGGGTGTGACTCTCACCTATGCTACTTATTAGCTGTATGGCTCTGAGCCAATTACTTAATCTCTGTGGGCCTCAATTTTTGCATCTGTAAAATGGGGATAATATAATCTCAACCTTGCAAGGTTATCACGAGGACTTCAAATAATACATTGGAAACTGAAAACAGTACCAAGCACGTCATGTGCTTCCAATACAAAGTTATTATATTGAGACTGTTCTGCCCTTAGACCATTAGCTCCTTGAAGGTTGCTAGTTTCTTCCTGGCACCTGCAAGAACTGAGCACACACCACCATATGGAATCAGCCTAGACTGGGCTTATAAACTATTATTTCTGTCAAGCAGTGATTTCAGAAGCCCCACCACTCATAGTAGGTATGGTCTGTAAACAGTTCACTACTCTAAGTCCTGAACTTCTGGAGCCTATGCCACTGCACTGCCCAGGCTAAACTTCTGTTTTTATTCTTATCGTTCTCTCTAGTTTCCTTTGGGACTGGAGTCTGGAACCCTGACTGCCCCACGTTCCTAGGGAATGGATCCCACTCCCTCTTTTCCCAATATCTGGCCTAAGGCCCTACCCACATCACCTTCGACCTGGATGAGTATTTATGAAACCATATGTAGTCACTTGCAGATCTGACATCAAGAACAAAGTGTGCCCCCAAAGTCTCCTCCTGACTTTCATCACACCCAATGTCCCTCCCATGAATCACCACCAGGCCAGATGGGATCTGAATTCACTATGTCCCCACAGATGGAGTGGTCTGGAATGAGGTTCATCGAAACAATTGCTGGGGCCCTTTTATAAGTTTAATTCTATAAAGTTGAACTTATTTTCTCTCTCTATAGATCTCCCCAGCAGCTATCTACCTAATACCAAAATATGAAGTATGCAGATTTAAGGCAAAGTCAGTGTATTTGCTAAATCAGCCCCTGCTCTAAGACATTTCAGTCATGGCAGGAAAGTTGAGAAAATCGTGGTAAGAGTAGAGATACAGGGAAACTAAGCCAGGCTGACTAGTGATTTTCTGCTGATTTGTACCTTTTACTGAATCATTTCCTGGATAAGGTAAGAGTTTGTTATCCCAAAAGAAAATGTACTTGTTTTTAAAAATTAGCTGTACTTCTACTAATCAGTACAATCATAAGGAATACATCAAAAGTGAGTAATGAAAAGAACCTAATTCCCATAAAGCAGCCAGCAAGTAACATGGTAAATTGGACTTACTCTTCCAGGAACCAAAGGGATAGTAGCTTCAGCCTTGGTTCTCTCAGCTTCATCGTAGCTGGGCAGCGTTGTCGCCACATTATAAGATGGAGGCTTTGGAAATCCACACTCATCTTTGTAGTCAAAATATGCTGCAGAATAAAAAGGAAGTCACAATTATCTGACCATTAGCTAACCTGAGGAAAAAGATTTCCACTAACTCTGGCAAACAAAAACAGCCGTTCCTCTAAGAGTACATACAGAATAATTGCATTGAGGGGCGCCTGGGTGACTTAGTCATTAGGCATCTGCCTTCGGCTCGGGTCGTGATCCTGGGGTTCTGGGATCGAGCCCCACATTGTGCTCTCTGCTCTGTGGGAAGCCTGCTTCTCCCTCTCCCACTCCCCCTGCTTGTGTTCCCTCTCTCGCTATGTCTCTCTCTGTCAAATATATAAATAAAATCTTAAAAAAAAAATAACTGAATTGAAATGTTTACGAATATGAGATTGAGAATGATTTTTAAATTCATCCACCTTTCAATTATTTAAATTTATTCATGTAAATCACTCTGCCTTCCCTTCCAAATGCCTTTAAACACTTTTTCAACTGTTACGTGGTATATTCACAAAAGGCATTTAATATTAATAGTGGCATAAAGACAACATTTAAGCCAAAAATACCTCACCTCTGTGTGTGTAAGCTGTATCATGGATTCCTCCCATTTATAAACAGGCAAACTAACTTAATAAAAAAGTCACAGTCTGGGCGCCTGGGTGGCTCAGTTGTTAAGCGTCTGCCTTCAGCTCAGGTCATCATCCCAGGATTCTGGGATCCAGCCCTGCATCTGGCTCCCTGCTCAGCAGGAAGCCTGCTTCTCCCTGTCCCATTCCCCCTGCTTATGTTCCCTCTCTCGCAGTGTCTCTTTCTGTCAAATAATAAAATCTTTAAAAAATAAAAAAAATAAAATAAAAATGTCAAAAACCAATGCCTTTGGAAAAAAAATAAGTCACAGTGTTTTAGCATTTTGATTCTTACACATTCGTTTTACCATGTACTGGTTTGTATGATGTGTCTAAGGTAACTCAGTTACAAAGCCATTATTTATTTGAATTAAATCTTTTATTTTCTTTTTAATGCTGCATCTTCATTCTCATTAACTCCTATTATAAGCAACTCAGTATTTATTAGAAAAGAGCTATTAAAATGTATTAAATTTCTGCACAATTTTTTAAAAAACAAGCATCTTGGGGGAAAAAAGCCCTATAGTTTCTCAAGATTAACATTTTTCTTTCTTTTTTCCCTCTGGTTAATTGTAATTAACTTCCAATTTTACTGTAATATATTACTGAAATCATCAATCCATACAATTCACCTCATTAACAAAAAAAAAGAAAAATTCTATTGTACTCGAACGAGCAGAAAAGGCATTTTATAAAATTCAACACCTTGCTGATAATAAAAACACTTAGCAAATTAGGAATGAGAGAAAACATCCTTAACCTGATCATAAGTATCTATGAAAAACCTACAGTAAATATCACAATTGTAAATTTTTAAGTTTTCTCCCTTAAAATTAGAGATTTTAGACAAAAATGCCCCTAAAATAAGAGATTTAGACAAAAATGTTTTATCAAACATTATCTTATAGGTCCTACTAGTTGATGTAATATGGCAAGAAAAGGAAATTTAAAACATAAATGTTGGAAGAAAATAACTGTCCTTAATCCATGGATGACATGATATAGATGTATCAAATCCAAGACTATCTACAGACAGAATTAATATATGAATTTAGCAAAGTCTCTGCATACAAAGTCTCTGGATGGATATAAACCATCAATCGTATTTCCACTTACTAGCAACAAATAGAAAATAAAATTATATCTGGAACATTTTTTACAACAGCACTAGAAATATATCTAGTAATAAATACGCAAGTTCTCAATATTGAAACCACAAAATACTACTGAGAGGATTAAAGAAGATCTTAATTAGATGGAGAGATACGTCATATTTACAAACTGGAAGCAGTATTATAAAGATGTTAATTCTCTTCAAACTGACCCCCAGATTCAGGGTAATTCCAATTACAATTCCAGTTTTTGTTTGTTTTGTTACATTTTACAGAAACTGACAAGCTAATTGTAAAATGTATATGGAAATGCAAAGGTCAAGAAAAACCAAACCAATCTTGAAGAACAAAAAGTATGAATGACCTGTATTACCAGATATCAAGATTGTAAAGCTCTATAATTAAAACAGTAGGGGATGGGCAAAAAAATAAATAAATAGACCCAAGAACAGTATATTGAGTCCAGAAACAGATCCACTCATATATGGTCACTTGATTTACAATAAAGGTGACACTACGGAGCAGTGGAGAAAGAACTTTTTTTTTTTTTTTTGAAAGAACAGTCTTTTTAATAAATGGTGCTGTATGGGGCGCCTGGGTGGCTCAGTGGGTTAAAGCCTCTGCCTTCGGCTCAGGTCAAGATCTCAGGGTCCTGGGATGGAGCCTCCCATCGGCATCTGGCTCTCTGCTCAGCGGGGAGCCTGCTTCCCCTTCTCCCTCTGCCTGCCTCTCTGCCTACTTGTGATCTCTCTCTCTCTCTGTCAAATAAATAAATAAAATCTTAAAAAAATAAAATAAAATAAAATGGTGCCATAAGAACCGGCTATCCATACAGAAAAACAAATTAATCTTGACCACTACCTTACACTACACAGAAAAAAACAATACCAGGTGGAACAGAAATCTAAATGTGAAAAATATCACAGCTTTTAGAAGAAAATATACGAAAATGTGTTATTGAAACTAAAGATGCCACCTAATCCAATTTAAAGAACTTGGGTTTTTTCCAAGTCAAAATCGCTATTCTACATACATGCATACACATGTATACATATATGATACAAAACAATGCATCATTTCCTATGAAGTCTCTTTATATTTTTCATCAAATCAAATTAAGTCATTACAACTTGAAATGTACAATATGAACTGACCCACTGCCATACTAATTCTCAATACATGAATAAAAGTGATACCTACTGCTACCTTAATTTGAAGAAAATCAACATGTTTATTTCCCTATTTCAAAAGATTTCTTAAATGGGATCCATCAATATAGATACTCATATAATTTTAAGTTTCCATCAAAAGTCTAACAACAATTTTCAAGTTTATTTAATATATTCAGAACACTAAAAAAAAAAACCCCAGTATTTCTTAGACTGTTCAATTTATATACCACAAATTAAAATAGGTAGTTATGCAAAATAATTTGTGCTCTTTTTTTCCCTACCAGTATGCATGTGTCTTTTTGTTTCTAACCACTTTTCTCATAAATGGACTAATTGGTACCTACAGTCAGCATTTATCTAAAAAAAAAACAATGTTAATTTAACAACAAAGCGGGGATAAGGCCATTTAAGCCATTTTAGAGCTTTCCTTAAAAATTGTTACTTTTAGATGCTTATAAATAAAATTATTACAAGGAGACAGGGTTCAAAGTGTGAAGCCAGAGTGGAGGCAAAAAACTTTCTGACCCATGTTCTTCTTCATTATAATGGCAGCCTCAGGGCTACAGAGATCACCAAATTTAATCCCACATCAACTGACCATAGCTGCCCCAAGTGCTGTATTGAAAAGGATTCTGAGGCTGTATTTGGGATAACTGGTGTCTTCAACTTGCCTATCTACCCTGGGAGGAGGATGGGTTTAGTGGTGGCACCATGGGTCATATACTTGCCACTCTGCCACACTTCTCTTTTAGAGAAAATGGAAGATGTCCCATCAAAACCGGTCCATTTTCAGCAACTAAAGCAGCGCTGCTCATCAGGCAGCTTTAAGCTACCCAAAGTCCTCAACTGTTGAGATTTTCTTTCTCTTCCCCATCCCTTCTATATAAACATGTGAAAATTTAAAAGATAGTCTGGCATAAGATGTGAAGATGAAAGATTATTTAAGGAGGGCTTAAACTATGAGGAACATCATGAAAGAGCTGAGAGACTTCCAGGTTTTTTTTAAGAATTTACTAGCACAAAAGAAATCAAACATACTATGTTCCAGGTCCCATGTCGCAGGCACTAGAATCACAAAGAGCAAAACAATTAATAAGGAAGCTACAAAAAGAATAAAAATCAGATGATCACCTGGTTGTTGAATTTCTACTTCCTTTATATTCTGTTGGAATGAAATTGAGTTCCATAAAAAAGCCACACTGATGGAGTTTTAAGTGTTTTTCAGAATAGCAACATGAGTTTTTTTCACTTTTGGCAATAAACTACAAAAAACATCAAAGACTTCTTATGGAAAGCTAAAGCAAAGACAAAGATGAATAGACACATGATGGCCAAGTACATTTCAAGAGTCCAGGAGTCCCCTTGCCCAGTTACCTACCTGCGTTCTCCGCAGAGATGCTGCTGTAAGGCGGAGGGGCGTCGCCTACAGCCTGTTCTGGCTCTCCAGGCTCTTCCTCATTCTGCAGCTAAAGAAAAATTCCACATTTTAATCCAAGTATAAATCCGATTAGACAGAGAAGAACCTGAACACTGGAATAGCCCTTCTGGAAAACTATTTGGTAATGTGTTTCAAAAGCCTTAAAATGTGTAACTCCTTTACACAGTATTCTGCTCTCAGGAATTTATCCTAAGGAAATAGAGGCAAAAAAGGTAGATATAAAAGTTACTGCTGCAAAAAATTGAAACAATCTAAATTCTACCCACAGGGGACTTACTAAAGAAATTATAGTTCATCTCACAAAGGATCAGGAAGCATCCATAAAAATGAAAATAAAGAAAATGTGATGGCTTGAGCAGATATTTATGCTGTACTGTTATATGAAAAAAGCAAAATTTACCAAATATTCTGCATAATATACTCTGGTTGTGAGAGACAGATATGTGAAGGTCTAGAATGAGAGACATCTACAATTTACAATGTTTATCTCTAGCTGATAACAGTCATAGGGAATTTTTCCTTTTTGTTGTTTATACGTATATTTGAATTTTTTGTAGTGAACATTTAGCACTTGTATAACTTTTTAAGTTAGAAAAATAATCTAATAATCCAAGGTGTGCCACTATATTCAGTCTGCACAGAGAAATTAAATCTTAAATAACTGAGACACTTACAAAAACATAAAATTCAACATAATTCTACATATATAACCTCTTAATAAATCTCCCTCTTCCCTATCTCAGCCATTTTCTCGGTCAAATCTACAAGCCCCAGTTACTTTAAATGACTCACACTAAAAAGTGTGTCTTTCTGCGATTGCTGGTCTGGATAGTCTACCCAACTTATCTTCTTAGAACAAAAACATCTGATTTAATTTTTCTAGTGTGACAATTAACTACGGCTCATTTTAAAAGGTTAGTTGGCTGAGAATGGAGTCCATCTGTAAAGTAGTAACAGAGTATTTATCGACGTCGACGTAAATAACTTGGGGGTCCGGGTCCTGCCATAGGCCATCATAATACACAGAGCCACAAGAGCCGCTTATAAAATTCACACCCCCTCTAAACCGACTGCTACAGAGAACTCTATCTTGAATCGAGACAGGCAAACAGAGAGCCTGACCTCCGGTAACATGAAGTAGAACTCCCTACTTCCTTAAATTTTTAATTAACCATCTCAGTCTCTCATCCCTATGCTATTCAAAATCAGAAGCCAACAAAACTTTTCTATTTAACACTGCAATGTACTGAATTTCAAAGGAATTCTTGTGCCAAGTTATCATCATCTACCATCTGAGCATATTTTTCTGAACCCTAGAACTCTAATGTTAAACTTAAGGCATTCCCAACTGTATTGTATTGTAACCTAAGATGAATTTCCTCTTAAAGAAGGCATATGGGGGGGGGTGGGGGGGGCGCCTGAGTGGCTCAGTCGTTGGGCGTCTGCCTTCGGCTCAGGTCACCTTTGGCTCAGGTCACGATCCCAGGGTCCTGGGATCGAGCCCCCGCATCGGGCTCCTTGCTCAGAGGGGAGCCTGCTTCTCCCTCTCCCACTCCTCCTGCTTGTAATCCTCTCGCTGTCTCTCTCTGTCAAATAAATAAATAAAATCTTTTTTTTTTTTTTTTAAAGAAGGCATATAGGGCAAAATAGCTACAGTAAAAGCCACATGTTCCTGGGACACCAAATCAGTAAATTATTTAAAGAGTTCCTGGAGCCACGGTTCACTTGTAATTCTTTCAACGTTATAAGAAGCTCTGGACAGGGTATTCTCAGCCTACTCCCACCTAACCACTTTTGTGCTCTGAGAATGTCACAGAAGAGTCAGCAGCAAAAACAGAGGCAAATATGGACTTTACAAGAATCCTACCTCAATATACTGTAGCCAGTCATGTTCTTTACCTAAACCAAGCCTGGAATTTTTGACCTATTTTAGATTTCCTGAGCTTGGTCAAATAATCATGTTACCTCTGCATAATTTAGGGTTTAGAAAGGAAGCATGACAATTCTGAGAAATACAGAAGTCCAGAAAATAAAGGTGTTACATGCCAGTATCTATGAGATAGGTTGCCTGTCTCCTAGCAACCTGGAGATGTGCAAGTTGATCATCCCACACCAAGGTAAGAGATAACAGAGCAAAGAAATTCCAACTGTCTCAGAAACCCCCATTTTCTTCTCGGTGAGGGAAAAAACAAACATTTCCAGGTGAAGTTTTTTCCCTCCATTAAACTTCAACACTTTAGAATCATGTACTAATACTATTTCCAACTGAAAATAAAAACAAAGATGATAAAAAAAACCACCCACTATGACCCTGAAGACTCCACATGCTGGGATGATCCCAGGACCTCACTCTACAGGCTTCCCAACACTGGCCTATTTTCTATATGCTGGTTATAAGTTTAGGCTCCACCAAGAAATGTGTTTAAAATAAAATACTACCAGATGGAGGCAACCACCTGCAGCAAGTATCTAGTGACCACCATCCCTGAGTATACATCTTTTTACACTTGGGGGCCATCTATGGCCATTAATTTGGCTCTGCCCACCAAACAAATCAGGTACTCACTAACAAGGCTGGGGAGGAGGGGAGGTTGGAGGGAATGCACACTAGAACTACAGTGGGACTTACCTCTAAGGCTATAAAGTTGGTTACTGGTTTCAAAATGTAATTTTAATGTTCCCTTTTCTATCCCTGGGAATCTTTCCTGTGCAGTCCTCCCTGCCACGAGGCTCAGGGATCTTCAGGCTCTCTCCTGAGACTCTCTCAGAGAATTAGGGTCATTGTCACTTTGGGGCTGGTGTTGGAAAGATGCCCAGTCTTTCCTGTCAACAAGGTCAGTGGGAGCATGAGTCCAACCTGTTAAGAGAATCCTGGCTGTAGGGGACACTGAGAGAGGCAGGGTTGGAAAGTGGTGAGACCTGCTGCTCTCTTCCTGCTGTGCTATTAGGTGTGGTGGGTGGGGAGAATCCTTTGATTGTATCTACAACATAATAAATACCCACTGGGGACTGATTCTTTTCTGTCACGTAACTTTTCTTAACCATTCTGATCAACTTCACTTATCTCTAAGTAAGATTTAAATGGGATTTTTTTTTCAAAATAGTAATTAATTAGACAATTACCTATGCATGCCATATAAAGTACTGAGTTTAGTACAAAACTACCTAAAATTACCTAGGGTCTCCATACCTGAAATAGGAATAATCCAAACATTTGAATATCTGTCTGACCTTTCTCTTTACCACATCCACACTGTGCTCTCACCCCCACTTTTCTGATTACCCATTTTCCACTCTATACTCTGAGTAGATCCTGTCATGGCTCCCCAGAAGAACCCTAAAACCCTCCCACATTTCCATTTTGCATATCGCAATCTACTATGGTACCTCTTGGCCTTGATCACTTCCTATTTTTTTTTTATTATTTACCTACAAACAGATGTTAATAATGTTTTGTCCTCTAGATTTAGAGTGGAAGACAGCACATTTAAAATAAAGGATGTGACGCCTTCTTACTACATTCCTCTGTGTCTTATTTATATTGTTGCTATTAGAATTAAGTATATGACATTTTACCTAAACAACAGTTTAACGAATCTCCCATAGAGAAATCATACATAGCTCTAGTTCTAATAGAAGCAAACTAGATTTTAACAAGTTTAAAGACACTTATACCCTGCAGGTTTAAATTCTTAAATTGAGATCCCACCCCAGCAAGAAGGCCTCATCACTCCTCTCTCCTAAGTAGTTCTAAAGATAGTCTTCCATTTAGAAATGAGCTGTTTTTAATCAAGAACTGAGCCAGGACTAGGATTAGGCCTAACTTAAGGGCTAACATATACAACTGTTGGATGGCAGGACCTAAGGCTCTTTTTTTTTTTTTTAATTATTTATTTATTTGACATTGAGAGAGAGATCACACGTAGGCAGAGAGGCAGGCAGAGAAAGAGGGGGAAGCAGGCTCCCCGCCGAGCAGAGAGCCCGATGCAGGGCTCGATCCCAGGACCCTGAGATCTTGACCTGAGCGAAGGCAGAGGCTTAACCCACTGAGCCACCCAGGCGCCCCAGGACCTAAGGCTCTTAAAAGTCATTCTTGGATTCTATTTACTAAGAATGGGAGAACAAAAAACCCTACTAAACAACAAAGAGAAAAACAAAAAATCCTCAAAGCCTTATATATGACAAGAGCTACCAAAACAGGGCACCTGCGTGGCTCAGTTGGTTAAGCGACTGCCTTCGGCTCAGGTCATGATCCCGGAGTCCCGGGATTGTGTCCTGCATCGGGCTCCCAGCTCCACAGGGAGTCTGCTTCTCCCTCTGACCTTCTCCCCTCTCATGCTGTCTCTCTCTCTAATAAATAAAAAATTAAAAAAAAAAAAAAAAAAAAAAAAGAGGTACCAAAACATACCTCATAATTCACACAAACACAACAAGCATGTGGAAAATAACGCTGAACATATCCAATAAATCCAGAGAGTTACAAGTATTCACACCATTTTTTTCTTGGTTGGGTCCTATTTAAATAGCAAGAGATCATGTAAGTTTTAAATCCCTTCTTTAGTTATTAACAATAAGTCTCAAAAAAATCCTGGATCAATGCCTAAACTCTAGCTTTAAATGTTATTTACCACTTATAATTTTAGAGTTAAATCCTAAATCTTTTACCTTATAATGCAATTTTTAAACCTCTCATTACCAACCCACTACTTATGCATACTCTTTAAATCCTACCAAATGAGACAGTATAATTACCAGAAAGTAAACAAGCACATTTCCTTAAGGTAACAACCGAGTGTGCTGCATTTTACTCTTATTCAGAAATAACCAGTCTGTGATGACTGTGTATTTTCTTTTTTTTTTAAATAGTAACCTTTATTTATATGGGGCTTTATTTTTCTTTTTTAAGATTTTATTTGACACACAGAGAGAGAGAGGGCATAAACAGGGGGAGCGGCAGGCAGAGGGAGAGGGAGAGGAAGAAGCAGGCTCCCCACTGAGCAGACAGCCTGATGCAGGGCTTGATCCCAGGACACTGGGATCATGACCTGAGCCGAAGGCAGATGCTTAACCAACTGAGCCACCCAGACGCCCTGAGGACTGTGTATTTTCTACTGTCTATAACCTGTAGGTTTTTAATTGTATACTGAATGTAAATTGTGTTATTCTAACACCACCAAATTCTTTACATTCGAGGACAATTCTCTATTATATTGCTTTTAATTAGAGGATGACATTTAAAATAAAGTAAATAATTCTGACAGAGAGAAACTCACCAATAAAAAAAAATCTAATTTAAAAATGGGCAAAGGGGGCACCTGGGTGGCTCAGTCGGTTAGGCGTCTGCCTTCCGCTCGTGTCATGATCTCAGAGTCCTGGGATCGAGCCCCACGGCAGGCTCCCTGCTCAGTGAGGAGTCTGCTTCTCCCCCTCCCTCTGTGCTCTCTCTCTTGCTTGCTCTCTCAAATAAATAAATAAAATCTTAAAAATAAAAATGGGCGAAGAATTTTAACAGACATTTCTCCGAAGAAGATATACAAATGGGCAGTATACGCAAGGTGTTCAACATCAGTAGTCATCGCAGAAAGGCAAAATCAAACCAAGAGGTATCACTTCAAACACATTAATATGGCCACAAGAAAATAAAAAAGGAAAGTAACAAGTGTTTTTCAGTATGCCGAGAAATTGGAAGCCTCACATATTGCCAGCAGGAATGTAAAATTGCGACTGTGGAAAAGTTTGGCAGTTCCTCAAAAATAAATTAAACAGAGAGTTATAAAAAGATCCAGCAATTCCACTCCTAAGTATATACTCAAGAGAAGTGAAAACATAGTTTCACAGAAAAACTTGCATGTGAATGTTCATGGCAGCATTACTTATAATAGTCAAAATGTTCATCAACTAAAAAAAAAAAATGTTCATCAACTGATGAATGGATAAACAAAATATGGCATAACCATACAAAAGGATGGCTAAGAATAATCCATCCTATCAAAAAAAAAAAAAAAAAGGAATGAAGTACTGATACAAGCTCCATTGCAGATGAAGCTTGAAAGCAATATGCTAAGTGAAAGAAACCAGTCACAAAAGACCATATATTTTATGATTCCGTTTATATAAAATAACCAGAAACAGCAAATCCAAGAGAGACTGAAAGACTGGTAGTTGCCAGGTGCTGGGGAAGGGTAGAGGAGAGAGTAAACTGACTGCTAAAGGATCCAGGTTTCTTCCTTTTGGGGGTGACAAAATGTTCTGCAGTTATACAGTGGTAATGGTTCTAAACCTTGTGAATATAGTAAAAATTACTAAATTGGGTACTTTAAAAGGGTGAAATTTTATGGTATATGAATTACATCTCAAAAACAAGTATTTTCTAATTTTGAAAACACAAACCTATATAATGTGAATTTTAGTTAAAACGAAACTGAAGAGAGGCGCCTGGGTGGCTCTGTCAGTTAGGCGTGGGACTCTTAATCCCATCTCTGGTCTTGATCTCAGGGTCGTGAGTTCTAACCCTGTGTTGGGCTCCATGGTAGGCGTGGAGCCTACTTCAAAAAAACAAAAAACAAAAAACAAAAAAACAACTCAAAAAAACAAACTGAAGAGCACTCTACGTATACACTCCTCAGCTCTTTTGTCAGTGTATCCTTCCACCTGTGCCACCACCACCAGGCTGGCCAGTGCAGCAACCAGATCATCACCAAGTTCTGGGAGGTCATCAGACTAGCAGGGCAGCGACGCTACAGGCACTTACCACAGCGACCTGCAGCTGGAGTGGATCAATGTGTACTACAACCATGCCAATGGTGGCAAGTACACTCCCCACACTGTGCTTGTGGGCCTGTACCTGGGCACCATGGACTGTGTGCGCTCAGGACCCTCTGGGCAAATCTTCAGGCCAGACAGCTTTGTCTTACGTCAAAGTGGTGCTGGGAACACCTGGGCCAAGGGGCACTACACGAAAGGTACAGGGCTGGTCGACTGGGTGCTAGATACACTGAGGAAGGAAGCTGAAAGCTGTGAGCACCTGCAGGGCTTCCAGCGGACCCACTCCCTGGGTGAGGGCCTGGGTCTGGGATGGGTACCCTCCTCACCGGCAAGATCCAGGAGGAGTACTGAGACAGGACCATGAACACATTCACCGTTGGTACCCTTGCCCAAGGTGTCAGACACAGTGGTAGAACCCTACAATGTCATCCTCCTAGTCCACCAGCTGGTGAAAAACACAGATGAAACCTACTGCATTGATAATGAGGCCTTCTTCCTATAACATCGGCTTCAGAACCCTAAAACCGACCACACCCACCAATGGGGACCTCAACCACCTGGTGTCAGCCATCATGAATGGCGTCACCACCTGCCTGGGCTTTCCTGGCCAGCTCAATGCCGACCCGTACAAGATGGCTGTCAAAACGGTCCCTTTTCCCCACCTGCACTTCTTCACACCCAGCTTCGCCCCACTGACCAGTGGAGGCAGCCACAGTACCGGGCCCTGACGGTGCCAGACCTCACCCAGCAGATATTTGATGCCAAGAACATGACGGCTGCCTGTGACCCCTGCCACAGCCACTCCCTGACTGTGGCCCCAGGGTTCGGGAGCTCCATGAAGGAGGTGGACGAACAGATGCTTAACATCCCAAACAAGAAGAGCAGCTACTTGGTGGAGTGGATCCCCAACCACATAGGAACAGCTGGCACATCCCACCCTGAGAGCATGTCTGCCACCTTCATCAGCAAGAGCATGGCCACTCAGGAGCTGTTCAAGTGTATCTCAGAGCAGTTCACAGCCAGGTTCTGGCGCAAGCCCTTCCTGCACTGGTACTCAGGCAAGGGCATGGACGAGATCGACTTCACCAAGGCCGAGAGCAACACAAATGACCTGGTGTCTGACTACCGGCCCGGCCAGGACACCACAGTCAAGGAGGAGGGCGAGTCTAGGAGGCGGCAGAGGAAGAGGTAGCCTAGAGCTGCTAGCCGGTAAGGCACAGAAGCTGTGTGAGCTCTTTATTCACTCCCAACCTGTTCTCTGATAGCCATGTCTCTGTGTGCACATGCTCTTGTTCTTGTTGTGATGTCGCACACTGTACAAGACGCCACCTTTAAAGCATTTTTATGGGGGGCGGGAACCCTGAAAATTTACTGCTCTAAATCATCATTCTCTTGCTAAATCAATGTCTATGCCCCTTAATGAGAACGGTCCTACTCCCAACAGTATCCTCAAGGCTTAACATGGAACGCATACTTGCAAATGGACAAAAATAAAGAAAAATAACACACTGAATTGCAAACTAACTGTAGTAAAAAAAAAAAAAATCCTTAATATTTTCCCCTCCTGATAAGAAAAATATTAGGATCCAGATATCAAAATAGTTTGGCTAACAACCTATTTTAAGAGCTGAGGATAAGCACCATTAATTTAAATTTTTCTACTTTAAGAGCTTCCCTAAAGATAATTTTAAAAATAAACCACCAGAATTAGACTATCTCCAACAATATGTCACATGTCAGAGGAAAAAATTAAATGCAAATCCTCTTAATACCAAAATAAAAACACGATTAAAAGTCAAAATTCACCAAGCAAAATAAATCAGAATAATGCCTTAAAAAGTCAGTGCAGTGACAGATGAAAAGAAAATTCTAATACCACAGCAAATCCCCTTAGAAAGTCCATCAGTTTAGAAAGGCTTTTAAAGATTTTTGTGGTTATCATAGTTACACACATAAATACAATTGATGAATAAAATTTGGTTTGGAAGGAGAGAAAAATACTTGCAGGATTTATCTTAGTCCTTAGAAATGAGAGCAAATGCTATGAACTATGATTACCAACCTGATGTGTTTTCTTATTTCTTCACCTGAGATCCAAGCAACAAGGAATACCATCCAGAGAGAAAAGAGGAAACCAAGATAGTAGCCACTCGTATCCAACTTCAACTTTCCTAAGAAGCCAAGATGCCTGGAGAAATCACTCCTCCTCCACAGACAAACTAAATGAGCCAACCACGGCTATGATAGCAGCACTGTGAGATTTTTGGGTGGGACCAGAAAACTGTCATCAACCTGCCAACCCCCATGTTCAAGTATTTCCACCAATGATAGCTTCACCAAGACAGCGCCAAGTGAACGATGCCTAGTATTTTCTGGCACTTAACTTCAGGAAAATCTGTAGCCAAGAGCCTTCCGAGTTAATGATAAGCCCCACCCTCCCCAGGCTTCATAACTTTATAAAGATTGGGGAAATAAGAGGGGTAATCATGCAACGTTTTTAAATAGGTCTCTTTGCCTCTGAATGTACCTTTTGAGAAGTAGCAAACTATTTACTAACCAATCCATGTCCTCAGTAACATTCTGAGTCCTACCTCTTCTCCACTTCGTGATTCCATAAGAAAACTCAGACTTCAGAGCTCTAGGGCCTACTTGGAGAAGTAATTAAAAGTCCTAGCAAAGACAAGTTGAAATGGAACAGTAAGCACTTGGCTTGTCCCCTTGCTTTTAACAGGATGGTAGAAACCATTCATCTTTTGTTCAGAGAATAAACATAAAAATAGTAGCTAGACAGACTCACTTTTAAATAATTTATATATACAAAATCTACCCCATAATTTAAATTCAAGAGTGGTAAATACTGTTTGTGCTTTTCTTTTTAAAACCCTGTATGTTTTATTCATCTAAGATATGTTAAAGCTATAAAATACCAACATGGAAGCAAAAACAACCTCCTAATTATTCACCATTTAAAATGCTATAAAAATAAATAAATAAATAAATAAATAATAAACAAAATGCTATATTAAGCAATGCTTTCTGGGGGAATAAAAAAAGGAAGTTGTCCCAGTAGAACATGGGCTACAACTGGTATCATCTAATCAAGGATTCTTTTAGACTTCAAGAACAAGTCCAATTTCTGGACTTGGCATAAAGAACACTTCTAGCCTCTACTCATTTACACATATGCTTAATACATACACACACGTGTGTATAGAAAAATTTATTAAGATACACACATTAAGGATACATATAACACACGTACATATGTCTCCTCAAATCCTAACTTGTAAAAGAATTATATAAGGTAATATTAAAATTACAAAAGAACTCAACCCTTTTAAATCAGTCCAATGCAAAGTTATTATTAAAACTACATGACTATCAGGGTGCCTGGGTGGCTCAGTCGGTTAAGCGACCAACTCTTAGTTCCAGCTCAATTCATGATCTTGGCGTCATGGGATCGAGCCCCACATGGGGCTTCATGCTCAGCATGGAGTCTGCTTGAGAGTCTTTCTCTCACTGCTCATGCTCTCACACTCTCCCTCTCTCTCAAAAAAACAAACTAACAAACAAAAAAAACCTACATGCCTATCTAGTAAATATATTTAATTAGTTTGATTTGTACAACTTTTCTGTAAAACAGCTAAACCACACAGAGTACTTAAACTGTAAACACAACTGGGACACCTGGCTGGCTCAGTTCATAAGAGTATGAGACTCTTGATCTCAGGGTTGTGAGTCTAAGCCACACACTGGGTGTAGAGACTACTTAAATAAACTTTTTTTTTTTTTAGAGATTTTATTTATTTGTCAGAGAGAGAGGGAGAGAGCACAAGCAGGGAGAGGGGCAGGCAGAGGGAGAAGCAGGCTCCCTGCTGAGCAAGGAGCCCAAGACCCTGGGATTGTGACCCGAGCCGAAGGCAGACACCTAACGGACGACTGAGCCACCCAGGTGTCCCTAAACTTTTAAAAAATAAAAAATAAAATGTAAACGCTATTAATGTAGATACATAACCTAGAGTATAATCAAATGTAAATATATTGTGATTCAAGCTTTCCATTCTCTCCATTGCCTTTTCTTCTGCCATAGCCCACAACAACTTTTCTCATAGATGGTCAGAAATTTGAATATTTCATTCGATAAAATTAACACTAACATATGCCAGGATGACGTCAATTTTTTATTATTTTTCCTTTAATGTTCCTGAAAGAACACTTCCATTTTTTCCATTTACTAGAAGACTGGTTGTTAGTAGAAGCCATAATAACACTATTTAGGCTGATGATTTTGGATATTAAAAAGTTCATTTGATATTTGTTAAATGATGCTTTATGTGCAATTATTAAGATCAAGATCTGTCGATAAGGACAAAATAACTGTTTCATTAAATCTGTTGACTGAAGCACTCTTCCTATATACCATTATACTAAAATAACAAAGGAAGTCGTTTCTTAGGTACAGTACCTGGTTTCTTTCAGGCTCTACTTGTTTTGTGTATGTCAATATTCTCTACCCTATTATTAGCTTCATGTTTGGGTCATCATGGGGGATGGCATATTTTTATCAGCAATTTCCTACAGAAGTAGTAGATATCCATCTTACTGCTTTTCTTCAAAAGTAGACTATCAGAGACACCTGGGTGGCTCGTCGGTTAACATCTGCCTCCGGCTCAGGTCATGATCCCAGGATGGGATGAAGTCCCACATCGGGCTCCCTGCTCAGCGGGGAGCCTGCTTCTCCCTCTGCCTGCTCTGCCTGTTCTGCCTGCAGCTCTCTGTGCTTCTGCTCTCTCTGACAAATAAAATCTTAAAAAAAAAAGTAGACTACCAATTTCTTCCTTTATGGTTAGCTGTTTTGTGTCCAAGGACATAAAGATGTCCACCCATATTTACTTCTCATATTAAGAACTTTTATTCACTCAAAAGACACCATTAAGAGAATGAACACAACCCAGAGTGGGAAAAGATACATTTTTCAGACAAAAGACTCATAACCAGCATATATAAAGAACTTCTTAAAAAAACCAGTAAGGAAAAAGAAAAAAAAAAGAAAAGAAAAAGGAAACCACCCAACTGAAAAATAGGCAGAAGACTTGAATAGACATTTCACAAAATAAGTTATCCAAATGGCCAATAAACTTATTAAAAAGGGCTCCATTTCATTAATCAGTACAGAGATGCAAACTAAAACCACAGATGATATTTTAAAAGCAGAAAATACCAAATGCTGATGAAGGTATATAATGACAAGAACTCTTAAACTGGGATTGTAAATTTGTGCAACCACTTTATTTTTTTTAAAGATTTTATTCACTTATTTGACAGAGAGAGACACAGCAAGAGAGGGAACACAAGCAGGGGGAGTGGGAGAGGGAGAAGCAAGCCTCCTGCCGAGCAGGGGAGCCCACTGTGGAACTCGATCCCAGGACCCTGGGACCATGACCCGAGCCGAAGGCAGACGCTTAACAACTGAGCCACCCAGGTGCCCCATGTACAACCACTTTAGAAAACTGTTCAGCACTTACTAAAGATGGATTTATAAATACTCTATGACTCCGCAATTGCATTCTAGTTACATATACAACAGAAACACATATGTTCACCAAAAGACACACCGGGATGTTTAAAGTAACACACTATTAATAAAACTGGAAACTACCTAAATGCCCGTCAACAACAACAGAATGAATAACTAAATCGTGGCATCTCCATACAATGGAACATACTACACAGCAATGTGAATAAATAAACTACGACGACCTACAATGCATGGGTGAATCTCACAAAAATAATGTTGAGCAGAAGAAGCCAGAAACAAGATCATTTACTGTATGATTATATTTATACAAAGATCAAAGCCAGATGAACCTCATATGTCAGTCAGTGGTTACCCTGGGGAGGGGGTAACTGAAAGGGCACCTGAAGGGGGCTTTTCTGAGTGCTGGTCATGTTGTTTCTTGACCTGGGTACTAGTTAGAAGTGCACGTTCAACTCTTGAATATTCACTAAGCTGTGCATTTATGATTTGTGTACGGTTCTGTACGTAAATTACACTTCACTAACAATTCAGGAAGGGGAGAAAAGGAGATGGGAGAGTATCGGTGACACAGACAGAGACGTCTGCATGCTTCATCTCTGTATTCACCTCAGCATAGAACAGTGAGTGGCCCATCAGGGGTACCTTATTAGCATGTGCTGACTCAAGCAGGCATGGAGGTGTACCTTTAACAGAAATCTACCTGGAGAAACCAGTGGCATATCTTAAAGCTGTCTTAACCTACCAGTTCACATTTATCTCGAGTATTCACATTACTTTACAAATCACAAAATCCCTACACAGTCAAGGCATGTAGCCCCATACAGATGAGTGCCGACTCTGTGGGGCAGCGATGATGGGTCCGTGAGCGAGCATCAGCAGCAGGTGGCATCTCTGGGACTAATTAGCACCAGGAGCACATCGACATGAAGAACACTGATGGGAAACTAGGATTTACAAAGCAACAAAGACAAAGCTTATTACTCTTTCTTACTGACTGGTCCAAAAGCAAGGAGGGGTGAGAAACAAAAATAAACTTTCAGAAGATTGCTGTGATCCTGATTATAAACCCACTGGTGTTTATGTGCAGGCTTTATAAACTTATGTATTACATGTATTCCTTGTGTATGTATCATGTATTTCATAACAAAATTAACAAAACATAACAAAATTAAAAGAACATTATGATTCTATAATTACTAATTTTCAAATAAATGCCAACAAAAGCTTAAGAAACACAACAGAGAAACAGACATCTTCAACCTTTACCTCCTGAGAAATAAGAAACATTTAATATTCAACCTCTAACACTTAGCATAGTACACTAGGGATAAATAGGTGTTCAAAGCTGGTACATATGAAGGAAAACTAGTATTTTAATCACACTATAATTCCCAGAATGTTTTTTTTCTTCTAAAAACAACCAAGTGGGGGCACCTGGGTGGTTTAGTTGGTTGGGTGTCTGCCTTTGGCTCGGGTCATGGTCCCGTTGTCCTTGGGTCCCGGGATCGAGCCCTGGGTTGGACTCCCTGCTCAGTGGAGTCTGCTTCTCCCTCTCCCTCTGTAGTCCTCCCTATCCCACCATGCTCTTTCTCTCTCAAATGGAGAAATAAAATCTTAAAGGAAAAAAAAGGTTTAAAATAAATAAAAACAACCAAACGGAATATCCAAGAAATGGAATAGTCTACATTAAAAACCCAGTAAAGTCAATGTCCAGATACCTAAAGTGACAGACATGCCTAGAAGCCAGGAACTAGCACAGACTGCAGCCTGCTTGGCTCTGCTAGCCCCATGAGCAACCAGAGCTCCCTCAGGCTGAGAAGTTCCAAAAGCTATGCTTGCTTGTTACTGTATTATTATGCCTGGAGTAGAGCATACTAGGGCAGAGATTATGGATGGGAAAATGTATTCAAGTGAGTCTGCCTAAACTTAGGTTTGATCATGAGGCCCCCTTCTCCTTCAAGAATAATGAGAGCCAAGAAAGAGAGATGCATTGGCATTTCATATCTTTCCCTCCATCCCACCATCACAGAATGTTCCATTATACAAGTGTTTAACTGCTAGATTAATTTAACACCACTCAATAAACAAGTCAGGCCATAACTGGTGTGGAGTAAAGGACTCAACAGTAAAGGTGACCGGTGTTTTTAACCTAAGTCTGTAGTTTACCAAAGAAAAGACAAACAAAAGAATTAAATGCAATTTTAATACTCCACTTAAAGATTAAACACAAACATTTACTTCTTATCCCTTCCAAAACCATCTTAAATGTAAATGTCAGTGAAGTTTTTTTTTCCAGATTTTATTTATTTGAGAGTGAATGAGAGTGAATGAGAGAGAGAGAGAGAGAGAGAGAGAGCGCACGCGCGCGCGCGCGAGCACAAGAAGGGGAAGAGGGAGAGGGAGAGGGAGAAACAGATTCCCCACTGAGCTGGGAGTCCGATGTGGGACTCAATCTGTGAACTCCGGGATCATGACCTGAGCCGAAGGCAGACGCTTAACCAACTGAGCCACCTAGGCTTTTAATTTTAAGGCAAAAAACTAAAGAGCCAAGCACCAGGAGAGGAAGCAGCAGTAAAATCCTGAAAGCCGGGAGCAGGATTACAGGTGTCAACTACCACAGCTGACCCAAGAAAACTGAAGCCTGAACCAGAAAGCAGAAAAGCAACCTGTCTTGCACTATATCCTCAAAAGGTTCAAGTGGTAGCAGCAGGTACGGAAGTAGGAATGTCAACGAGATTTAAAAGCAGAAAGGTTGTTGATGCAGCCAGAAACACAGAGCTCCCAAGATCCCCAACAGAAGACCAGAGATTTATTCTCCAAAGAGTGTAAAACAGAGTTCTGGGCTGGAGACACAGAGTTTAGGAAAAAGGGTAGCATATCAGAAAAGAGTGATTAAGTGAGAGGTTTATGTACTCAATGTTGAGATCTCCCAGCCTTCTTCCTCCCATTCAGCTCCCTTCTTACTAGCAGCCAGGCCTATTCTCTGGGGGAAATGGAGCAACCGGAGAGAATAGACCTAAAGACACTGTCATTCAAAGCAACAGCCTAGTCAGGTTCAACAAGAAACTCCATCAAGGATACTGAGCTTCCAAGGGGCACCTGGGTGGCTCAGTGAGTTAAAGACTCTGCCTTCAGCTCAGGTCATGATCTCAGGGTCCTGGGATCGAGCCCCGCATCGGGCTCTCTGCTAGGCGGGGAGCCTGCTTCCTCCTCTCTCTCTCTCTCTCTCTCTCTCTCTCTCTCTCTGCCTGCCTCTCTGCCTACTTGTGATCTCTGTCTGTCAAATAAATAAATAAAATCTTAAAAAAAAAAAAAAAAAGGATACTGAGCTTCCGAACTGCTTTACTGGTAGTGCACTCTGAACCAAGCAGGTGAAGATCACCACACATCTAATGAAAGCTTCTAACAGTCAAAAAAGACTAAAACAAAGAGAATACATGCAATGTGGAGGAAACAAGTAGGCAGGAAGATGAAAACTTAAAGAAAGGAAAAATTTTCAATAATCTCAGAAAAAAAATCAGAACCATAAAAAAGGACGGTGTGCTATAAAGAAAAAAAGGGGGGAATTAAAGAGTTTTTGAACATTAAAACTAACAGATTAAAATTTCATCAAAAAGTTGGAATCTAAAATTGAGAAATCTCAGGGCGCCTGGCTAGTTCAGTCGGAAGAGCACATAACTCGTAATCTTGGGGTAGTAAATTTGAGCCCTCTGTTAGGCAGAGATTACTTAAATAAATAAAACTTTTATTTCTCTTTTTTAAAGATTTTATTTATTTATTTGACAGAGAGCGAGAGCAGGAACACAAGCAGGGGGAGTGGGAGAGGGAAAGCAGGCTTCCCGCCAAGCAGGGAGCCCGATGTGGGGCTCGATCCCAGGACCCTGGGATCATGACCTGAGCGGAAGGCAGATGCTTAATGACTAAGCCACCCAGGCGCCGAAATAAATAAAACTTTTAAAAAAAGATTAAAATTGAGAAATCTCATAGAAAGTAGAAAAAAAAAGACGAAAAATATGAGAAGAGGCTAAAAAACATTTTAAAGAATCAGTACAAGTAGGTTCTAGATCCAAAGAGGGAAAAAAAAAAAAAACCAAAGCGGAGAAAAATCAAACAAAAATTTTTTATTTTTTTTCTTTTCAATTTTTTATTTAAATTCTAGTTAATTAATATATAGCGCAATGTTGGGTTTCAGGAGTAGAAATGAGTGATTCATCACTTACATATAACACCCAGTGCTTCTCACAAGTGCCCTCCTTAATGTCCACCCCCCACCCACCTCCCTCCATCACCCCTCAGTTTCTTCTCTATCATTAAGAATCTCTTATAGTTTAAAAAAAAAAAAAAGAATCTATTACAATTTCCCTCTCCCCCCCACATATGTTCATCTGTTTTGTTTCTTAAATTCCACACGAATGAAATCATGTGGCATCTGTCTTTCAGACTTATTTCACTTAGCATAATACACTCTAGCTCCATCCATGTCTTAGCAAATGGCAAGAATTCATTCTTTTTGATGTTTGAGTAATACTGCATTGTGTGTATACACCACATCTTCTTTATCCATTCATTAGTTGATGGGACATCTGGGCTCTTTCCATAGTTTGGAAACAAAAACTTTTTAAAATTTACTAGAACTGAGGGACATGGGCTTCCAGACTGAAAGGACCCTCTGAATGCCTGGCACAAGGTACAACACAGTGCAATTTAAGAATACTGGGGACAAAAAGAAGCTCCTAAAAACTTCTAAGAGTAAGAGACAGAGAGCTAGAGAAAGTAGGCCCCATCTGAAAACTCAGACATCAAAACTGACTTCATGCCTCCTAAGAGCAAAACAGTGGAACTAAGAAGGCAATGGAGTAAATGCCTTCAAAACTCTAAAGGAAAATGTTTCTGGACCAAAAGTCTAAGTGAGAAGATAACATAAAAGAGTCTTCAATGTACAAAGTCTCAAAAAAAGGGGGCGGGGGGCTTAACTTCCCATGCGTTCTTCCTCAGAAAGATACTGAAGGCTGTGTTCTAGGAAAATGAGGGAATAAACCAAGAGATAAAACTGAACCAAGGAAAGGGGCTTCAATTAAAAACCCTGGGAAAGGAAACCCCCAAGATGACAGCTGAACAGCAGACCCTGGGAGCAATCTTCTAGAATGGGTCAAAAGGTCAGGAAAGACCCCTTCCCACACTCAATGATATCAATAAAATACCTGATATAGCTGAACATATCAAAAAAACCTGAGGTTTTATTAGTTAAGAGCCTGAGGATGAACTGGTGCTATTAGCAATTTGTGATATATATATAGAAATTAAGCAAACAAAAAATAAATACTTTTAAAAATTTATTTTAGTTCCAGTACAGTTAACATACAGTATAATATTAGTTTCAGGTGTACAATATAGTGATTCGACACTTCCATACGTGACCCCGTGCTCGTCACAGTGCACTCCTTAATCCCTATCACCTATTTTACCTAATTCCCCACCCCCAAAATAATTATTAACTTCAGGGAAAATAAAGTACTATTCAGCCAAGGACAAGAAACCACAGGACACCAAATATCTCAGCTGTAAACAGTATTTATTACTTTCAATTATTGCAAATGCTGAATATTGATCTAACCACATAATGGATACAACTGTATCAGAAAAGTGAAGAGACAGGAGGTAGGAGTATATGCAGCTGTAGGAGGGAGGTAAAAGGCAAATCCTTACACCCCCACAGAGGTGAAGTCAATTTTTTTCAACAATGAAAACTGAAAAATCAAGAAGCAGCACACTATAAAATGTTCTTTAGCTACAAGGATAATAACAGAACACCAAAAGAAACAGCTAAAAGATAAAATAAAGAAAAGAAAGAAACAGCTAAAAGAGCTAAGAAGCAGGCAAGTAAACAGGAGACTACTGTTTTTAGTAATAAGCTTATAAGATTTGACTCTAACCTACATGCATGTATAATTTTGATATAAAAACTGAATTAAAAGTTAAAAAAGATAAAACGTGATTACAAAATGTGTCACAAAAGAGGAATCTCACTGTGCTCAGGGGAAACTAATCTAATGTGAGGGGGCGGTTACTCAAACTCCCCTTAGGACAGACTACCTAAACTAAGATGGGGGCCTAGGAGGGAGAGAGCATTCCAGGGAGAGGACAGAGTGAGACGAGGCCTCCAGACCAGAGAGGGTGATGCACTCTAGGCCCTGGCCCTGAAACACATTTCCCACTGAAAACAAGTCATGAGAGTCCACCCTTCCCCCAAATCCTTGTCTCCCTCACTACATCTTGCTCATCCTTCAAGACCAAGCTAAGTTTCATCTTCTCAGAAGCTTCCTACCTGGAACCAGGTGAGTTCTTCCATCTTAAAATGATGTCTTTTATCGACGATTTCATTCTCTGAATATAATTCATATTATATCAAGACCAAAAAACATTCTCTTGAATCACTCAATAGGAAAAATATAGAGAAGAAAATAAAAACCACCAATCCGATCTTTTGGATATACTTCTAGACTTTTGAGCGAATACAAATAATTGAATAACTTTTTCACTAACTGCATGGTGGAATTTTCCTTCATTAATAACCTTTTATAGTATCCCTGCAGTTTTTGAAAGTCAGTCTTAATTTTTTAAAGGGAAAAAAAAGTTCCTTTCTCAGAAATAACTACAGCATTAACGAGGGACAATTAAATAATAAAGCAATCTGCTAAAAGAAATAAAAATCAGTGTCAGAAGGTATGCCCCAGTAATTGTTGAGATCCTTTTAAACACAATTACAGGTTCTCACTTTAATATTTCACTGAAATGGGAAATTAAACTTAAAATGGCATTTGGATTACATTAAACCTGATACATGAAAAGATATTTTAACCTTCCAAATAACAGCAGATGCTAATATAATAAGCCAATGATTACCTTTCTTGCCCCTCATCAACTTTCTCCCCTTCTACTCAGCTGGTCATTTTGGCCACATCTGAAAGGTGGCAAGATGGCTGTGAAACTCACAAGATCACATAACTCTGATCACTTCACTTAGCCACCTAAAATGAAACCAGGCCAATATGTCTAAGAGAATTAATGCTGCCTGCCCTCACATACATGATTGAGTAGAACTGATTTTAAGCACAATTTAAAATACTACATCTGAAAACACAATTCAGCCACATGAGGACAAACTGTTGAAAATAATCTAGTATCAACTATCGATCATGTATAAGACCCTCAACTGCAGATTATCCTCAAATCATACTTCTTATTCTGTTCCAAGAGTTACATGAGAATTTCAAAACTTGTGAAAATCCAACTACTAAAAAGCAGTGAGTGAGAATACTAGAGCTCAAAGAGCCAGCTTCTTAAAAAAAAAAAAAAA
>CM052895.1:24680487-24839655 GCA_028534135.1 Potos flavus
TATACAAAAACAATTATAAGCTGGAAGAAATCAAAGTAATATAGTCCAACTACTTCATTTTACAAAAGAGAAAATAAGGCTAGAAAGAGGCTAATATTCTCACCCACAGTCACATAACCTCTTACTTCATGACAGAAGCTGGACTATTACTGATTAGATGTTTTAATAAAGTCCTTCTACATTCTCCTGAATCAGTCTCTACTTAATGTCCAAAGTGAACCTTCCAGACACTGAAGTCTACACTACAAGCTTCAAAAACTGCTTACTGGGACACCTGGCTGGCTCAGGTGGTAGAGCATGCAACTCTTGATCTCAGGGTCATGAGTTTGAGCCCCACGCTGGGTACAGAGATTACTGTAAAAAAACAAAACTAAACTAAACAACAACCCTGCTTATTAGCGCAAAGTTATATGAAAAGTTTGGATGCTATAAAATAAAACTCCTAAAACAAAAGCTTCAAAATACTAAGAACACCATATTCCTGATTGCCTAGTCCATAAAATTTCATCTAAATTTCACAAGGACATAATAAGTTAAAAATAATTTACTAACAAAGTAAATCGTAAAATAAGCACAGAATTCTACAGAGAAAGGATTGTGAGGTTAACGGGACTTGGGTTTTACAAACCATAAGAGACTCCTAATCTCAGGAAACAAAGTGAGGGTTGCTGGAGTGGAGAGGGGTGGGAGGGATGGGGTGGCTGGGTGATGGACACTGGGGAGGGTATGTGCTATGGTGAGTGCTGTGAATTGTGTAAGACTGATGAATCACAGATCTATACCCCTGGGACAAATAATACATATTAATTTTAAAAAAAAGGGACTTGGGTTTTTACTTATAGTGCCTTCAATTTTTATAGCACTGTATTTCATTGTTAATCAGACCCTAATGTTTGAGGTGAATATGAGCAATAAATACATAGGTGTTATTTTATACTATTCCTGCAACTTGTAAGTTGAAACTATTTCCAAGTAAGTTTGTTAAAAGAATTTTTAAAAAAGCAAAACATGATTATTAACAGAAACTTTGGGAGGAAAAAAGAGAAATCACTCCTACCATTCTTTTTAACAATCTATTATAAATGGATTGAACAACTCCACATTACATTACACCAACACATTATAAATGTATTGAACAAGAAGGTGAGAGGAAAGATGCTGACCTAAGTACCTAGGCAACTTTGGAAACGAGTACAATCTGTAAGACTAAAAGCAAAAGAAACTGTATAAATGTCCTGTCCTCTAGTTGATAAAAGCGTTTCCCTCAGAGGTGTAGTGTTAACAATTCTGACACCAACAGATATGTAAATTAGAATTGAAGAATTAAGTAAATAGATGCTGGGTGGTGGGAGCAAGGTTTCTCATTGCTGAAGTGGGAGTTTCCAAACAGGCCAAGGCAGTAGCCTAGAGTTATCCATGTAGTAATGGGTCAGAGTTGGTTAGTTTAATACAGATACAGGTGATTACATATAGAAATGCTTATAGATGTGTACACACACCTGTATTTCTTTACTCTGTTAACTTAGAAGGCCTAGAAGCAATGACTCCCTTGTAGCAACGTGCACAGATCTTGGTTTCTAGTATCACTGTTCAAAAAAAGGAGCAAGGCTCCTTGGAGAAATAGCTGATTCCAGGATGGCACAGGAAATGTACATGATAAGCCTTGTGCCAAAAAGTAAGTGCTTCAAAAAACCCAAAATGATGGAATCACATCGGAAGGACACAAGTGCCAACTGAAAGAGTTCCACTGATCAAAACTGCAAAAATCTGAGCTACAAAGTAAATGAGTATGGGCTTATAACCCAAAGAATAAAATAAATGAGTCCATCCTGGTATCACTGAATAAATTCATAGGAAGAGACAACTATCCCATGCAGAAAAATTCTGAGTAATTTATGTAGATACCCTGCCCTCCACAAGGTGGAGCATAACTCTTCAATTTTTAAGTATATATTGTACATAGATAGTGACTTCCTTCCAAAGAGCACAGTATGAAGGGGGGGGGGGGGAGAGTAATTTTACAGTAGAGAAACCTCACAAATACTACTTCAACCAGGTGATCAAGGTCAACATCAACAGTGTTAAGTCACACTGGTTGTACGCATTCTTGGTATGATGTGATGGAAATGGCACTTTACCTCTGTGCTCTTCCTCACTAAAACCCACAACCCCAGTTTGATCATGAAAAAAGATTCAGACAAATCAAATCAACTGTATGAGCAGAAGAATGCTGGGTAAACCTACTGTAATCAGTTCACAATATATGTAAATCAAACCACGATGCTGTAAGCCTTAAACTTATTCAGTGATGTATGTCAATTATTTCTCAATACAACTGCAAAAAAAAATCTCATTTGAGGGGCAGTCTACAACCACCTGATCAAAACTCCTCAAAACTGTCAAGGTCATCAAAAACAAGGAAAATGTGAGAAAGTGTCACAGCCAAGAGGACCCTGAGGTAACATGACAACCAAAACGTTACGTGGTAACCTGTATGGGACTGTGGAACACAAAAAAAGGACATTAGATTAAAAAACAAAAATCTAAATAAAGTATGGAGTTTAGTTAATAATAATGTATCAGTATTGGTTCATTAATGTCATAAATGTTATCATGCTAATGTAGGATGTTAATAGGGAAAACTGGATCTGGGGTACACAGAAACTACTATCTTCTCAGTGTTTCTAAAAATTTAAAAATGTTACAAATATTAAAGGTTATCTTAAAATATTTTTTTAAAAACTTGCTGTAAAAAGCAAAGGGAAAAAATTATTAAGGCCTGAAGAATGCACACCAACTTGAGCACTTACACCTCTGAGAAGAGACTGGAAGGGAAGGGAAATCAAGCTTTCCTTTACAAGTATACTGTTTGACTCGAGTATATGAAGAGTATCTGCGTACTAATGCCTAACAAGAAATGTTTAATTTTAAATGCCTCATTTAAGCACTAAATAATAAATTCACACTGTCGTTAAACATAAGCGACCCCCTAAACCCATGTATTTCTGTTCATAAACTGTCCAACTTCCAGAAAAACTTTCGAATCACATTCAAGCATCTCATTAACTAGTAACTGATATTAGTACAATATGTGAATTTAAAAGAAAAAATCTCAATATTCAATTGCTAAGGGAGACAAGAAACATACATGTGAAAGGAACTGCTTTAATTAGTAAGAAAATATTTTACCAGAAACATTCTTAAATTTGAACAGTATTTAGACCCAGTATGTATAACTTTTAATATAATAAACTGTGTTATTCAGGAAAAAAAATGAGTCATCCTAATTTTAACAGCAGGAAATGCTAAATGATGTCTAATAACACTCACTTTATTACTATACTTGGTGAAGGCAGAACAACACATCCTGTACTTCTATCTAGACAGCCACTAGAATCAATTACAACTGGATTATGTAAAGCTCAAAATTCAATGTATGGTATTTACAGCCTATATTGGCAAAAATAATTTGAGAACAAAGACAAGACATCAAGCTTATTATCAGCATCGATCTCTAATTAAACTAATTAAACTGTAAGAAGCTGCTTTATCTAAATGGGCACCATCCACTACTACAAGAATATGTTCCACTAACATCAGTACTTTTTTTTTTTTAAAGAATTTATTTATTTAAGATAGACAGCGAGCGAGGCGGGGGAGAGACAGAGAGAGCACGCGGTGCACACACATGCGCGCCCGCAAGAGGGGGAAGGGGCAGCGGGAGAGGAAGAAGCAGGCTCTCCACAGATCAGGGAGCCCAACACGGGGCTCGATCCCAAGATCCTGAGATCATGACCTCAGCGGAAGGCAGATGCTTAACCAACTGAGCCACCCAGGAGCCCCATAAACAGCTGTACTTGTTCAAAGACAACATAAAAGTAAATTCTTAAGAAACCAAAGCAATTATTTTAAAACCCTAAGGACACATAAATCAGAAGATGGCACTTGAACCTCTTCAAACCTTTCCTTTTTTTTTTTATTAGTAAGAATACAAAGTCACTCTCACAGAAGGATTTATTTTATAATATAATTTTATGCAAGGTAATGTGATACAATCGGTGTCTAGCAGAAAGCAATCTGAAGTTATGGGCAGGCAAACCAGTGGGGGATCAGTTGAGATGATGCCAGGATTTCCTCAACTGGGCCTTAGTCCCTATCCAAACTAAGGAGTTCTGCCCTGTTTTCAGTGCAAAGAGAATGATAAAACCAATTAAATCTCCCCTAACAAGTGGTCACCAATAGGAGCAGGCAAGAAAATTAAGAACGGATCAGCAAGAATCCATCACTGCTACAAAAAAAGTCACTGCTTACCAAGAGGGAGTCAAGTAAGAATCATAGCTGTAGATCTACAGCTCCTGACACTCACAAATTATTTCCATATTCATAACAGATTACAAAAGGGTCTCATGATTTATTTCTCATGTGATACTAACTGCTTACAACATCTTTTAGAGTCACACACAAAAATATCTATGGATGTAATAACATGATTTCTAAGACTTGCTTCAAAAAATGGGGGGGGGGGGCGCCTGAGTGGCTCAGTGGGTTAAAACCTCTGCCTTCGGCTCAGGTCATGATCTCAGGGTCCTGGGATCGAGCCCCGCATCAGGCTCTCTGCTCAGCGGGGAGCCTGCTTCCCCCTCTCTCTCTGCCTGCCTCTCTGCCTACTTGTGATCTCTCTCTGTCAAATAAATAAATAAATCTTAAAAAAAAAAATGGTGGGGAGTATAAATGAGACAACATTACCCATTTGTTGATCACTGTTGAAGCTGAGTGATGAGTGCATTAGATGAATTATACCATATTTTAATATACATTTGGAATTTTCATAATAAAAAGTTGAAAATGTAAATATTATTAAGAAATGACTCCACTCCTACAACTCAACAAAAAGCAAAGAACCCAATTCAAAAATGGGTAAAGTACTTGAATATGCATTTCTCCAAAGAAGATTTACAGATGACCAATAAGCACATAAACAAATTCTCAATATCACTAATCATTAGGGAAATGTAAATCAAAACCACAATGAGATACAACTTCATGCCCATTAGGATGGCTTTATCAAAAAATACAATAACAAGTGTTGATGAGGATGTTAAAAATTTTAACTCTTTCAAAAAAAAACAATTGGAACTCTTAAACACACTGCTGGTAGGAATGTAAAATGATGTACTATGGAAAACTATTTTTTTAATCAAAAAATTTTACAAAGCAGTACCATAGGAACTACTAATTATACCCCTGAGTATATACCCAAAAGAACTCAAAAAATACTTGTACACCCATATTCACAGCAGCATTATTCACACTGGTCAAAGGGCAGAAGCACCCCAATTGTGCACGGATGGATGAATGGATAAACAAAATATGCTATACACATACAGTACTACTCAGCCTTAAAATGGGAGGAAATTCTGACACAGGGTACAACATGGATAAACATGGAGGATACGAAGCTAAGTGAAATAAGCCAGCCACAAAAGGACAAATACTATATAATTCCACTTACATGAGATATTAGAGTAATCAAATTCATAGAAAATAGAATGATGGTTGTCGGGGCTGGGAAAGGGGGTAGATTGTTCAATGGGTATGGAGCTTCAGCTGGAGAAGATGAAAAAGTTCTGTAAATGGATGGTAGTGATGGTTGCCCAATAGTACGAATGTATTTAATGCCACTGAACTGTACACTTAAAAACGGTCAAAATGGTAAATTATATATATATTTTTTTACTACATTTTTTAAAAAAATACAATCTACCCATCTCAATATTTTTGGAAAAGTTTTCTTTGATCTTTGGACACACAGGCCACAAATACAGCAAAATAATCTTAAAATCTTGCCGTAACATTCTAAGTGTCACTCCAAGATATAATTACAACTTTTCAAACTAAAAAAATAAAACCACATGGGCACTTTTCGCCCCCTCCTCCAGGATCGTGACTTCATCTAACACTTTAGCATAAACATGGTTTGGCCTGGCAGACATGAAATTCTTTCCCTGATCTATCAAAACCTTCCTCCACAATCCTGAGAGAATTTATCCAAAAAGATATCATTCCCAAAGCAGCTCTACAATGTCATCAGACTGCATTACAAATTTGTTAGTGATGCTTACAAGTGGGCAACTTCTTCAGCAGGCACTAAGTCTAAAACTAAACATTCTACAGTCTATTTTTAAGCCTACATGGAAGTGTCGTTGTTGCCTCCTTAGATTCCAAATCAAAAGATCTGAAAACATTTCAGTAAGTATTTGGCAAAATTCGTAAAACAGGCAAAGGTACATTCCAGTGAGGCAAACAGGGCTTGGAATGGATGAGCAGGAATAAACGTCTGCAGAGAGAGCAACGTATTACAAATTTCACGACACTGGGCCTCCCTACAGCTTTCTGAAACAGTGCTTCTGAATGCTTGGATATACAACCTCAGCTTCAGAATGAAAAGAGAGCAAAAAAATAAAGCCACAGGGAACCTATGAGCCCAGGCTTTCTGTGCAGTCTGTCATAATGCTAAATTCAAGTTGTGCACACACTGCATTATCAATAAAAAAACCATAAAGGCAAACTTGTGTTTGTATTTAGTAATGAATCATACAGTCTTTCACTGCATTTACTTTACTAGAGAATCAGCTCTATTTGATTAACCAGATCAAATAGAAGACAGAACTACCTTTTGTGACAGAATATCATGCTCCTATCAAGTTGCCTGGACAATTCACCGATATTCTATAATGCAAAAGCCTTTTAAATATGTATACGCTCTGACCAAGCGTTTCTACATCTGAAAATTTATACTAAGGAAAAGAGACGAAGATGTAGGTAAATGAAACTTCAAAGAATAAAAAAAATTATAAACATACTTAGTGACCAACAAGAGGCAATTGACTTGAACTATGGTACAACCACAGTTACACGCTACGCAGACATGAAAATATTAACCTACCTTATATAGCTATATTGTGTGCCTCTGTACATACATGAACAAATACACGTACACAAATGCACATGTCTGAGAACATGATACACATGGGAACAGTGGGTGTGTAAACATACACACATGCACATATGCACCAAATGTGTGCAAGTATAATCAGGGGCCCATGGAATGGTACATGTGTATAAAGATGTGCCTGTATATATATGTATGGGAACACGAGAAAATACATATGCACATACAGATCTGTTAATGCACATGCCTATATTTGGAACGTGAGCCTGTGTTTTAAGTAGGTGTGTATTTATCCTTGTAATCACTACTTAGAGGCTGTGACCTTGAGTAAGTTAATGACCCTCTTGGAGTCTTGACTTTGTCATCTATACAATAATACCAAACCCTGCCTCGTGGGGGTTTTATGAGGATTAGTGAAATAATGGATGTAAAGCACATAGTACCGTGATTGGCACATAGTAAATGCTCAGTCAATATTAGCTTTCCTTATCTGTACACATGTATACTGATTTATATTTATGTATATTTACATACCTATAAGTCCACAAAGATACACATCAAAATATTAACTTTGGTTACCTATGAGTGATAGATTTTTAATGTGGGGCTTTTTAGGGGGGAGCTGGCTTTCATATTTTGCTATTTTTCTAGGAAGATTCTTTTTTTTTCATGTTTTTTGGAGGTTATTTCTAAGACACAATGATTTTTAAAAATAAAATAAAGATGACCTGTCTCTGACACACCTCAGTTCTGCATCTTTAAAGCTATGAACTACTACACCAAGGAATACATCGTTTTGATACTCCACCAAATTTTTTGTATTCCAGCAATATGTCAGCATTACCTAATAGCTCAAGAAGATGGCAGTACAAAGAAAAGCCACAGCTTTTTGCTTGTCTGCCTTATCCAAAGCAGGATGAAAAGAACGAATTAGATCACACTGTGGGGTACGTGTGATTTCTGAACACTGTGGAGACAGTTAAGTGACACACCTGTCATTTGTGTTTTATTAAAGCAGGGAGGAACCCAGAGCCTGGCCCAAGGTCATACAAAAAAGTATGTGCCAGACCCCAGGCTGTGAGAGATCTGAGGACTAGACTGCATTGCCACAGTTTGGGCGTGTTTATGAAACCAAGAAGCTAAATTCTTAACCAGTCATTTCAGAAGTACCGCTGGAGGAGAGAGGAAATTACAACACAGGCCTGATGACAGCAAAACAAACTGGTAACTGGCTGCACTGGGTTAATCTAGATGTTTTAATCATACTGGTTTTCCTTATTTCTAAAATAACAAAACTGTAGCTCATCAAGGACAGGACACTTAATTCAATAAAAGCACGACTGACATTTGTATGCAAATTGTATCAGAAACATCTGAAACGACAAAACGCTAGCAGTTATCTGCGATTCCTATCAACACCAGTTCCTACCTGGCTTAATTCCCACAATTATGATGTGTTAGGTTAAATATCACTAAAAACCCCGCAGATTGTCTCTGAATTTCCGAGGGGAACCCAGCTACAGAGACAGGCGAGTAAAACAAGCAGCTCTTTTCCCTAGGGCCTCAATTTATAAATTATAGCCGGGATAATACTCCAATCAACCCCTATACATTACCTCCCCAGCCATGCCATTAAATCTCCTTAAACGTCATTTCCAAGCTTTTAAAACACACACTCTAGCACACGCCCTGCAGCTTTCCATCAAGCTCGACATTTTGGGGCATCGCCCCAATTAAACATCGCCTTTCCCAAACCTACTGCAAACTGCGGACTTGCCTCTCGTCTCATTCTTTGACTTTTGTCTTAAAACAGAGGCGAGGGGGATGGGTTTCCACAAACTAGGCTCTGAAACCCTGAGCAATCGTCTCATCGCGGGGAGCTGCCGGCCGCAGTAGCTGCGATTTTAATCTTTTCTCTCCACCTCGTTTCCTTTCCCATCTCATGCCTGCCTTTTTTTTTTTTTTCTTTTCTTTCCAATGACATCAAACCAAAAGCGGAGCAAGAAAAACTGAATGCCCCCGGGTCGCTGCCTCCCGAGGGTCGCGGGTTCTGCCTCGGGGACCCGCCCGCCGCGGGAACTGCGAGAAACGCTGCGGGGCAAAGGTTTTCCACCGCCCGAGTGCCGCCCCAGGTCGCGGAGGGATGGGCCGGGCCCGCGGCGGCCTCGAATCCGAACGCGGGGCCCGCCCGGCCCGCCGAGGCCCGGCGCGGCCTGCCAAGCCGCGGCGTCGCGTCGGCCACAGGCTAGGCCAGGGACGCCCGAAGCGGCCGGCCAGCGGGCAGGGCAGGGTCGGGGACCCGGGGCCGGGGACCGGGGGCCGGGGGCCGGAGGCTGGGGGGCGGGGGGCGAGACTCGGCGCTGCTCACCTGCTGGTACCGGCTGCCGCAGGCCGGCTCCACCGCCGCCAGCGCCGCCAACGCCAACGCCATGGCGCAGCCGGCCGCAGAGAAGGAAGGCGAGCGAGCGACCTGAAGGGGCGCGGGCGCTGCGGCCTGGGAGCGCGGGGAGGCCGAGGAGGACGCGCCTCGGGTGGGTCTCGAGGGCCGCCGCGGCTTCCAGGCAAGCCGCTCTCCTCGGGTTGTGAGCGCCGCCGCCGAGGCTCCGACGCGGCCCCTGGGGAGGAGGCGGAGACGACGACGACGACGCTGCGCCGCCGCCCCGCCCCCGACTCGCGCTGCGCGGCCGGACCCCGACTCGCCCCCAGCCGCCGCCCGGGCCCCGCGGAGTTGCCGCCCGGGGTGGGGTCCGCTCCCCCTCCCGCGCCCGGAGGGCTGAAGCCTTCTGAGGCGAGGCCGCTGAAGAATTACCCGCTGAGGAGCACCTCCTAGGAGCTCTCAGCTTTCCCCGCGTGTTCTCTTCTAATCCTCCTCGCACACCCCGACCTGGGGGCCATAGCCCCATCTACGAGGTCGTTCCCCAGGGAGGTTGATAGCCTGGCACAGCAGTGATCTGATCCCTGGTAGCTGCTGCCAATCTCGGTTCTTTTCCAAGTCCCTTCTTGTCTGCCGTCTTCGTGGATCGGGTCTGTCGACCGCAGGGCAGAGGCCAAATTCCGTCCAGTGGCGCTGGAAAGTATAAGAAATTCATGTTTCGTTGTCCATAAATTTTTACTGGAACACAGCCGTTCCTATTGTTGAGCACGGCCCATAAATCCTATTACCTGCTATTTGGCCCATTACAGACAAGTTTCCTAATCTACATCCTCCAGAACTCCCTAGATCTCAAACAAACCCTAGTTAGGATGGATGATAATAATAGCATCCTCCTTTTCATGCAGCCCTTCAGTATTTTAACAGCCTCACCTGTAGATATAGACATGATATTTTTCTGTTTTTTATATATATGTACATATATATTCTGACATATATAATATATAATTATACTATATTTTAATTTGTAATTATAATTATTATATATTTATTTAAAGAAGACTCCATCCAGCGTGGGGCTTGAACCCAAGACCCTGAGATCAACACCCAAGCTGAAAACAAGAGTTGGGCTCCATTAACCCACTGAGCCACCCAGGAGCCTGCACATGATATTTTTCCTTTTTGGTGGGTAGCAAAGCAAAGTTTGAGTGATGGCAAAGTGATAGTACAAAGCTTTGGAAGAAGGAGGAGACCCCAAAGGGTTGCCCCCTTCCGTGATATTTTTCCTGAACCAAAGCTCTCTGAAGAGGTGACATGAATGGCCAAAATCCAAAGATCCAGCCATGCTGAGAGCTTTCCTGATAGTGGGAACACGTGCAAAGGCTGTGAGGGGAATGAGAGCTTGCCTTGTTGAAAAACTGAAAGGAGGCAGGCAGAACTGCCATATAGGCGGAACCATTACCAATGTTTCCCAGATGAGGACATTAAGCTTGAAGAGATTAAATATCTCACCCAAGGCTAGTGAGGTGAAAAGCTGGAATGTAAACCCATTAAACCAGCATTGTTAACCATTATCGTGCAACTAAATTATAAACTCTGTGAAGATGAAAGTATGCATCGCTTCAATATTTTTATATCTCCCATAGCATCTAGCGCAGCATAACTATATAGCGGGCATTCGAGGTCTGCTGTTTCCTTCTGTCATACCCAGCCACCTGGAATTGCTTCTACCCACATGTCCAACACAGGGGAAAAAAAAAAAAAAGGATCTTTGAAGCTTGTTGCAATTCCCATTTCTTCATTGCCTTTCCAAGTTAGTCATCTAGGGTTGGCATTAATATGATTATTGTTTTAGCCTCTGATTTTCAAGTTTAGTTAACTACATATTTTTTGACCGTAGCTGTGTTTTGAACCTATCTTGAGGTTTCTGCATATATGAGCCAATTGTAATCAATAAAAATTCTAGATATTTATCTTCCTCACTTTAAGTTCTCCAACAGTTTCCAAACTTCTACGTGTCTGTTCCAACATCCAAGGGTTAGCCTCACATATTTACACTTTGGAGAAGTGAACGAATCCAGCAAGATGCCAATCTGAGAGTCTCAAAGTGGTATACTCCTTACTCTGTCCCTTAGCTGCTTTTAATCCAGAGAAACCACCTTTAAATGTAATAAGGTAGAATGAATCATTTTACACATAATGTCCTACCTCATGGTCTTATATAAGGGGGAAAAAATGTCTAATTTGAAATGCTTTAAAACCTCACCAGTAGAAAGTAGAAATCCAGATATCTTTGCCCAGATTATCTAAATTTACGTGTAAGAAGGAATAAAAAAGATGTCTGTGCTGCCGCATATGGCTATGGGAGCAACAGCTGCCATCTTTACGCACGTCGGTGGCGCAGTGACGTTTGTGGAAAAGATGTTGCTATCCTTCCCATCTACTTCTTTCCTAAATTACTTTCTCCCTCAATAGCGATACACTCCTTGCTTATGAACATAATATAAATACTGGGCTTTCTCCTTGAAATATTTTCTCTCAAAAGAAAAAAAAAAGTTCATCTGCAGCTTCTAGTCTCCCTTTCCTACTCCTTTTCTGCTATACCCCGAACCAAATTGTTTTGTGTTCACAGTGCAGTCTTGGTCTTTTTTTCTCTCTCTCTCTGAGTTCCCCCCCAAAGCCTTTATTAAGCAAATGGAGATGATTTGTGTTGATTCAATGGGTGGGTAAATTGGGAAGTTGAGAAACTGAGTCACCGCTGTATAAGGTCTCTAGTTGGCAAGCAAACTGTACAGTGAAGGGGAAAACTGAATTTCTGACTCATGTATCCATGCCTGCTGCAAGCCAAGCAGACAGCAAAGATAATCCAAGGCTATAAAAACTGCACTCTTTGGCTTCATCTGAAGATGTTGTCAAAGAGAGTTTCCACAGAGAAAGTTATTAATTTCAGATTGCTGCACTTAGAAACTTATTTCCCCACAGAATAGGAGTAATACTTTCCATGTGCAATACTTTTTATGTGAATTGCTGACTCTGAATCATCCATCCTGAGAGAGAAGAGAAATATTATGGAAAGTAAGAGCATAGCTCACGTCCCTTTCTCTACTCCTCCTCCCCCCCCCTTTAGATAAAAATCTCCTCCAGAATAGATGTAGTCTTCTGTCTTTCACATCCACCTGAGGCATGTCCTAGGCAGTACTGGGCTCAATAAGTAACCGAGAAGGGTTTGTTAAATTTTAAACAAAGCCTCATTGGTCTAATATCTCATTTCAGGCCTTAAATGTCTCCAGCTAAACTTTCAGAGCTCCCACTAAACCATGCATTTCCATTTCCACTTACTTATTCCTTCTTTTAATTCTCATTATATTACTATGAGTTTCGTTAAAGGCAAAGGTGATATCTTCACATTACAAATAAAGAAATTATCTACTGATAATTATTACTGTTTGTGGAGCACCTTCTGGATCTTGGACCCTTCCATAGGTCTTCTCCTTAATCCTCATAACAAACCCAGTCTGCAGTAAAGAGATTCGGGAGATGTACATCACTCGCTCAGCTAGTGATGGTGGAACCAGAATGCAAACTTAGACCTGTCTGACAACAAAACTTGAGCACTGCTCTGTATGTAGAGAAGAGTACAAGACATGAAAGAACCAGCCTCATCCTTGGAGTCTCTGCAGTGAAATAGAGAAGATAGTGAACAGATTCAAGATATTTTTTCAAATATAAAATCTGCAAGTTAATTACAGCTATCTTGAGCTATATTAACTAAAGATGGTGAGAATTATGTGATCGTGTGTGATAATCTGGTAAGGATTGAAGAGAAAGGGTTTTGAATGAGAAAAAGGTTTTGCCATGAATGGAAAGAGAAGGCACACCCAGTCATGAGTATGCTTGTACAAAAGCTTAGAACGGGGTAGAGAGTATTGGAAATATTTTGGACTTTGTGGGCCACAAGTTTTCTGTCACAACTACTCTACTTTGCCACAGTATCATCGACGTGGCCATAGACAATATCAAGCAAATTGGATGGCTGTGTTCCAATAGCACTTTATTTATCGACACTGAAATTTGAATTTCTTATTTTCACATGTCATGAAATAGTATGCTTCTTTTGATTTTTTTTCAACTATGTAAGAATGTAAAAATTATGGTTAACTCTCAAGTCATACAAAAACAGGCAGTATGCTGGATTCAGCCTCTAAGCAGAAGATGGCCAACCCCTAGCTTCCTGGTAGGACAAAAAAAACTTATGTACTAAGAGCTTGAGTAGGAATTTTAAAACACAGAGTAATACAGAAGGCATAATGGAGAGGGAAGGGAAAGAGAGAAGAGGATGGGAATTTATAAAAGAGCTTAAAAAATACAAATGGCTTCTGCAAAAAAGTAAGTCAGAGAAAAAGCATTAGTCAGTTAGGGATCCATCATGAGATTTCTGATTCCTTGGCTTATTTTCTTGCCCCTGCAATGCAATTGATTTATGCATTCAACAAATATTAATTGAGCACTAATCTGAGCAATTGCTGTGGCTTTCTGCCTAAAACCTGGAACTAAGAATAGTTTCTTGTTTATTCTCCAAAATGAAATTAAGAAATGCTAAGTGTGGGTATTTAACATACCGTAAGATATGGTATGCTATGTCTTTATGTTTATTCATTGCCAACTATTTTCTAGTGTCACTTGTGATTTCTTAGACCCATTGGTTACTAGGCAGTGTGTGGCCTAATTTTGACTTATCCATGCATTCCCCAAATTTCTTTCTGTCATTGATTGGTAATTTCATTCCATTGTGATTGGAGAACATACTTTGTATTTTTTCAATCATTTTAAATTTATTGAGGTTTGCTTTATGCCCTGGCCTATGGTTTATCCTGGAGAATGTTCCACATTCACCTGAAAAGAATGTCTATTCTGCTATTGTTGGGTGGAGGGTTCTCTAGATGCGTCTATTGGGTCTAGTTAGCTTATAGTGTAGTTCAAGTCTTCTACTTCCTTGTTGATCTTCAGGCTAGTTGATCTTCTGGCTAACCATTATTGAAAGTGGATTACTGCAGTCTCCCACCTGTAATTGTAGAATTGTCTATTTCTTCCTTCACTGGTATCAGTTTTGCTTCATATAGTTTAGTGCTTTACCGTTAGATACATATACATTTATAGTATTTACTTATTTTATACACTGTCATGATCCAAAAAGGATTTAAGTGATTTCAGTATAGCAAAGAAATCATAGATTAGAAGTAGATGAGAAAGAAAAAGCAGAAGCAAAATAGCAACATGAAACAAGGCGTTGCCTTCTTGTTCACTGTTATCTCCATATAAACAGAGCCTGGCATATAATAGGCTCCTGTAAGATTGAAAGAACATCAGGAATGAGTTTAACACAAAAATGAAGTTATACACGTTACAAGTGCACCTATTAAGTGGAGACCTGATTGGTTATACAACTGATAGGCCACCTGGGCTACATAAAATAGGATACCAAGACCAGTAGAGAAATCTCTTCCAAGAGTCCTCAGTAACATTTACTTTAAAGATACTGAACTGACCCGTCTGTCCTAAATAGAATACATGCTTTAAATTTAGGGGAGTCCTCCCCCATCTCTTTCAGGAGAGATGCTGTAACTTGGTCCTCCATGTATTGACTGCCACACTTGATTGTGTAAATAGTGCATTGACACAGTCCAGGGATAGCCAGGCCATTACAGTCTATGCAAACGACACCCCCATACCCTGATTTGGGCAATATACAACCTATGCAACCATAGGAGGCGTCCCCATAAAATCTTTAAGTGATTTCCTCCCCCGAGGAATGGCTCACAACATATTTAGGGGTGCTGTAGGTGGCAGAGGAATGAGGAATGGAGAACAGCGAAGTGTCCACAAGGAAATCAAGCGTCGGATTCTCATCTTTGGACCCAGCATACCAATCAGTTGCTTTAACTAAGTGTCTTGAACGCAAGAACAAGGTGAGTAGGGAAAGCACCTAATTCTCCAACCCCTCAGGCTGATTCCTAAGACAAGAAAAAGGTTTCTCACATTTTCCGAGCTGGTAATTTTCTCCCTGTGTTCAAGGAATATCATAAGAAACAGGATTACACGAGGGAAATACTAAAACTTGGAGATCTGCACTGCCTGCTGTGCGTCGGGGAAGATACTACTCCTGCTAATTATAACAACAAGGACGCGCCCCCCACCCCGCAGGTGCCCCCATTGGAAGAAGCTGATGTTGGCTTACACTCAGCCACAGCTTGTAGGCACGTAGGGAACTCTGCCCGGGTGACTCAGAGCAGCCCTTAGGCAAACGACAAGGGAGACTCTCTAGTTCTAAATAAGATTACGTGAGGACCAGGAAATCATACCTTACTTTTATTTTTTTCTAATTTTTAAAAATATTTTATTTATTTGACAGAGAGAGATAGAGCACAAGCAGGGGAAGAGGCAGAGGGAGAAGCAAGCTCCCCGCTGGGCAGGGAGCCCAATGCAGGACTCGATCCCAGGACCCTGGGATCATAACCTGAGCCGAAGGCAGACACTTAACTGACTGAACCACCCAGACGCCACCATGCCTTAGTTTTAAAGCAGTGTTGAAATCCTGGCCAAATTATTCAGGAGCTCTTCTAACATCCCTGTGTGGGGCTCTCCCTCATTCACATTTTCAGTAACTGAAGCCCACAGATGGGGCAAAGACAAGCCCCTTCTATGCCAAATTCCTCTCCTGCAGTCAGCCATGCCATGAGAGTAATGGTACAAGGTGGGATGGCACTCGGCACGCAGCCTTCCCAGAGCTGATGGTGACAAAACAGATTTCAATTTTAAATAGTAATTGGCCACCGGCTCAGGGACTAAATGGAAGTTGTGTTTTTCGCTTTTGAAACATCATTCTCTTGCCTCAACTTTCCTTTACCTGTTAAGCCAGTGTCGCCCCGTAAGCAGACACGGCCAATATACTAGTCTACAGGTCTTCCAGAACATCGGCTTAAATTGCCACTGATGTTTCTCACCGTAAACATGTAACGATGCATTTTTTATTGTTCGCTGCCCTAAAAAAGGTGCGTCTGATATCACTGCCCCCAGGGCCACTACTTTAATTATCACACGTACTGAGCTCTTACTTTATGCCAGGAACTGTGCCAAGCAATTTACATTTTTCATCTTTTCTACTGTTCTTAAGAAACACATGAGGTAGAATCTATTTTATCTCTAACCTCTGGATGAGGGAACAAGTTGCATGAAGAGAATTATCTTGCCTATGTGTGCGTGTCATAGAAGACAAGAGCTAAAAGGGCTTTTGACATCATTTGGTTTGATCCTTCATTTGACAGATGAGAAAACTGAGCTCAGAGAGGTTAAGTCACATGCTCGTGATCACACAGTGATCACACAGTGATCACAAGTGGCAGAGTTGTTATGGAACCTAAGGTTCCTTCCATCCCTGAAATCAGACAATCTACCGCTTTGGGTTAACACACATCACCCTGGCCTCCTGTACTCCGAGAGCACGTGGCCCAAGCTTTTGTGATTCGAGGATTTGTGCCATCCCCAATGTGCCGTCCTCCCACAACCAAACCATGGTTCAGAAGAGAGGGGAGGGGCGGTATTGCGCTCTCTCTGCTACCAATGGATGATGAAGTCAAGCTTCATGACTCAGAACATGCTGAAGCTCTTGGCCCTTCACAACTTTCCCCACAGGAAACCCACCAGGTTCTTGGTTACCTTCCGAGTGTTTCGTGGGTGGCACAGAACACATCTAAAAATAGATCCGTCTCCGGCTCTCCCAGAAGAGACTTGCAGCCTAAAAATGTCACTCCCTCTCCCTTTCAAAACAGACATCACTGCCTGGGGCATAGCCCTTCCTTCCCGACCTGGCCGCTGCCTCAGGATAAGCTTTCCTCCCACCTGGAGACTAGACTTCCTTCTTAAGGAGCAGAGAGAAAGGCCAATTGTCAGTAGGAAAAAAAGACCTTTCATAAGTCCTTGGCAACAATTGCTCTTCTGAGGCAGATGGATTTCAAGCAAAAAGTCTAGTCTCTTACCTCCTGAAGACCAGCTAATTGAGACAATGCAGGTAAAAGTACTTGTAAACTGCGAATACCTCGTGGCTTTGCATGTGTTCCCTGAATCTTCAAAATCCAGGGAATGGAATGGGTGAATTATCTAGCGATCCCCCTGGTGACACAGATTTTCCAGCCATAGAGAATCGGGAAGGTTTCCTGGTCAGTGCTTTCTGTGGATAACTCCTTGTGTGCTGACATGAGATTAGGATGACTGCAGAAGCCGCTCTGAGGCTGGGTTTGGGCGGGCTCCAGGAGGGTGAAGGGTGCGAGAATGAGGCAGGAAGAGTTGCAATCAGCCAGCAGAACTGAGGAGAAAGGGAGACAGCCTCGTCTGGCTGTGGAAGGCTCTTCCGTTTGAGTCTCTGCCACTGTGCTGACCTGGAGCTTGTCTTAATACAAAGACATGTTTACTAGCTTCTTACCGGGTGCATACGCTACTTGAGCTCCGTGGAACATCTCGCTGTTAGAGGTGTTCGCAGGTCTTTGATTTTATCCATGCAATCACTCATTCAGTAAATGCATATTTAATTCTTACTCCACGGGCAACTTTCTGTTTTTTTAAAAAAAACTCCTCTGTTTTCTGCCCACATGTAAAGCCCATGTAAAGTCTATAGTGAGTATAGCTTGGAGGTAAATAGGTTTTATTTAAAGAAGAAAAGTAAAGAAGGGTCATTTTTCCATTGCATCCACTCCCTGCCACTCTCCACGCCCCACACCATAAACTAGAGGTCACTTTTGGGATACTTTCTGTTCCTGAGAACTATTGTGCTCCTGGAAAGCACTCATTTCAGGACTTTGGGTGTCTATAATGGGATGTCCAAAGGCAGGGGAGATGCGTCTGACTCATGTTACCTTTCCCATGTGCAGGACTGAGAGCAGTAATCGATCACGACACTCCCACTGAGGTCAGATGTAGGTAAGAATTTTTTTTTTTTTTTTAAGATTTTATTTATTTATACACAAGGAGGGGGAGCAGCAGGCAGAGGGAGAAGCAGGCAAAGGGAGAAACAGGCTCCCCGCTGAGCAAGGAGCCTGATGCGGACCTCGATCCCAGACACCTGGGATCATGACCTGAGCTGGAGGCAGACACTTAACTGACTGAGCCACACAGACATCCTGATGTAGGTAAGAATTTTAACACGGGGCTCTGAGAAGTCACTGCAGTGGGTCTGGAGCTGGCAGGTAAATTCTAATCCATCTACCTCCTCTTTCCATCTGTGTATTTTTGACCAAGTTCAAGAGAAGTTCAGGAAAGGAAGAAATGGTCATAGGTGCAGGAGTGGATGGAAAAGATGCCATAGGGGAAGGCAACTTTAGCTTAATCCTGCAGGATCCATCAAAAATGGGTAGAGTGGGCACATAGGGAAGAGGAGAGAGGAAGAATGTTTGCTGTGCTGAAGTTTTGTGCACTTTAAAAAAATGTAGTCAAATCTATGTGTCTCTTCTTTTTTGTAATGACTCCTGCCTATAAATTACAAAGATCCTCCTCATCCCCAAGATCATGAAGACATTTACCTACATTTTCTCCTAGTACTTTTCTTTCTTACACGGACATATTTGATCAAGTTCAGTTTATTTTGGGGTAAGGAATATGGTAGGAATCCAGGGTTGTGTGTTTTGTTTTTTTTTAATGGCTAGCTAGATCTCCTACCATTTGTGGAATAATCATTTAAAAAGTGTCCATCATATACAAAATCCCCTTATATATATGAGCTTATTTCTGGAACTCTGATTCTTTTGTCACTCATCTATTGTGAGTCCTGCTTTTTAGAAAACTCAATTCACAAAATTCTCACATACAAATTCAATCTAAAGAAATAGAATTCTTCAGCCTGCTGCCCTAACTGTCCTGAAATGACTCAATTTTTCAAGAGCTTAAATATATATGTATTTATACACACACACATACACACGTATACATACCTTTTTTGAGAGAAAGAGAGAGAGAGTGTGTGTGCACGCATGTTGGGAGGGACAGAGAGGGAGAGAGAATCTTAAGCAGGCTCTGTGCTTAGTGCAGAGCCCAACCTGGGGCTCCATCCCACGACCCCAAGATCAGGACCTGAGTCAAAACCAAGAGTTGGGTGCTCAGCAGACAGCCCACCTAGGGCGCCCTTATATATCTTTTTTTATATAACAACTTTATTGACATATAACTTTCATTCTATACAATTAATCCATTTAAAATGCACAATGCAGTGGTTTTTCTGTATATTTGCAATGTGCCACAATCGATTTCAGAACATTTTCCTCTCCCCAAAAAGAAACCCTGTACCCATTTGTAGTCATTCCTCACTTCCTCCCAACTGGGGACCCTGCCAGCCCCTGGCAACCACCAACCAACTTTCTGTCCCTACAGATTTGCCTAGCCGGGTCATTTCATATAAATAGAATCATACAATGTGTGACCTTTTGTGTCTGGCTTCTTTCACCTAGCAGAATTTTTTCAAAGTTCAGCTGAATACCAGCATGTATATCCATACTTCATTTCTTTCTATTGTTGAACAATCCGTGGTATGGATGTACCATACTTTGTGTAACTGCTCACCAATGGATGGATATTTGGGTCATTTCCATGTTTTGCTTATTATGAATAATGTTGCTGCGAACATTCGTGTACAAGTTTTTGTGTGAATTATACACTCCTTTTACAAAGAGCATTATCTTAAAAAAATAAGATACAAAGGAGCATTATCTTTTGCATAAAGTTATATACTTCTTTGCAAGACTACACCTGTGAGCCCTCTTTTTTAGGATGATTAAAAAGTTTCTTTCTGGAGCACCTGGGTGGCTCAGATGGTTAAGCGTCTGCCTTCAGCTCAGGTCATGATCTCCAGGTCCTGGGATTGAGTTCCATGTCGGGTTCCCAGCTCAGCGGGGAGTCTGCTTTTCCCTCTCCCTCTGGTTCTCCCCCTGCTTGCGCTCTGTCTCTGTCTCTGTATCTCTTTCAAATGAATAAATTTAAAAAAAAAAATTTTTTTTTAAGTTTCTTTCCTTATACTCTTATTTCTTTAAAGCCAAATGTAATTTTACTTGTGGAGGCCTTCATCCTGCAGTCTATGCTAATTTGAACCACCCTGAAGTCACGTTAATGGAGAAATTCATTAAGAAAACTCCAATCCGGTAAAGAACACGACTGGTGAGTGCTGCAAAGCATCCAGTGATAAAGATGGAGGTGTTGCTGAAGTGCAATGTACAAAATCACTAATATCACTTTTTAAAGTTCTTCCCTTTATGGGGTGCTTAGCTGGCTCAGGCTGGTAGAGTGTACAACTCTGGATCTCAGAGTCATGTGTTCAAATCTTACGTTGAGGGGGTAGAGTTTACTTAAATTAATAGGGGCGCCTAGGTGGCTCAGTCAGTTAAGTGTCCAACTCTTGGTTTCAGCTCAGGTCATGAGTTTAGGGTCGTGGGATCGAGCCCCATATGGGGCTCTGCACTCAGAAGGGAGTCTGGGATTCTCTGCCTCTCCCTCTGCCCTTCCCCCTGCTGATGCTCTCTCTCTCTCTCTCTCTCTCTCTGTCCTTCTCTCTCTAAAATGAATAAAATCTTTACATAAATAATAAAATAAAAATATAAAAAAATAAAGTTATTTCCTTTGCAAGAATAGGATCCAGATAATTTAATTCATTTACTCATGCCCTAGAAGTTCAAAATTTTTTTTTTTTGAGGTTCGATTTTTATTCTTTTTTAAAGATCCTATTTATGGGACGCCTGGGTGGCTTAGTCAGTTAAGCATCTGCCTTTGGCTCGGGTCATGATCCCAGGACTGGGATCGAGTCCCGCATCAGGCTCCTTGCTCAGCAGGGAGACTGCTTCTCCCTCTGCCTGTCACTCCCCCCTGCTTGTGCTCCCTCTCTGACAAATGAATAAATAAAATCTTTTAAAAAATAAAATAAGGATCCTATTTATTTATTTTAGAGAAGGGGGAGGGGCAGAGGAAGAGAGAGAATCTGGGGCAAACTCCATGCTGAGCAGGCGCCCCATGCGGGGCTCAATCCCACCACCCCGAGATCATGACCCGAGCAGAAATCAAGAGTCTGTCATTTAATTGACTGAGCCACCCAGGTGCTCCGAGGTTCAGTTTTTAAACTACCTTAAACATCTAATAAATTTTCTCTGTTAATCCTGCCATTAGCAGGCTCACCACTGACACGTTTCAGTGAAATAAATCAAAGCAAAACAAACAGACATAGATTAGCAGACCCTACTCCCCAGCTAGACTCTAAGTTCTTGAGAACAAAGACTGCATCTTTGTTTATAGTAGGCACACCATAAATATACTGTATTTGTTTATTAAAGGAATGAGGGAAGGGGTGTCCAGAATCAGATTTCTAGCCTTTGCCCCCCACTCAACCTGCTCCCACTCTGTTGTTTATGCTCTCCCAGAGCTCCTGGCTTCACCCAGTTCTAAGGGACAAATCAGGATCTACCTAAGGCAGGCATGGTTGCAAGACTGTTTTTAGCGTTTTGAGGAAAGGAGGAAACCACATCGACTAGAAAACCAAATGGATCCTGTTTGGTCACGTCCTTTATCCGCCAATTTTGAAAGGAGAGAAATTTGGACTTTGTACCAAAAACCAAAAATGAAAACACAGAAGAGAATTTAAATACTAAGTCACATTGACTTGACCAAATCCAAAAGGGGGCTGCGGAAGTGAACAGACTTCGCGTCGTGAGCCTCACACCCCCCTTGCAGTGCTTCCTCCTGACCCCTCGGTGGTGTTCCATTGCAGTTCGGGGACAACAGAATAAGCAGACCTTTCAATGCTGCTATTTTCGGCACCAAGTCCAGGTAGCCCATGCTGGTAGCCCACATTGTGCAAGAAGCCCCTTCATGGCCCAGGCAGCCGTGGATTCCGCCAGGCACACAGACGGCAAACAGCAGGGATGTCCAAAAAGCCCCTTTCAGGCAAAAGCCTCTTTGCTTCTCCTTACTTAAACCTTGCCAGACATGCCACACCAGAGGTGACACGTTTTACCTGGAAGTGCCTAGAAAATTCCACGGAGATTGGAGAAACTCAGGCCCAACCAGAAACAGCTGTTTGCAGACATGTCTATAGTTGGCTCCTCGGTATTACTTGATAATCAGTTTCGATGTTACCTCTCCAGAGGGAACTACCCTGGCCCTTCACAGAGAACTTGAGGCCCTACAGATGAAGTCATTAACAGTCTCAGCCCACACAGTGCCCCAGTTCTCTCTCCTCAGCCACAGAAGCTAAGGTTGAAGGGGGTGCAGAGCCACTGTCTGAAAGTGTGGCGGTGCCAGTTCTTTTGATCAGTTGGTTAGTCTTTTGATTTTTTCCCCCTGGTTTTATTTTCTACTCTGATGAAATGATTGTGATTTCCACCCTGTCCCAGAACAAACAGAGCTGTGACTTATGTTTCCCAGTGTTCGCTGTTAATTTCATGCACCATCAGAATGTGCGTCCTTTCATGTTTCCATTAAACCTTGTTTCCCCTCTCTGGGATGCTGGAACATTGTGAGTAGCATATTGTCATGTGCTGGCATGCTGGGGGTTGCAGGGAGGCCAGGACTAACTTGGGGGGAACTTGTCCCTTGGTGACACCAACCCACATGAAGCTTGCTCCCCAGACTCCCCGCGCCCCTCACACTGGGGCAGCCATGGCTCATCAATCACAGCTAAGCCCAGAAACAGCCTCCCGGCTCTTCTCAACAGCACTCTGGGCAGCCATCACCAATTGAACTTAATTCGTACTATTTGGCAGTCCTGCTTGATTTATTACAATAATTGAAAAAGAAGAAATAATCTGTCCTCAAACTGGATTCAGTTATACTGTTGCTCAGATCATGTTCCCAGTACACAGAGGGCTATTTCAGCACCAAAAGTCTTTAAGGTGAGAGGACCCCTTGTTCTTTTAAGGAGGAAGGGAATCTCTCTGAGAATATCTTTTAAAAATAAATTTTAGGGGTGCCTGGGTGGCTCAGTGGGTTAAAGCCTCTGCCCTCGGCTCAGGTCATGATCTCAGGGTCCTGGGATCGAGCCCCACATCAGGCTCTCTGCTCAGCAGAGAGCCTGCTTCCCCCTCTCCCTCTGCCTGCCTCTCTGCCTACTTGTGATCTCTCTCTCTGTCAAATAAATAAATAAAATCTCAAAAAATAAATAAATAAAATAAATTTTAATGTTTTTAAAGCATGGAGAAGTACAGAGAAGAAAACATTTAACTGCCCATGTTCTCATTGCCCAGATCGCTTCTGTAGATATTAGATAATTTAACAGCAGAATAGTAGTACATGTATAAAGTTTGAAATTTTAATCATTAAAGTATCAAATAACAAGTGATAACTTCTGTTCCTGCCCTTCTGAATGGTAACAACTACTATTTATTAATAGGTTTTTATGGATCCTCCCAGAAAAAGTATGTATCTATATATATATACATTTTACCAAAAAAGGGGTGCCTGGGTAGGCTCAGTCAGTTAAGCATCCAACTCTTGGTTTCAGCTCACGTCATGATCTCAATGGGTTGTGAGACTGAGCCGCACATCAGGCTCCACACTGAGCATGGAGTCTGCTTGAGACTCTCGCTGCTTCTCCTTCTGCCCCTCCACCCCCCCCAATAAAAAATCTTTTAAAAACATAAATAAAGGGGCGCCTGGGTGGCTCAGTGGGTTAAGCCTCTGCCTTCGGCTCAGGTCATGATCTCAGGGCCCTGGGATCGAGCCCCGCATTGAGTTCTCTGCTCAGCAGGGAGCCTGCTTCCCCCTCTCTCTCTGCCTGCCTCTCTGCCTACTTGTGATCTCTCTCTCTGTCAAATAAATAAATAAAATCTTTAAAAAATAAGTAAATAAATAAATAAAATAAAATTCACCCAAAAAAATTTTACCAAGAAAAGAAAGCAAGGTCATGCTCTAAATCATGTTCCTCACCTTGCTTTTTTTTCTTCTTACCAAATAATACATTTTGGCATTCTTCCCTGATCCACCTCGTTCATTTTATCAGCACATGGGTTTTCAACATCAGGAGGTGCCATAGTTTATTGAATCAGTACGCTATTCATGGCAAAGCACTTTTTAAAGACTTCAAGGGGCCCCTTTCTTAACATACTATTAACTTACTTAAGTTAATAAGTAAGTTAACTTATTTAAGTTAAGTATTAACATACTTAACATACTCTTAACATACTATTTACCAAAAAGAGAGTAGAGACCCCCCACTTCATTCACTCACTCAAAAGCCTACAGCTCCAAAGATTCTTCAGCTTGGTCCACAACATCTGGCAAATAGAACTACAAAGCAAAGCATCAGCAGAGCTGGGGGTGGAACGTGTGGTATAAAAGTCCTTTGCGATGCGTCAGAATGAAGATCACTTGTAATGATGTAAACACTGACAGTTCCCAGAGACTCAGGCATGTGATGGGGCCCGGGGGTGATGCACTGGGTGACATCGGTGCAGCCTCGCTTCACACAGACTTGAGAAGAACAATGTCTCAGAAGCCCTACAGCACTGAAGATGCCTTATTTTATTCAGAATGGGTATATTCCCTAGAGCTGCTGAGTCCACACAAGACAGCCAAGCTTTCCTATCACCGAGGTGCCTAAATAGTAGGATCATCTTTTATTTATGAGTGTGTGTGTGTGTGTGTGTGTGTGTGTATTTTAATTCTCCAGGGAAAGAGACCTTTGCTTTGTCTAATTCTAATTCTACCAGGGAACTGGGGTGATCCATTTCAGGTAAAAATGAAACTAGACTCATTTGACCACTTGTTAACGGTGTGTCCTAGGCAGGTCACCTAACTATTCTAAGCCTATAAAATGGCACGAGTAATGCCTACCCCATAGGGTTGTTGGGATGATTAGTTGGACAATATATGTCCACAGGAAACATAAGGCATACTCCCACTTGTGTATTTAAACACATATCCAATACATTCATCTGCAAAGAGAGATGTCTGAGAAGATGTTAGCCAAAATGGTAATCCTAGTTTTCTCCAGGGTAGGATTTCTGGGGATTTTTTCCTTCATTTTTTCCATACTGCTTGGTTTGTTTATTTGGGGGATTTAAAAATTTTTTTGCAATGGTCAGGAAAGATTTTTACAAAAAACATAAAGGCATTTTCAAAGTGAGACAATGTATATAAGGAAAATCACACACAGTAAGCCCTCAATCAGCGGTAGATGTTATTACTGTGAAAACTTATGAAAAGATGGGTTGTTCGATCCCAGAAAACCACCATTTGACTATATTTTAGACCCACAAAGCCCAATCCTTAAGAATATGGTCTTTGGGGGCGCCTGGGTGGCTCAGTGGGTTAAGCCTCTGCCTTAGGCTCAGGTCATGATCTCAGGGTCCTGGGATCAAGCCCCGCATCAGGCTCTCTGCTCAGCGGGAAGCCTGCTTCCCCCTCTCTCTCTGCCCGCCTCTCTGCCTACTTGTGATCTCTCTCTCGCTGTCAAATAAATAAATAAAATCTTAAAAAAAAAAAAAATATATGGTCTTTAAATAGGACTAGAAGTCTTAGCCTCAGCAATTACACAACAAAAAGAAATAAAAGGCATCCGAATCAGCAAAGAAGTCAAACTCTCACTCTTTGCAGATGATATAATACTTTATATGGAAAACCCAAAAGAGTCCACCCCAAAGCTGTTAGAACTCATACAGGAATTTGGTAGAGGGTCAAGATATAAAATCAGTGCACAGAAATCTGTTGCGTTTCTATACACCAACAACAAGACAGAAGAAAGAGAAATTAAGGAGTCGATACCATTTACAATTGCACGCAAAACCATAAGATACCTAGGAATCAACCTAACCAAAGAGGTAAAAAATCTGTACTCCGAAAAATATAGAATACTCATGAAAGAAACTGAGGAAGACATAAAGAAATGGAAAACATTCCATGCTCATGGATTGGAAGAACAAATAATGTGAAAATGTTTATGCTACCTAGAGCAATCTACACATTTGATGCAATCCCTATCAAAATACCATCAACTTTTTTCAAAGAAATGGAATAAATAATCCTAAAATTTGTATGGAACCAGAAAAAACCCTGAAGAGCCAGAGGAATGTTGAAAAAGAAAACCAAAGCTGGCAGCATCACAATTCCAGACTTCAAGCTCTATTACAAAGCTATAATCATCAAGACAGTATGGTACTGGCACAAAAACACACACATAGATCAATGGAACAGAATATAGAACCCAAAAATGGACCCTCAACTCTATGGTCAACTAATCTTTGACAAAGCAGGGAAGAATTTCCAATGGAAAAAAGACAGTCTCTTCAACAAATGATGTTGGGAAAATTGGACAGCCACATGCAGGAGAATGAAACTGGACCATTTCCTTACACCACACACAAAAACTGACTCAAAATGGATGAAAGACCGCAATTTGAGACAGGAATCCATCAAAATCCTTGAGAAGAACACAGGCAGCAACCTCTTCGACCTCAGTCACAGCAACTTCTTCCTAGAAACATCGCTAAAGGCAAGGGAAGCAAGGGCAAAAATGAGCTATTGAGACTTCATCAAGATAAAAAGCTTTTGCATAGCAAAGGAAGCAGTCAACAAAACCAAAAGACAACCGACAGAATGGGAGAAAATATTTGCAAATGACATATCAGATAAAGGGCTAGTATCCAAAACCTATAAAGAACTTCTCAAACTCAACACCCAAAGAACAAATAACCCAATCAAGAAATGGGCAGAAGACAAGAACAGACATTTCTGCAAAGACGACATCCAAATGGCCAACAGACACATGAAAAAGTGCTCAACATCACTCGGCATCAGGGAAATACAAATCAAAACCACAATGAGATACCACCTCACACCAGTCAGAATGGCTAAAATTAACAAATCAGGAAACGACAGATGTTGGCAAGGATGTGGAGAAAGAGGAACCCTTCTACACTGTTGGTGGGAATGCAAGCTGGTGCATCCCTCCGGAAAACAGTATGGAGGTTCCTCAAAAAGTTGAAAATAGACCTACCCTACCACCCAGCAATTGCACTACTGGGTAATTTACCCCAAAGATACAAATGTAGTGATCCAAAGGGGGTCGCGCACCCAAATGTTTACAGTAGCAATGTTCACAATAGCCAAACTATGAAAAGAGCCTAGATGTCCATCGACAGATGAATGGATAAAGAAGATGTGGTATACGTACACACACACACACACACACACACACACACACACACACTGGAATATTACGCAGCCATCAAAAAATAAATTTGCCATTTGCAATGACGTGGATGGAACTAGAGGGTATTATGATAAGTGAAATAAGTCAATCAGAGAAAAACAATTTTCATATGATCTCACTGATATGAGGAATTTGAGAAACAAGACAGAGGATCATAGGGGAAGGGAGGGAAAAATGAAACAAGACAAAACCAGAGAGGCAGACAAACCATAAGGGACTCAATTTCAGAAAACAAACTGAGGGCTGCTGGAGGGGTAGGGGTGGGAGAGATGGGGTGGCTGGGTGATGGACATTGAGGAGGGTATGTGCTATGGTGAGTGCTGTGAATTGTGTAAGACTGATGAATCACAGACTTGTACCCCTGAAATAAATAATACATTATGTGTTAATAAAAAAATTTTAAAAAGATCTGAGCCAAAAAAAAAAAAAAAAGAATATGGTCTTTGAAATCAGACAGTTCTGGGTTTAAATTCCAGTTCTGTATCTTTTTTCCCCTTGTCAATCTTTTTTAGATGCCACATCTTGAGCAAAACACTTTATCACTTACCGCTTTGATTCCCCCATCTTTAAAATGAAATGCTTTTTCTCTCATCCAATCACCCAAATCCTACACAACCTTTAGAGCCTTCAGTGTTTCTGGCTGCCCTGAACACATGGAATTCCTGGAGTACTTGCAGACTTGGTCATTTTTGGGGGATCCTGGATATAATCGTGGAACCTGGTCACAGCCAACACAGCTAATTCCTTACACAGTATCTATTCTTTCCTCTCTCTTTACCAACAGAACTTAAATTTTATGCAAGGCAGCAATGCGCCCAATTAAAAATACTCACCTCCCAGACTTCGTTGCAGTTAGGGGCGGTCACGTGGTCCAGTGTGACCAATGAAATATAAGTAGTATTCTTATATACTACAAGAGCCTTCCAAGAAAATTGTTGTATCCCTGATCACAAAGGATACGTTCAGCTTTCATATATTCTTTGCCCTTAACTCTTTCCCTGTTCTTGTCTAAAGCAAGACAATGACACTTACAGAGTCAGTAGTCATTTTTGCAATTATAAGAACCACCCACCAAGAGTGACAGAGCAAGAAAGCAGAAGTCAGGTCTTTGATGACTTCCCACAGACGATATACAGATCCTGGGACACATACACTAGACTCCCTGTTACTTGAGAAAAAGAAATCTTTACCAGTTAACCCACTGTTGTCTGGATTCTGTCACATGCAGCCAAAAGCAGTCCCAAGAGAATACTTGGAAACGCTACTTTATATGGTTGCTGTCAGGATTCAAATAAGATGTTTGTTAAGCACTTAGCCTAGTGCCTGGAACATAGGAACAACTTAATGAATTATTTGTTGATGAGTTCTAATTTTCTTCCTAGTAAGAGGGAATTAGGAATTGAAAATACACTCTTTGGCATGGACTGTAACAGAGAGTTGGGAACTTCACTTATTCATTCATTTGTAAAGTTCTTAGACTCATCCCCAGCAGACAAGAAGCACTTTATAAATATTCGATAAATAAATAAAATCCTAACAAATGTTTACTAAATGCCCACAATGTGTCAGGCACTGTTCTAGATGCTGGGATTACAGCAGCAAGCAAGACAGTATTCCTGCTCTTAAAGTACTTGCATTTTAGAAAGAACAGGAGGAAATGAACAATAAGCAAATAGATGAATACACAAGGAATTTCATGAAAATAAAAGAGGATGATGTAATAGAGACACAGAGCTCCCTAGGCGGGCTCTCCAGGAAAGACATCTTGGAGGAGGGGGTGACACTGAAGGTAAGACCTGATCCATAAGAAGGAGCCAGCTCTGCAAAGGTCTGGGGAAGAAACCTGCAGGCAAAGGGAGGCTTGTCAAAGGTCCTAAGAAGGTAGGTATGAGTTTGTTGTTATGCAGGAATAGCATTCCTGAAATCACCAAAGAGTTGCATTTGCAATCACACAGAGGAATGCATACAGAGGGTAAATCCACATTTTATACTGCCTGAAATGTATACAGTTTGGGGGACCCTCTTTAAGAAAAAGAATATTAAAGTACAAATATAACATGGGGCTTTCCAAGGGAGCTTTGCAAGTGAAGTGAATGTCTTAAGCTTCATGAACTTGAGAGGAAATCTATGGGGTGATAGAGAAAAGTAGATTTAACATACATTCCTCAGACTCTTTTGGTAGTCAGAGACCCATCTGAGGTAGATGGAGTGAAAAAGTTGACATTTATGAGAATGATCCGGGATATCTCACAGGACCCAGGGATGAGAACCAAGCAGGGCCAAATACATATTGCAACCAGAGACTCAAACACAGGCAGGACTCCCCACGTTTTATCTCTCTCTCAACCTACACACGTGCTTCATTCTTATCTTTCTCTTTGAAGATCAGCTCCGTGTGCTTTTCTGATACATGGAGCTGGAAACCGCGGCCGCCCAGTTACACGCTGCGGCTTCCAGCTCCGGCTCCCAGGCCAACCTCCCAGGGAAGCAGTGTGACCGACACACTGGAGTCGGGCGTCCATCCTTGAGTCAAAAAAACCCAGCACGATGGCAATGAGGAGACCACTCAACCATGAGACGGGGACACAGGCAGTCGCCTGAAAAAGAGGAATCGTCGCGAGCGGGGAAGCAAACCGGAGATGTGTGTGCCTCACCTGTGAGTTTCTGACTATATAGCAGACCGTCCAACAGAAACATGACGCGACACGCTTCCAGCAGGTGCATTACAGGAATACAAAGAAACAGATGAGATTAATTTTAATCATCTGTTTTCTTGAACTCCACATAGCCAAAATAGTATTACTTTGACGTATGCAATATACAGATATCTTGCATTCTTTTCCACATGCGACGTCTTGGAAATCCAGCTTTAAGATCTGTATTTACAGCATATCTCAAGTGCAGGCCAGCCACGTTTCAAGTGCTCCGGAGACGCAGGCAGGCCAAGATTCCTTGGCTGAGACCCAGTTGAGGCTGCTACCCATCCATCCCAGCAGGCCCAAGTCCGTAATGATCAAACGACATTCTCTTGCCTGACGCAGTTGTCATTACCGCGCGTCGGCTCTCGGGCTCTGATAAATGTGCAGGATTACTCATCTCTGGCTTTCAGAGCGCACAGAGCACAAGCACATTTGCTGGCAAATTGCAATTACAGAGTTCTTTCTTTGATGGATCCAGAGTTTAATGTCTTTGCACTTCCCTTATTCCAGAAATGAGATTAAAGCCACACACACACACACACACACACACACAAAAGGCCCACAGAAACCCACAGCTCCATCAGCAAATTGTTCAGCCTTGGTAGGAAGGTCATTAGACTGGTTTTATAGAGAGTCCATAAAGCATCGGGAAAATAGATAAATGTCAAACTGCCGGTTGCTCAGCTGCACGTCAGCTCAGCCTCCCAAAGGTAATAAACGCATCTCTCCAAAGAGTATCTGCTTTCTCTTCAGTTCGCTGCATCCAGGTAAATAAGCAGGACAAGGCATATTTCTTTTTCATTACATGTATTTTTTCCCTCCAAGTTCTAGCCAACACAGATATATATGGGTTAGATTTGCTCCATCACACTTGGAGAGGCTGGTTTCTCTTCTGGCTATCAATTTTTCAGATGACTTTGGTTGAAAAGACAAGATGTGACTGGTGTAGAAGTCTCTTATTTTTTTGTTGAGAGGCAATTTGTGAAGGCTGCCTAGTACATGGATAGCTACTATACATCAGGCATTTCTTGTGTGCCAGGCAATGTGCTAAGTGCTAACAGACTTAAGTGCTAACAGAGTATGTTATTCAATTTTGGCAACAAAGCCATGGGTTAGTACTATTATTAACAGCCCCACCTTGTAGAGGAGGAAACTGAGGTTTGACAAATGTTAAGTGACTTGCCTGAAGTCACATGGTTATTAAGTAATAAATCCAAGATTTGAACCCAGATTGCCTGACACCAAAGCTTTAGCTGCTAAGGTCTGCATATCAGTTTGGGGTAATTTCTGAAATAGAAGGCCATCCGAGTCTCCAGGGACCAGAACTTTTGCCTGAAGACTCTTTAGTCTTCAGGCGAAGGTGGGGCAAGTTGTCTGAAAAGAGAGGCTAGTGGAATGAGGTCATCAGTGGGCAAGGCTGCAAGGCGGCAAAATGGAGCTCCTTTTAAGTGGGAAAAATAAAGACAGATATGCAAACGCATCGGGAGGAAGCTGTTGACCAACCCTGACAAGGAAAGGCTGGATTCCCCTCTGCCCACTGTGTAAAGCAGCTCTGACCTTATTCAGCAATCTTGAACCAGCCACCTGGATTTCAGAAATGTAAAGATAATGGCTCCGCCAGGCCTCCCTGAGGGCCTATTTGGATTAACTAGTTAATGGTTATATGCTAGTTTGAGTAGGCAAAGGGTCCAATAAAATTGTTACTCAAGCCTTTTTAGCACAGAACTGAGCCCCTGTCGATGATAAATGTTAAAGGAAGATCAAGCCCTCTTCAGTTTTATTGCTTTAATTGAGCCATTTGGCAGTACTAGGCCAGTCAAGAAAACAATAGCATGCCCACATTAATTAGCCAACTTGACTCTGAGAGACGACACCAGTAATGTTTTTAGGACCTGAATTTAATGTTGGTAAGCTCAAGTGGAGAGTTGGCATTGGATAAATGTTTGTTGAATTACTAAATGTATAAATTCGACCTTTACTCAAGTACCTACTATGTGCCAAACAGTGGATTGCAAATATGGGGCTTTAAAAAGCCACCTTTCTGATGACAATATTTTGCCTGGAGATTGGGAATGTTACCATATCACACCGAATGTGGGTTCCTCCACCAGTAAGTTTCTGCACAATCAGCAGTAGAGCAAACTATCAAAGTACTCAACAATCCTACTCTACAGCAAATTACCAAAAAATTCCTCATAGCAAAGAGAAATCGAAAATTCAATAGTAGCTCTCTTGGCAGAAGGGCCCTGGAAGATAGAAATCTTCATTTGCCAAACACAGGAAAAATAAGAGAATTTGCAGGAGCTATTTTAATAACAACTATAAATTTTAAAATATGTGGAATATTTTCATCCTTTAAAGGACCACATCGACTCAGATTTCCACAAGGCAAGAGTATGTAAGTTCCCAGTTAGAGGTAGAGGTCAATCTCAATTACATAACATCCTCCTGTCAATTCCTACCTGTTTGGAAAAATGTGAAATGTTCGAGTTTCCAAAGAAATAACCAGGCAATTGTCCAGCTGGTTTCAAAAGTGGCTAAACCTGTTAATCATTTAATACCTTACCTCATGTGAGAAAAACAAAAGAGAAGTCGCTGCCAGGCTACAATATTTTGTCAAACTCTAATTTGTTCATTCATTCTTTCGTTCAGTCAACTAAAATAAACTGAGGGTCTACTCCCTGCCAGGCATTGCTCCAGCCATGAGTGAAGCAAGCTGCCATGGACAAACCAAGATCACCTGTCCTCCTAGAATCTAAGTTTTATTTATTTTTTGTTTACTTAATTTTTAAGATTTTATTCATTTATCAGAGAGAGAGAGCACAAGCAGGGGGATCAGCAAGCAGAGGGAGAAGCAGGCTCCCTGCTGAGCAAGGACCTCGACCTCCCCCCCCCCCCCTGGCCCCACCTCGCCCCATGCAGGACTCAATCCCAGGACCCTGGGATCACGACCTGAGCCGAAGGCAGACACTTAACCAACTGAGCCACCCAGGTGCCCCTAGAATCTACATTTTAGCAACTGCTTTCAATGCCCAATAGAACCCATGTATGATTGAATCTGTAGTTTAACAATACAAAATAGCCTTTTGGGCTAGCCCTTAGACTTCTTCATGTCCGTTCATTCTTTCAGCAAGTACTAACTCCTGAGCTACTCTGAAACAATACAAATATCTATTCAGATGGCAGTCATGTTTTCAACAGAGCTCACTGTCTAAATGGAAACACGAGGCATTTACAACAACAACTACAACAACAATAACAACAACAAAACCCCAAAGCCACAAGGTATTAAATGCCATGAGCAAAGCAGTTAGAATGCCGTGAAAATTCAGAGAAGAAAATTCATCTTCATGGAGAAGGTAACCAGGAGGCATCTGATTTAGGATTTAAAGGATGATGGACGTCTGGGTGGCTCAGTTGGTTAAGTGTCTGACTTTTGATTTCAGTTCAGGTCATGAGAAGGTTGTGAGAAGGAGCCCTGAGTTAGGCTCTGCCCTGGGTGTGGAGCCTGCTTAAGACTCTCTCTCCCTCTGCCCACCCACCCCCACCTCCCTCTTAAAAAAAAAAAAAAAAGGAAGGAAGGAAGAAAAAAGGAAAGAGAAAGAAAGAAAGAAAGAAAGAAAGAAAGAAAGAAAGAAAGAAAGAAAGAAAGAAAGAAAGAAAGAAGGAAAGAGAAGAAAAGAAAAGAAAAGAAAAGAATATAAAGGATGAGCATGATTTGCACATGTAACATGAGAGGAAGGTGGGGCATATGAGGATGAAGGACCCTCTGTAAATGATCAAAATGATCCAAAGTAGCATCTTAGTTTCTTAAATACATGTTAGTAAAACAAATCTCTGAAAGCTGCTATGGACTGAGTGTTTGTGTCTCCCCAGAATTTGTATGTTGAAGCTCTAATCCCCAGTGGTACTGGAGGCGGGGCCTTTGGGAGGTAATTAGGTCGTGAAAGTAGAACCATCATGATGGGATTCATGCCTTTACAAGTAGAGTCAGGAGAGACAATCTTTCTCTCTCCCAGTCTCTCTCTCTCTCTCTCTCTCTCTCTCTCTCTCTCTCTCTGCCACATGAGGATAGAGCAAGCAGGTGTCATCTGTAAACCAGGAAGAGGGCGTGCACCAGAACCCTACCCTGCCTGCGCCCTGGTCCTGGACTTGAAGCTTCCAGAACTCTGAAAAATAAACGACTGATGCTTAAGCCACCTCATCTGTGATATCTTGTTATAGCACCCCGAACTAAGACAAAAGCAAACTTTGCTTTCAAACTTTTTTTTTTATCTAAATGAAGTTTAGAGCAGCTACTGTCCTCAATTCAACTGGATGCTCAAGGTCAACCTACAATGAAAAGTCAAAAGAGTGGAAAATCAGTTTCATCTCACATGCCCATGATGGAAATGGCAGCTCAAAGTGTTGCGTTGCAAATAACTCTGAGTCATCATTAAGATTCAGCAGGAAAGGGCCTGTGATCCATTAGTTATGTTTGTCACAGGCATAGGCTTCATGTGTGGTGGGTGATTTATTTGCCATCCCTGGGTTAAGGTCAGACCTCTGAATTGCCCAGAGAGTAATGCTGTGCCATTGTGGGTTTTTGTTTTTTGGGTTTTTTTTTTTTAAGATTTTCTTTCTTTCTTTGAGAGAGTGCTCATGCATGCCAGCATGAGGAGGGAGAAGGAGAGGGGCAAAAGGGAAAGGGGCTAGCAACCTCCCGACTGAGCCATCCTCGGTTTAAAACCCTTCAACAGCTTCCTGTCCTTAGTTTCCAATGGAAAGAGTGCTTAATGGCGAGAAAGTGCAGGGGGCATGTGTCGCTGTGTGCACAGACACGCTCACAGAGGAGGGTGTTTACGATATTTAAACTGGAACACGACAGTACTATAGGCTCCCCGAAGTATGCAGCAAGGTGTATTTATTTAGGTCCTGCCTCGTTCCACAAAGGAGCTGGAGCAGCCGGATAGATGGTGTGTGTCCGGCAAGCAACAACAGGATGCTTTCTCAGCTATGTTTTGGAAGCATCAGTCCTGTGGTATGAACCAACCATAGTGTAAAATAAAAATAAACTCGCGTTTTATTATCCTGAAAACTCTGAAAAGGAACTAAGGGACAGGTGGTGGAAGAGACGGTCTACCCCAGCATCAGGGTGATTTCTGGATCACTGAAAGGGCACTTGGAGGTGCATTAGGAGAAACTGAGTCACGCAGTAGCCTGTGTGTCAATATTACCCCAACACTGGTCCCTAGGTCCTAAGTCAAGGGGGCTTCCCCCAATCATGCCCTCACAATTTAGAAAAAAAGGCCCTTTCTGATAGCTTTTTCTTCGTAGCTCAACATATTTCTTTTTAAAAAAAAAAATAGGTATTTTGGGGCGCCTGGGTGTCTCAGTGGGTTAAAGCCTCTGCCTTCGGCTCAGGTCATGATCTCAGGGTCCTAGGATCAAGCCCTGCATCGGGGCTCAGCGGGGAGCCTGCTTCCCCCTCTCTCTCTGCCTGCCTCTCTGCCTACTTGTGATCTCTCTCTGTCAAATAAATAAATAGATCTTTAAAAAAAAAAAAGGTATTTTGGGGCACCTGGCTGGCTCAGTTGGTATAGCATCTCAGTTGGTATAGATCATCTATTGATCTCAGAGTCCTGAGTTCCAGCCCCACACTGGGGGCAAAGATAACTTTTTAAAAAATTAAACCAAATAAAAAACTTAAAAAATATGTATTTTAAGTAATTATTTTTTGAGAAAGAAGAACAAAGCCAGAAGCATCATAGTCCCTGATTTATTTATTTATATATATATTTATTTATTTAAAGATTTTACTTTTTTATTTCGAGAGAGAGAGCGCACTGGAGAGCTCACAAGTATGGGGGAGGGGCAGAGAGAGAGGAGGAAGCAGACTCCCCACTGAGCAGAGAGCCCAACCTGGGACTCCATCCTGGGATCATGACCTGAGCCGAAGGCAGATGCTTAACCGACTGAGCCACCCAGATGCCCCTCCCTGATTTTAAACAATATTATAAAGCTATAATAATCAAAATAGTATGGTACTGGCATTAAAACAAACATAGAGGAAGGAAAAAAAGGCATCTAGATTAATCAAACAGAATAGAGAGCCCAGAAATAAACCCAAATGTCTATGGTCAATTGATTTACAACAAAAGAGCCAAGACTATACAAAGGAGAAAAGACTCTCTTCAATAAATTGTGTTGGGAAAACTGGACAGCCACATGCAAAAGAATGAAACTGGGCGGCTATATTACACCATACTCAAAAATTAAGTGAAAATGAATTAAAGACTTAAACATAAGACCTGAAACCATAAAACTCTTACAAGAAAACACAGGCAGTTAAGTGCCTTGACGTTAGTGTTAGCAGTGTTTTGGATCTGACACCAAAAGCAAAGTCACAAAAACAAAAATAAACAAGTGGGACAATATCAAACTGAAAAGCTTCTGTACAGCAAAAGAAATCATCAAGAAAATGGAAAGGCAACTCACTGAATGAGAGAAAATATTTTCAAATCATATATCTGATAAAGGATTGATATCCAAAACATATAAGGCATACATGTAAATCAAGAGGAAAAAAAAAAAGAAAAAAAGAAATAGAGGGGGAAAAAAAAGGCAGAGAATCTGAATAGACATTTTCCAAAGAAGACATACAGATGGCCAACAAGTCCATGAAAAGGTGCTCAACATCACTCATCATCAGGGAAATGCAAATCAAAGCCACAGTGGGATATCTTTTCATATGTGTTAGAAGGGCTATTATCAAAAAGACAAGAAATAGTAAGTGTTGACAAGGATGTGGGAAAAAGGGAATTCTTGTGCACTATTGCTAGAAATGAAAACTGGAGCAGCCACTGAAGAAAACAGTGTGGGAGTTCTTCAAAAAATTAAAAATAGAACCACCATAGGATCCAGTAATTCCACTTCTGGGTATTTATCAGAAGAAAATGAAAACACTAACACGTGTCCATTGCAGTATTATTTGCAATAGCCAAGACATGGAAACAACCCAAGTGTCTATGGATGGATGACCGGATAGAGAAAAAGAATGTGTCTGTGTGGAATATTATTCAACCGTAAGAAAGAACGAAATCTTGCCATTTGCAACAACATGAATGGACCTTTAGGGCATTATGCTAAGTGAAATAAGTCAGTCAGGGAAAGACAAATACCATATGCTCTCATTTATATAAGGAATCTAAACAAAACAAAACAAAACAAGTTCACAGATAAAAAAGAGTGATCATTGCCAGAGGTGGGAGGTGGGAGGTCGGGCAAAATGGGTGAAGGGGGTCAAGAGGTATAAACTTTCAGGGGAAAAAATAAAAGCATTTATTTTAAATTAGGCAACACATAATATTTCGAAATTCCAAAGGTACAAAAATACTTGTCATAAAGGTTCCTTCCCACCCCTGTCTTTCAGCTATCCTGCTGCCCTCTTGAGAAGGCATCACTGTTACTACTTTCTAGAAGTAATCTATGCATACATAAACCTGCATATTCACAGTTTTATTTTCATTCAAACAGTGGAATTATATTCCTAGTGTCCTTTGCCTTGCTTCCCCCCCCCCGCCCCCCCCACCTTACTGTTTCACTCAACAATTTATCCTGAGGTCCAGTTTCATTACACGTGACTCCCACGAATCATGGCTGAGCTGTGTCCCTGAGATTCCTCATGGGCATGAGAGGTTTTGTCCCCACTAAAACAAAACTGTCTGACTTGGGGCTGGGGAATTGGGCCCATATTGACTCATATTTCCTGACCCTGGAGCTCATCACCTGGAGAAGGGCAGCTGGTGTCTGAGACCAACGGGGCAGTACCTGCGGTCAGACAGCGCCAGCCTTCCTCTGCACATCACTCGGGGGCCTTTGTTTGTTCTTAGAGCTTTTAAGTCATTTTTAATTACACAGGAAATACATGAATATATTTCTGCAGGAAAAAAAAAAAAAAGGTTGACTAATTCAGTTAAAGTAAAAAATCCCCTTCGATTCCCCAAACCCATGTCAACTCTCTACCCAGAAGTGTCTACCGTAGCTTGGTGTTTTAAGTCTTTTGTTTTGTGGGAAAGGTTGTTGTGTTTTCCTACGTGGAATCATATTCTGTGTACTGTACAACTTGCTTTTCTCATTTAACATTTTGTCTTGGCCCTGTTTCCACTGCAGGGTACAGAGTGGGTGCTTTGTCCTTTGTATCCATTCTGTTGTATGGATGTACCATAGTTTATGCAAGGATCTTCCTCTTGATGAGCACTTAGGCTGTTCCTCATCTTTCAACATCCAAATAAACTGACTTCTTTTCCCTGTCACAGCATATAGCAAGGCAGCTCCCTTCCCAGGATTTCTGTAGGTTCCAAGGTTGCTTACGTTTTCCTGGTCACGTCTTGTCCCTGTCCTGTTCTGGAATCCACTAGGGGCTTCTCTATTCTCACCTCTCTCCCCACGCTCATCATTGCAACTCTTTCTTCTATATTCTTCTAAAATCAATGATTTCACTGAGATTTGTGGGTGAAAGAGAGGGGTTACAGCACTCTCCCCTTACTCCCACCCTTAGGCGCCCAGCAAGTCCATTTGGGGTGACCTACAAATTCTACCACCCCAGTACTGATGAGGGAACAGAGGCAAGCTGAGGACAAAGCAGAAGCTGACACCCTGCAAACACCCCCCCCACCACCACCACTGGGATACATGTGACATTCCTTAGCATTCCTGGCTGCCCTAAAGGAAAAACAAATAGTTAACTTGTAGAGATCACAATCCTGTAAGACCTGAGTCTCCCTCAATTTACAAATGTCCTAGTGATTTACAAGGAAGAGGCTTTCTTATCAATAGCCTAACTTCCAAAGACCCATAACTCAGTTCCTGAAGCCCTAACATCATCCTCCCCTCCATAAAATTGAAGGAGGCTGAGGCACAGGGAAATGTAAATAAAGTTAAATTTCTTCTAAACCAAAAGCTCATTGATAAGGACGTGTGATAGCAGGAGTGTGACATTCCTCCACGATGCTCTCAACTAGCTTACTGTAAATGCCTTACTAAAAGGAAAAACAACCTTAACTTGATGAATAGCAAAGCCTCCAGTATCCTGTGTGTCTTCTTTCAAACCCTCCCTTTTCCTTACCTCCCCCAACCCCATAGTATATAATCAGCTACCCCTCACAACCCAGTGCAGCAGCTCTTTCTGCCCGCGGGTCCTGTCCCTGTGCTTTAATAAGCCACCATTTTGCACCAAAGATGTCTCAAGAATCCTTTCTTGGTCATCGGCTCCGGACTTCACCCCACCGAACCTCACTTATATTCTAAAACTTCATCAGTACGCCGGGCCAGGCCACCACAAGCTTCCACCCGGGCCCCTGCGGCAGTCTCCTGGCTGGCCCCCTGCTTCCACCCCTGCCTTCCTACAGTCCATCATCCAGCATGCCAGCAGAGGCCTTGGAAAACAAACCAGATCACTTCCCTCTCCTGCTTAAAACCCATCAGTGCTTCCCGTTGCCTTCAGAGTGAAACCCAAGCTCCATGGCAAAGCCAACAAGACTCTGTCCAGTCCTCTCCTGCTGCTTCTCCAGCTCCATCTTCTGTGGCCTCATAACTCACCCCTCTTCTCCTCCTCTAACCACCACACCACCCGCCCTGAGCCTCTGCGCTGGCTCTTCCCTGGGGCACTCCTCACACCCACAGGGGCTCCTTCTCGGCTTACCCACTGCCGTGCAAAAAGGCCTTCCCGGACCACCCCATGCCTCCAATTTCTCCAGCCCATACCACACTCTATTTATGTTTACTGTCTGCGCCCCACAAAAACCATAAGCTCCACGTGGGCAGGCACTTTGTCTCGTTCGCGGCTCTGCACCCGGCCCCTTGCACAGGAGGCACACAGAACCCAAAGGCTGAACAAATGAACAGACCACATCTACCAAAAAAAAAAAAAAGAAGAAGAAGAGGAAACCTCCAGAGGAACGTGTGATTGGAAGACCCATTTCGAGTGAGGGTCCCAAGGGAGCTCTCTCTCCATACAAGAGCCTGGTTCCTCACTGAGACCGGTTGGAGCCAGGAGGGAGGCCCCAGAGTCCCAGGGCCTCCCAGGGCCGCCTGAGATGGGAGAGGGAATGTCTCAGCAATGCCTTGATTGCCACAGCAAAAGGGCAGAGCTGCTGTGTCCGAGTCTGATTTCCATGCGGCTGCTGCCCTTCTTCCACCCACCAGAGAGCCCACTGAGTTGCCATAGCAACAGAGGATGGCACCAGAGTCCAAATAGGGGTGTCTGCATCTCCCAGCACTTCTGTGAGGGCGAGGGAAAGGGGGGGCTCAGCCCAGAGTTGTGCCCTTGCTCTGTCTGCCTCTGGTCTGTCCCAGTCTAAGCGAAGCGCCCTCCTCGGCCCCTCCAGTCCCACCTCACAGGAACATCAGAGGAAACTTTCCCTTCAGAGTCCTCTCCTCTGTTTTCTCTCTCCTGCTGTGGAAGGAAGGCCTCATCTCCGTATCCTGTCCAGGCCCACAAATTGGCGGAAGAACAAAGGAGAAGGATTCTCTGATGGCGCACAGCTCTCAAAACAGTCTGAAGAATGTTTTCTTTTTAAAATACCACTTTGTTAGTCTGAACGGTCATCTCCTGGAGTTTTTGAGTCTCTGTTGGCTGTCTTTTGGTCCCCTTAAAGAAGCCAAACCTGGCTTTTAATTCCCAGAAGCCTAAGAGCCCTTTGAGGAAGCTGCTGGGAAGCGGTTTATATCATCTGTCAAAACAATGAGTATTTACCACTCTCTAAGTGAGTATGTGGCGGGCCTCACTTGTCTCAACCCTGACAGTCACCCTGAGAGAACGCTCCTATCGTCCCTCTGTCCATGTAAGGAAACTGAGGCCTGATGGCTCCCGGGGTCCCACAGCTGCCAGGAGGCCAAGCTCTGCACACCGAGCTCTCAGATGCAGAGTCGCAAGCCACTGGCCACGGCTCTGCCTGGGGAGACGCAGACGGCTACCCGGAACGACACATTTTGCTTCCCTAAGCCCAGCCGGCCCCTCGAGGCCTCGCGTGGCCCCCTCCTGGCCACTGTGGCCAGCAGTTGTTGGCTCTGGCCCCACGCCACATCACCCCCACAGCGATCTGACAGCAAGTAGCTCAGAGTGGGAACAAAGGCAGCTTTTTTAGACCCTTCTTTAGAAACCTTGACTCCTAGCCACCACAGAAGCGGCTCCTCCGATTGGCTGCTACCATGGCAACGGGCTGCTGGTCTCTGTCCAATTATGTCAGTCCAGGCCTGCAGTGCCTCCGTGTCCATTTCCGGCCCCAGCTCCCAGCCTGCCAGTGCAGCCCTTCTGACCTGCAGGCAATTGTGAATGCCTACGCTTTCTAATTACAGCTGCCTTTCAATTCCCGGCTCCCGATGAAACCTTTGTATTCTGCATCGAACTTCTCCCAGCAGCCCCTCGTCACACTCGGCTGCGGGCTCTTTATCTGTGGTTTATGAAGCCCCGATTGTGTATCCAGCCTTGCCAATCCCCCACCCCGCCCCCGCAAACTTGTGCACCCTGCTGGGCAGATAACTTGGACACGCCAATTTCAGACAACCGGGACTCAGAGTCTGGCGCTGAGATCTTTTCGCTGTAATTGTGACCTTGGAGGGGGTCTACGGTGGCCTGATTTTAAGCCTGATTTCCTCGTTCAGTGACTCACGAGCACCTACTATGTTCCAGGCACTAGAGACACCGCATTAAATAAGCCAGCATGGAACTTTTCGTTTTCCTAGTGGAGAGGGCTGATAAAAGTAAACGGATAAACAAACAGGATTTAGGGAGTGGTAAGTATGGTCAAGATAAAGGAGCTGAGGGGCACCTGGGTGGCTCAGTGGGTTAAAGCCTCTGCCTTCGGCTCAGGTCGTGATCTTAAGGTCCTGGGATCCAGCCCCACATCAGGCTCCCTGCTTCCCCCCCCCCCCCTCTGCCTACTTGTGATCTCTCTCTCTCTCTCTCTCTGTCAAATAAATAAATAAAATCTTAAAAAAAAAAAAAAAGATAAAGGAGCTGAGGAGCTCTGATCCTAGGAGGGACATTTTCCTCTGTTCTCACCCAAGTTCCTCACTTCCGGAGGGAGGAGCACACCGAAGGAAATGGGGGAGGGAGTGGTGCTTGCTGCCCAGTGGGCGCTTTTGGATGCAAGTAGCAGAGGCTAAACTTAGGGAAAGGGATCTTCAGGCAGTGACGCAGCTGGGGGTCTGAGGCATGATAGTCCTCAGGACTCCATCAGCATCTCTTCCCTCTCCCTGGCTGTCAGCTTCCTTCCTTCTCCTTCCAGTGGCTTCTCCCACAAGACAGGCAACGTGGCTGCTGACAGACCCTGTGAGTTTTACTTTTCCAAGCCGTAGTCATGGAAGTCGGCCTGACCTCAAGCATTCTCCCATTCTAAGACCATAACTCCAAAGGAAGCGACTGGTTGGCCCAGGTCAGTTCCCAGCTGCACTAACCAGCAAAGGCCAGGGATGGGATCAGAGGACTAATAAGGAGCCTCCTAAGTTCCCGGTTAGTTCTTTGTGGTTGGGAAAGGCAGGCATGTCCAGCGTCCAGACCACCCTTACAGAGGAGACTCACCTAAGTGTGTGCCCCTCCACCCCTCACCCTCATCCCAACCCACCCGCACATCTGCTTTCTTACTTTTATGGTCTCAGTTCTGTTCCTGAGACCTGGCCCTCTGCCCCAGTTCAGTCCCAACTCAAGGTCACCCTCTGCTCTGGAGACTTCTGCCCACCTCACCTCTGTCACCCTCATGTGTAGTCCCACCCACCCCATGCATGACTCAAAGTTGTTGAGTACAGCACCTTTTATGAAGACCTAGGGAGTAACAGATGGGGAACACGCCATAGCTCAGAAGAAGACCATGGTATGCTCCACATATAGAAACAAGTCTCACTGCCTTCTATCCTTAGTGCTCACTGTAAGGAAATCACATGGTTTCCCTCCCTCCTTGACCTTTCTCTTGCAGCTCCCAGCAGGAACCGTGAAATTCCTTGCTACTTTCTAATGCAGAAGTATCTAGCTTTCCACCTCCACTCAGATCAGATTCCTAAGCCTACCCTGGCATATCCTAAAAACACTTAGGTGTTTTGCTAAATAAAAGAACCTTCCTTCTGAGCCTACAGAAGTCAGGAGAAGCTTTGGCACTATAGTCACTTGCTTAACTTATCCACTCTCAAATTCTTAGGGCCCCTATTCCCACCGGCCAGAGCGAGGACAAGAGGTGGGAGTGAAGGGGTCCATGCACGGATTCCACTCTGGCCCGAGGATAATGTGCCGTCCCCCTCACTGCTGAGATCTTGCAAGGTCAGGAAAACTCATACATGGTATATCCCCTACATCTCTTCTGACGTTAGATGGGGTCGCATGCTTGGATCCCTGAGACTTCTTTTGAGGGACAGGCTCAGCAGGTCATACACTAGCCCAACATCCTGAGGGTACCACAGAGGGAGAATGAACGGCTCCCAGACTGTAGAGGTTGGTGATGCCTCAGCAAGGGACATGAGATCTCATTCTGAGAAGAGAAGGGGTAATGCGGGCCCTCTCGGCCACGCTCAGTGTCAGTTATATTTTCCAGCTGAGAGAGCTCCAGTCGGTGTTTGCATTCCCAGGGCCTGCCCTTTTCACTCTCACTGCGGTGGGGATCAGCAAATGCTAGAATTCTGACAGAGTTGCCGCCTCTGAATGTCTCTACTGGAATTGTAAAGACTCAAAGATGACAGTCATCTGGGAAGCCGTGCCCTTACATGTAGCCTGCTGCCTGAAGCTATTTCTGTGAACAATCAGAGCTCTCTTTTTCTACGGCCTCTAAAAACCTGTGCACGGGTAGACTGCGCACATAGGGCACTCACGCAGCATGGCTCTAGCACCTTCTATCAGAAGCCATTTTCAATGTTCTGGAAGGACAGGAGGCAGAGATGGAGAAAGGGCTGTCCCTTCTGCTTCTGTCCTCTTCTCCACCCAAAGGTTTCATATGAGGAGAGTTACAAAGATCTTGGTGTTTGCTCCTTAGAAGTCTGGTTCCTTCTCATTACCTCAGATTTCCTGGAGCCCAGACCTATTAATGGACTCCTTCTGCCTTTGCAGTCTGATCAAACTGCAGGCTATTTCTGCAAATGCATTTGACTTTGAATCTAGGGGCTAGGCTACATACAATGACATAGGGATGTCATTGATATCCCTTCCCCTTCCTACAAAAGGGAAGTAATAGGTTAGTGGAATGAGCACTGGGCCAGGAACCAGGTAAGTGTGCGGATCTGGTCCTAGCTCCAATGAAGTGTGATCTTGTGCAAGTAACGTGTGTCTTGGGGCCTTGGGTTTTCATCCATCAAAGGCATGGTTCAACAGAGGCAGTTTTCTAAACCCTGGCCTCTCATCTGTACCTCCGAACACCCTGTGTAACATCTATACTATTATATACTTAACATTTTACTGAAAATTGAATTACCTTTTCAACGTGGCTTCATGATAAGCAATGTATCCATGAAATCACATATTTAATGTGCTGGCTTTATTTTTTTCCTACAAATACTTATTTTTAATTTTACTCATCTGTATAATCCCTGAAACCATCCTGAGTACCATGCACATATTACCACCCTTTGGGAAACACTGAATTAGAGCATCACTTTGGGTCCTAAATGTCTTCACTCCTATTGTGAAATTCTAATAATCCCCCAAAGGAAAAACAATTCAGAAAGAAAAAAATATATGTGTCATTCCTGAGCCAAGAACCAGCATGACCCTTGGAACAAAATGGTTGTGTTTTGACAACTTTTGCTTTCCCAACTCTGATTCCAATTTCCTGAGCCTGACGAGCCTACACAGGGCTCTGCCATCACTCTTCCCTTGGAGTTGCACATGGTCTACCAAAGACCTCGGTTCCACAGTGCCCCAGGCTTGCCCCTTTATCAGGTGGCGGAACTGCTGTGGCCCCTGGAAACAGCTAATCCTTCCAAGTGACTGGAGGGCTGGCTTTTCATCCTAAGCAAGCAATCCCTATGTTAGAGCAAGTCTGGTCCTGGTCAGTGGGCAACCTCCTCCGGTTCCTTTCACCACCACCGCTTCTTCCTGGAACTATTTGAATTACATAATTCAAGAGACTCATGGGGATCCTTGGCTAGGAATTCTCTTCCCTGGTAAGGTACTGGCAAGTAAGAAAGACAAGGGTTGGGCTCCTCAGAAGAGAAAGAGAGAGAGAGAACAGATAATATTTTCCTGGTAAAAGAAGGACACCTGTATAATGAGATAAAACCCGAACAAATCATCAATCATCAAGGTTGATCTTCCCCTACCTCAGGAATTCCCAAATCTGAATGATCATCAGCATCACATGAAGGGCTTTTATAAATAAAGTTGAACACATCCCTATGCTATTACACTCCTTGGTATTTGACCATAATAAATGAAAACACCAGGGGCGCCTGGGTGGCTCAGTTTGTTGAGCAGCTGATTGTTGATAAATGAATGAAAACATATTTATGGCAGCTTTATTCATATTTGCCAAAAACAACAGTAAAAGATCCATCAGTACATAAAGAGAGAAAACAAACTGAGGTATAGCCATAGGGTGGAATATTACTCAGCAATAAAAAGTAATGAACTATGGATATGATACATGCAACGACATGGATAAATCCCAAAAACCTCATGAGAGGCAAAAGAAAAAATGAAACAGGACACATCTGTTGATAGGACATTCAAGAACAGGAAAGACCCATCTATGGCGATATAATTCAGAAGAGTGGTGATCTACACAGGGTGGGGATTGATTTGACTTTCTGGGGCCATGGAAGTAAATGTTCTGTACCCATACATTAGCCAGAACTCACTCAACTATACTCGGAAGATCTGTGCATTTCCTTGTAGGTAAATTTTACCTTAATTTGAAAACGAAACTGGGGCACCTGGGTGCTCAGTCGTTAAGCATCTGCCTTCTGTTCAGGTCATGATCCCAGTGTCCTGGGATAGAGCCCTTCATCGGGCTCCCTGCTCAGCAGGAAGCCTGCTTTCTCCCTCTGCCACTCCCCCTGCTTGTGTTCCCTCTCTCGCTGTTTCTCTCTCTGTCAAATAAATAAATAAAATATTTAAAAAAAAAAACGAAACCAAGGGGTGTCTGGGTGGCTCAGTCGCTTAAACATCTGACTCTTGGTTTTGGCTCAGTTCATGATCTCAGGGTCTTGAGACCAAGTTCCGAGTCAGAGTCCACACTTGGCACAGAGTCTGCTTGTCCCTCTACCCTCCCAGTCCCCCCCCCCCCGCCCCTTCCCCGCTTGCATGCGTGAGAGCACGTGTGCACTCGCTCTCTCAAATGGATGAATAAATCTTAAAAAAAAACCAAAAAAACAAAAATATATACTCTCTGGCCCCATCCTGTTGCAATTAAATCAGAATCTGGAAATGTATATTTTTTTAAAAAACCCTGCAGGTGATTCCAATCCACACTCAGGTGTGGGCACCTTTGGATCGTAAGAAAGCTTTGGCTGATTCTCTATTGTTTACCAGAGGTGGGGAAGTTAAGGACTGCTAGTAGAAAGACTAAAGTAACAGCTACTGCTTATTGAACACTTATGATTATGTTCTCAAATTCTTCCAAGAACCCCACAAAGCTCCATCTTACAGATGAAAAAACAACAATAATGAGGGCAAGACACCTGCCTAAAGCACACAGTTGGTAAACAGCAAAACTACTTGGCCCCGGTATTCTTTACTACAAACACCTCATTCTTTCCATCATTCATTCATTCAGATAACCCAAACCAAGTAAATATTGTGGGCCTTCTCGGAGCCAGGCACTCTGCTGTGCATTATGGCATGCCCACCGCCCTGAGAAGATAGGAAGGCGGACTGATGGGTGAGCAAGATGGAGTCCGTAAGGCAGCGTTTACCTTTGCTTTGTAGACTCAGGGAGGAAAGGGATCCCAAGCCTCTTTTAGTTTTAATTATTCAGGTGGTTTGGGGAAAGGCAGGAGGTTTATGGTTATAAGAAGCACAGCTAAAGGAAGCTTCTCTGCTGCTTACTTTGGGAACTTTCCAGAAGCTCACGCCAATAGCAGGTAATGTTAAAAATGGGTTAAAATCATTATGGGATTATGAATAATTCACAGGCACCCCCTGTTACCCATTACATTTTGTTCTACATAATTGCTTCCTGGAAATCTGCTCCCAGGGCAGGGAATTGGGAGTATGCATGAAATTGAATATTTCTGCCTTTGACAAGTAAATTTAAACAAAATTGTGAATTAGTTTCAGTCCCCTGCTGCCTATCCCCTTTGAGTTGATAAGACTGGTCCTTTACCCAACAAAATAACTCTGCAAGCAAAAGAGTCTAGCTCTTTAGAAAGAGAAGCAAGCCCCAGTTTCTGTTCTTGTGCTAGGAAGTGTTCCAGGGGTTCTAAATATTGTGGAGGATTTGGGGTGGGATGGGGGACTAGAAGAGGGATGTCTTGGGAAGAACCAGAGTCAAACCACAAAACGTACTCTGGATGGTATGATATAAAGACGGGAATGACCAGGATAAGAGTAATCCTTTAAAAACGGAGATGTAATTCACACACCAAAAATTCACCCTTTTTATTTTTATTTTATTAAAGATTTTATTTTTAAATAATCTCTGCACCCAACGGGGGGGCGGGGCTCAAACTTACAAACGAAAACTCAAGGGTCGCATGCTCTAGTGACTGAGACAGCCAGGCACCCCAAAAATTCACTTTTTTTTTTTTTTGGTTCTTGGGAAAAAATTCACGCTTTAAAGCATACAAGTCACTTTGCCCCTGCTCCTGGCAAACATTAATCTACTTTCTGCCTCCACAGATTTGCCTGTTCCAGACATTTTGTATAAATGGAATCACGCAATATTTTGCCTTTTGTGACTGGCTCCTTTAGCTTAGGATATTTTCCAAGTTCATCTATGTTGTAGCATGCATCAGCACTCCATTCCTTTTTAAGGCTGAGTAATAGCCCATCATACAGATATACTATATTTTGTTTATTTTTTCCTCAGGGAGGAAAGGGATCCCAAGTCTCTTTTAGTTTTAATTATTCAGGTGGTTTGGGGAAAGGCAGGAGGTTTATGGTTATAGAAGCATAGCTAAAGGAAGCTTCTCTGCTGCTTACTTTGGGAACTTTTGCCTTTTGTGACTTTTTGTGACTTTTGTGACATCAATGAATGGAAATTGGTTTTGGCTATTATGAATAATCCGACTATGAGCATTCATGGACAGGTTTCTGTGTGAATATATGTTTTCAGTTCTCTTAGGTATACAACTAGGAGTGGAATTGCTGGCTCATGCGATAACATTTGTTCAGTTTTTAAAAAATTTTTACTGTAACTCCAGTGTAGTTAACATACAGTATTGGGGCGCCTGGGTGGCTCAGTGGGTTAAAGCCTCTGCCTTCGGCTCAGGTCATGATCTCAGGGTCCTGGGATTGGGCTCTCTGCTCAGCAGGGAGCCTGCTTCCCCCTCCCTCTCTGTCTGCCTCTCTGCCTACTTGTGATCTCTCTCTCTGCCAAATAAATAAAATCTTTTTTTAAAATTGTAACATACAGTACTATATTAGTTTCAGGTGTACAGTATAGTAATCCAACACTTTCATACATCGTGCTCATCATGACAGGTGCACTTTTTGCACTTTCCCCTCCTCTGTACCCCCGCCCCCACCTACCTCTCCTCTGGTAACCATTGGTCTGTTCTCAAGAGTCTGTTTCTTCGTTTGTCTTTTTTTTTTCCCCTTTGCTCATTGGTTTTGTTTCTTAACTTCCACAACATATGTTCAAGTTTTTTGTTGCTTTTTTTGTTTTGTTTTGTTTTGTTTTTTAAAGAGAGAGTGTGTGAGTGGGGGGCGGGGGTGGAGGCGGAAGGAGGAGCAGAGGGAGAAGGAGAGAGAGAAGACTAAGCAGACTCCACGTCCCGTGCAGAGCCTGTCTTGGGGTTCAATCTCAAGACCCTGAGATCATGACCTGAGCCAAAACCAGGAGGCGGATGCTTAACTGATTGCACGACCCAGATACCCCATATGTTCAGTTTTTAGGAAGTATCAAACTGTTTTCCGCAGTGGCTGCACCATCTTCCATCCCCCCAGCAGCATATGAGATTCCCCCTTTTCTAGAAATCCCTGTCTTCTCTAGCGATACTCCTGCTTTGTCTTCTTGGTCAAAAATGTGTCTGCTGTACATAGTAGTCACAGCTTATCTGAAAACCCAACCTACATTACCGGTTTCATGTGTCATCCCTCTGGATAACACATTTACAATTTAAGAAGAGCTTCCTGGAGTTACACTAGTACATTATTCAGGACGCTTCCAAATTCAAATTATCTGAAGCAAAGAGAGGATGTATTAACTCCCGTAGCTAGGAAGATAGTCGGATAGTTTCCACACCGTAAGGGGAAGTTACAAGAACCAAGGCTTCAGCTTCAAGGTGAATTTCTCTCTCTTTCTCTCTCCAGTCCCCTCTGAATCTCCCTCTTGTTTCTTATTTCTTTGATGTCCTCTTTCCATGACATTCTCACTACCTCTCATCTCTGTCGCCTCTGCTTGGCCTCATGCCACATTAGATTGTTTCCATGTATAAGAATGACAGCTGCCCTCTGCTCAGACCTACATCCTCTCAGCTTAGCAGCACCACGGATAGTTTAAGACCTAGGGACAGAGACCTTCTCTCCCAGAATCATGTATGTCATGCCATCCTTGTTTCAATCACATGTCCAGGAAAATGAAGTCTAAAGTTCTTGTCCCCTCCCCCCCTCGCTCCCACACCCACGTCTGTGACCAGATCAGAAGATGGGGACCTCGTGAGACTCACCCACTTAACCTAACTATTACCACCTTAGTCATTTCACTCTGTTGAAATTTTACTTTTTCCAAATGAGTGGGATGGAATCTTTTTTAGAAAATGGAGGAAAAACTTCAGTAACTGAAAGCACTTCCTATTTTACTCTCAATGGGTTCCAAAATCCGAGAAGGACTCTCAAAGGACTTCCAAAATTTCTCAAGATAAACAGCTATCAGAGCCCACATGTGAAAAAGAGAAAATGAGCTGAGTCCTAGGATGTTAGAAATGGAAGACTCTGTGGGGACCACCTAGTCCCCCGACTCATTTTACACAGGGAGCAACTAAGGCTCAGGGCTGGAAGGGGCCTGTCTGGTCACGGAGATGAAAAGTAGCACAGCGGGCCCCAAACCCAGATCTCCAGGCCATGCCCTTTCTTCTTGTCTAGCCTCTTCTTGTCTGCACTCTCCCTCATGTGTACACTCGGATTAAAAAAAGGCGGGGAGGGCTCCGGGGGCGCCTGGGTGGCTCAGTTGGTTAAGCGTCTGCCTTTGGCTCAGGCCATGATCCCAGCGTCCTGGGATCGAGGCTCACATTGGGCTCCTTGTTCACATGTGATCCTACTGCTTAATCATTTCTTTTGTGTTGCCTAAGCTCAGATGTCTGCTTCTCCCTCTGACCCTCCCCACCTCTCACTCGGGCTCACTCTCTCTCTCTCTCTCTCAAATAAATGAATAAAATTGTAAAAAAAAAAGAAAAAGGGCTCCAGATTCATAGTAAGGGCCTAAGAAGGAGGTGCTAACTGGCCGCACTGACTTTCCAGTTCCAATTCACTCTCTGGGCTTCACAGGGACCCAGTTGATGCTGTGGGGAGGATTTTTTGCTGAAATCAGCACTGCTTGGGCCATAATCAAGCTGTGAGTCACAAACTGCACAGGAAGTATCTGAAAGAGCTTTCTCTGAGCGAGAGAGGAGAGAACTGAAGGGTGAGGAACAGAAATAATGTGCAGACATTTTTGGAACCGAAACAAAGAGCTGCAATCAACAGACTCATTCGACCTGCATCCTGGCCTCTGGAATGATCTGTGGGCAGTGCACACACCGCACACACAACCTTCCCCCTGCACCCTTACTCTGCACTTGCCCAGTAGAAGAGACGGACTTCTGGGACACGTTTTAGCAGGGTTTTTTTGTTTTGTTTTGTTTTTAGATTTTATTTATTTATTTGACAAAGAGAGATCACAAGTAGGCAAAGGCAGGCGAAGAGAGAGGGGGAAGCAGGCTCCCTGAGCAGAGAGCCTGATGCGGCGCTCCATCCCAGGACCCTGAGATCATGACCAAACTGAAGGCAGAAGCTTAACCCACTGAGCCACCCAGGCGCCCCAGAAAGTCTTTTTTTTTTTTTTACATGAATTTGTACGAGCTCTTTCTACTAAGGATTTAGTTCTTGTCTGTCTTATGACTGGCAAATATTTCTGTCCAGCTTTCATTTGTCTTTTACTTGGTTTTTCTCCGCTGATGTGTTTAACTTTCACATGTGATCCTATCGGCTAATCATCTCTTTTGTGTTACCTAAGCTGGGATGTCATGATTCAATATCCTCCTCTACTTCCTTTTTTTTTTAAGGATTTTATTTATTTATTTGAGAGAGAGAGTGAGAGAGAGCATGAGAGGGGAGAAGGTCGGAGGGAGAAGCAGACTCCCCATGGAGCTGGGAGCCCGATGCGGGACTCGATCCCAGGACTCCGGGATCATGACCTGAGCCGAAGGCAGTCGCCCAACCAGCTGAGCCACCCAGGTGCCCTCTACTTCCTTTTTTCAACCAATGAAAATCATTTCTTATAAACCCACCAACACTTCCCTTAAAAGCCTGAGTTTGCAGTAATATGAGCATGACAGAACTAAGGACTTCCATATCTATCCTACTTCGGTTTATCTAAGTTTTCTTTTAATACTTGTGTACATTTAAATATTTCAACTATCTGGAATTTATTTTACATCAAAATATGACGTAAGGATCTAAGTTTCTGTTTCCTTGTTGTGTTTTCCCCAAATGGGTAATTGGTTATCATAACAACACTTATGAACTAATAACTCTCTTCACTCCCAGTCATGTTTTCTAGAGGTGCAGACTGCGGGGATGTATCGTTGGTTGCTGTTGCTTTAAAATATGTGCATAAATCCACGACACTGTCCCCTTCAAAAATTTAATTCCCCTCCCCTTGCGTGTCAGGTGTACTTAGTAACATAACAGACATAATGGCCGGTGTAAGTGCCAGCGTGTGGCTCACGAGTCGGGGTCGTAAGAGACATGCCGCTTGCATTTCACTCTTTCTTAGATCACCCGCTCTCCAGCAGGACGGCTACCGGCCTCCAGAGCCCCCACAGGTGCAACAGAGGAAACCCTGCCCCCAGATCTCTCTGGGAGGCCCTGAGAGGAGCCTCACAAGGGCACACCAACCAGCCCTCCCTCTGTAGTCACCAGGCCTTTTTTTTTGCTCATATAAAGCACCACTTCCTGACTCTGGCTCCTGAATCCCTTTGGAAAAGCCTCACCTCCGCATCAGCCATCGTGAGAGGCGCCAGAGCAGAGTGTTTCCTGGGGGTTGGGGATGGAATTGGTTGCTTCTGAGCTACCGCAGCTCACCTGGGTGAGCTCTGGGTGGCTCTGCTTTGCCCTCAAGCTTGGGGTGTCCATCTTGAATTGCTCTATCAGCTTCTTTCCATAAGCCCCTCTCTCTGTAGAGTGTTCAAGTCAGCCCAAAGGAGTGGGCAGGGGCACAAGTCCTTCTATGTGCTTCCAGACCTTTATTCTCTCTCCCACAGAGAAAACATCCCACTTAAATGGAGGGAGCAATGGCGGCTGTTGGGGATATGGATTAAAGCCCTAACAGCAGCCGAGACCTAATGATCTGTTATTCCCCAAACCCTTTTTACAGACCTCACCTAAGAGATCCCTCTGGTCTGTCTGACTCACCTATCTAGCACTTGCCCTCTCACGGAGACACATTCCCCTTCCCTGGTCCAGATATCTCTTCCTTGGGAAACCCAACGGCTCCCTGTCTGCCCTGGGAACATGACCTGCCTGAGCTTCTGCATTACTAAGTAACCCAGCATTCTTAGGAAACCAGTGCCTCCTGCACCTTAGATCTAGGAAAGAGCAACTCCGTGCTCTAGAGAAAATTCTCTTGCCATTTTGCCTTCAAAATGTCATTCACTGGAAAGAGATAGGGTTTTCTTGTCAAGCCTGGGGAGGGAGATGCTCAGGGAGACAGACTGGCAGCCTTCAAAACATGCATGCCAGCCTTTTTAACAGGCAACTCCACTATTGGAAAAATTTTAAAGACAAGAACAAAGATTTAATGAGAAAGGGTGCTTATTATACCTTTCTCTACAAATTACCATTTGTAATAGTAACGAATTGGTAATTGCATAAATGCTCAGGAATAAGGGGACTGATCAAATTATGGCACATCCCTAAAACGGAACATCATTTAGCTTTTAAAAACTATGCTGTAGATGAATGTCATAGACACGGTAAGATGGGACATGGTAAACTGTCCGAAAAAAATTATTGTAGTTTGATGCCATTTTTTTCAGTATATGCACTAATAAATGTAGGACGGATATATATCAAAGGTTAACAGTAGGCCACCTGGATGGCTCGGTCAGTTAAGCATCTGACTCTTGATTTCAGCTCAGGTCATGATCTCAGGGTCCTGGGATGGAGTCTTGTATCAGGGCTTCCTGCTCAGTGGGGAGTCTGCTTCTCCCTCTGCCCCCTCCCTCCTGCGCATTCTCTCTTTGTCTCAAATGAATAAATAAAATCTTTTTAAAAAAAAGAAAAAAAAGGTTAACAGTAATTGACTTGAGATGATGGATATTTTTATTGTCTTTATTTTGCCTGTGTCTATGTTCTATACATCCTCTAGGTGGGTGTCTTGTCACCTCGTAAAGAGAAGAAAATGGTAAGAATTACTTTCAATGCAAAATGTGACTACCCCTCTACTAGACTAGGTAAAATCAAAAGGACTGACAATACCAAGTGTCACTGAGGATGTGCAACAACTAAGACACTCGTCCACAGCTGATGGGAGTGCAAATTCTAACAACCACTTTGGAAAAACGTCATGCGACATGACTAAAGCAAAACACACATCTACCCCATGACCCAGCTCTTCCTTTCCTGGGTATACACGAAGAGAAGTGTGTGTTTATGTACACTAAGTACACACACAAAATCATTATAGCTCATTAACAATAACCTTATTAACAATTATCCAACGCTGGGAAAACACCAGTGTTCATCAGCAATAGAATGAGTAAAATAAAGTGTTGCCTATTCATACTGCGGAATACTACAGAATAGGGGTGCTTGGATGGCTCAGTCGTTAAGCGTCTGCCTTCGGCCCAAGTCATGATCCCAGGATCCTGGGATCAAAACCTGAGTCAGGCTCTCTGCTCAGCAGGAGGCCTGCTTCTCCCTCTCCCTCTCTCCCTGCTTGTGTTCCCTCTCTTGCTGTTTCTCACTCTGTCAAATAAATAAAATCTTAAAAAAAAAAAAAAAAGGAATACTACAGAACAATAAAAAATAGCAAACCATTTCAACATGGTAGAACATGAATGAATTTCACAGATCTAATGTTGAATGAAAAAAAGCCTGATACTGAAAAGTACATACTATATTATTCCATTTACGTGAAGGCCAAGAACAGGCCAAATGAAGCTATGCTGATAGGGATCAAGATAAGGGTTACCTGTAGGGATGATACTGATGAGAAAGGAACATGAAGGAGCCTTCCAGGTGCTGGGAATGTTCCATACCAGCATTGTCCAAAAAACGATAATGCAAGCTATATATGTCATTTAAGATATTCTAGTAGCCATATTTAAAAAGCTAAAAAGATGGGATGCCTGGGTGGCTCAGTCAGTTAAGCATCTGCCTTCGGCTCAGGTCACGATCCCAAGGTCCGGGGGTTGAGTCCCATATCAGGCTCCTTGCTCAGCAGGGAGCCTGCTCCTTCTTCTTACTCTGCCTGCCCGTCCCCATGCTGTGCTCTCTCTCTCTCTCTCGGACAAATAAATAAAATGATAAAATTAAAAATAAAGTTGAAAAATAAAATAAATAAAAAGCTAAAAAGAAACCGGTTAAATTTAATTTTAATGACATTTTTATTTAATGTCCCAAATACTGTGATTTGGACATTTAATTACTATTTAAAAATTATCAATGATATATATGCCTTTCTTGTGCTAAGTTGTTGAAAGTGTATTTTACACTTAAAGCACATCTCAATTCCAAGTAGCCACCTTTTATTTTTTTAATTTTATTAAGTCATCTCTACACCCAACGTGGGGCTCAAACTACAACCCAAGATCAAGAGTCATAAGGCTCTAAAAATTAATTAATTAATTAATTAATTAATTAAAAACAAAGAATCATAAGGCTCTAGCGACTAAGCCAGCCTAGGGGCCACTCAACCAGCCACCCCTCAATTGCTCAATAGCCATACGTGGCTGATAACTACCACATCAAATGGCACAGGACTATACCTTGATTTGAGTGCTAGCTTCATAGGAATCTACTTATAGAAAAATTCATCAAGCTGTACATTTAAGATATAAACATTGTACTTCAATCAAATAAATAAATACATTTTAAATAAATCTTTTTCTAAAGGGGGTTAAGAGACACATCTAGCAAAGAAAACCGGCCTACAGCTGCCCAGCTCAGCTGACCAGCCCTCTCTGGGACTGAGGCTACGGGGCAGAGTTCTAAGGGCAACCTGGCAAGTCAGCTGACTGGCTCGGCCCAAAGTGTGGTGGAGCAGGGTGCAAACAGCGACCCTAAGAGAAGGAAGAAGAGAAACTTGGGGAGAGCGCCCCGATGCTAGTAGAAGTCTGGAGTGATTCTTTTTTTGTTTTGCTTTGTTAAAGAATTTACTTATTTATTTACTTATTTGACACAGAGAGGGAGGGAGAGAGCACAAGCAGGGGGAGCTGTAGGCAGAGGGAAAGAAACAGGCTCCCAGCTGAGCAGGGAGCCCAATGTGGGAGTCAATCCCGGGCCCCTGGGATCATGACCTGAGCTGAAGGCAGATGCTTAACCAACTGAGGCACCCAGGCGCCCTACAGTGATTCTAATAAACACAGTGCTTTCTAACTGGGTTTGCTGCCAGAGGTGAGGAACCCACTGGCCAGAAAGGTCCCCGGGGCCACAGCTGAGCCTGACAGAATCCACCTCCACAGCTTTGCTCGGAGCACTGTAACTTAGGCCTACGCTCCTGAGAGAGAGTATATATACCTGATGATTTCTGTATGTTTTTTTTTCCACTTGTTATGTGTTTATTTAAAATTATGTGTGTAGGGATGCCAGACTGGCTGAGTCGGTGGAGCAGTGACTCTTGATCTCAGGCTCGTAGGTTCAAGTCCTACATTCGGTGTAGAAATTACTCAAAAACAAAATCTTTTTTAAAAAGTGTGTATAAGTCCATGTGTGTATAATGGAACATAAAATCCATGGCTTCAGGGGCGCCTGGGTGGCTCAGTGGGTTAAAGCCTCTGCCTTTGGCTCAGGTCATGATGTCAGGGTCCTGGGATCGAGCCCAGCATCGGGGTCTCTGCTCAGCGGGGAGCCTGCTTCCCCCTCTCCGCCTGCCTCTCTGCCTACTTGTGATCTCTCTCTCTCTGTCAAATAAATAAATAAAATCTTTAAAAAAAAAAATCCATGGCTTCAAAGATAACAACTCATTAGGATAATGCTAAAGATTAGGACAATGACTAAAAAATATCAAGGAAATAATAACCCAGATGGCACATGGATAATAGCAACCAAAAAACTAAAGAAGTGGCATGCAATCTCTGAATTTTAGAAAACAGTGGTTTCTATACTGTCCTCCCTTCATGAAATGATCCTGGACACCCGAGCTTTTCAGGGCGGGGAAGGCAGAGGTACTTAAGGGACTGGTCCATGTGGGCGATTATCAGATGGAAAAAAAAGATGAGCAATTTGTTCAGAATGTCTCCAAGAGGCATCAGAAACTGCCTGGTTGGAAGTCGAAAGGTGATTTTCTAGAAAAACCCAGACCTCAGAGAAAACCAACCAGGGCCGGTTTCTCCAGAGGAGCTTATGCTGTAGTCACAATAGAAATTCTTGTTTGCTCTCCTCAGCCAGCCAAAGCCCCGAGCCCGCATTTTCCAGGTCAGCAGCTCTCTCCACATGGCACTTCCTGTTCCTCTGGCCCTCAGACAAAACCACTGCTTGCAGGGCTGACCAACAGCTGAAGGCCCACCAGAGAGGAAAGTCAGGGGCAGGGCACATCCCTGAATACAGAATCGCTAAACAAAGGCAAAGAGCAGTACCCTAACTGCGAGCGGGCGCTCTCTTTCCGGAGTCTGTTAGTACATCCATGTTGGGAATTTCCATTGACACTGGTGTGCAACCATCACCACCATCCATCTCCAAATTCTTCCCGTCTTCCCAAACTGAAACTCCACACCCATTAAAAATAAGCCTCCCTTCCCCATCACCTCCAGCCCTGACAACTACCATTCTACTTTCTCTGTGAATTTGACTACTCCAAGTACCTCATCTAAATGAAATCATACAATATGTATCCTTCCGTTACTGGCTTATGTCACTTAGCATAATGTCCTCAAGATTTATTCAGGTCATAGCACGTGCCAGAATTTCCTTCCTTTTAAAGGCTGAATAACATTCCATGGTACGGAGACACCACAGTGTGTTTATCCATTCACCTGCCAACAGACACCTGGGAAGTTTCTACTTTCTGACCCTGGTGACGAATAGTGCTAGGAATGGGGGTGTACAAGTATTTCTCGAGATCTTGCGTTCAATTCTTTTGGGCATACACCCAGAAGTGGTTCATGCGGTAATTCCATTTTTAATTCTGAGGAAGCACCATACTGTTTTCCATAGTCGCTGCACCATTTTACGTTCCCACCAGCGGTACGCAAGAATTCCAATTTCTCCACATCTTCACCAACATTTGCTATCTCCGGTTTTTGTTTTGTTTTGTTTTTTGATAAAACCTATCCCAATGGGTGCAAAACCGTATCTCATTATGGTTTCAATTTGCATTTCCCTAATGGTTAGTGATTTGACTATGTTTTCATGACTATCTTATCAGCCATTTGTGTATCTTCCTTGGAGAAAGGTGTATCCAAATCCTTTGCCCATTTTTCAAATGGGATTGTTTGTTTTTGTTGTTGTTGTTGAGTTATAGCAAGGTGTTTTATATGCATTTATTCCTTTCTTCCCACAGTGCCCCTAGAGCCTCCTCTTAAACTCCCAGCCAGGCAGAGACCCATGCTCTGCCTCCTCTCCTGGCATCCCAAAGCAAGCCAGACTGATAAATGAAACCTGCAACCGCAGCTAGAGAAAAGAAATAAACAAAAGCAGAAAGAAGGGAGGGAAGGTCAGCCAAGGGCATAAACAAACAGGCTTTAGTTCTCTCAATCTAGGCATACTGAATTAGGTACAAAATATCAGTGCCTCAAATCCAAAGGAAAACTATTCATGTGAATTTCATCCTTGAATTGCATAAGGCAAATGAGTCTTTCACATTCTAGAAGCATCCTCTCTGCCTCCCGGGTGATGAAAGAGCAGCAGCAAAGACCAATAGAAATAAAAAGGGTGAGGGGCCTGGAAGGACAGCAGCTCCTATGCAAGCAGCCTCTGGGAGCAGAACTGTGTCTGGGGGAAGAAGGAGGGACAGTGACGGCTCCCCGTTGCATTCTCCGGAGACCGACTCTTAGAGCACTAGTGTAATAAGGGAGTGATGTTAAAAAGGCAAGTGAGGCCATGATGAAAAGTTGTGCAGGGAAGACATGTGAGAGCCAAACAGGAGACCCCTAAAAAGATAGCCATCCATAAGGCACTAGTGAAACATACTTGCTCTTCTGACAGTGACCCCAGCCTTGTCCCAGGCAGTTTCTCCTTGATAATAGAATAAGATTATAGCTCTCCACCAGGAGACATGCTAAATGCAGGTTCACGGGCACCATCTCCAGAGACACGGCCTCAGCATGCCTGGGGTGGGGCCCAGGACCCTGCACTTTGGCCCAGCTCCCCATGATGACGGTGATGCCAGTGTTTTGCTTTTATCTTTTGTCACAGATCAGAAAGCACTGTTCACCCAAAGAGAGGTCCCTATGACATCTCACAGCTTCTGCGGGACTTGGGGAGAAACTGTTTCCTGGCAGCTTTCCCGCTGGCTTTATCTTCTCTGTCCTCCCGGCTTCTTTCTTTTGCACTGCAAGCTGATGTTCCCTGTCAGTCCAGGCCAGGTTTTGCTCTTTCGGCCCTAGCAGTGACTTCAGACAGAGACACTTTTCCTCCAGACATAAGAATGGGTATTTGCTGGAAGATTGTCATAACGAGAATTCGAGCCTCGGGAAATCACATTTCTAGAATCATGCTAGCACTCAAACACCAAATACTATCCATGGCACCTCTCCTAGCCCCACGCACAGTAGGTAACCAATAAATGCTTGATACTTTTTTTAAGATTTATTTTGGAGAAAGAAGGCACGAGCGAAGGGGCAGAGGGAGAGCGAATCCTGAAGCAGACGCCCCACTAAGCCCAGAGCCCGACACGGGGCTGTTTCATGACCCCGAGATCATAACCTGAGCTGAAACCAAGAGTAGGCCACTTAACCCACTGCACCACCCAGGTGCCCCTGCTTGAGGCTTTTAATTGGTTTTTAGGCTGCGTTGGAGAAGCCCCCTTTTGGAGGCTATAGGATTGAATGACTAAGAGCACAGACAGCTTGAGTTCATGCCCCAGGTCACCCACTTACATGACCCTGGGTGAAGTTTTAAACTCTAAACTTTTCTTAGCAGTAAAATTGGAATAACCGTGCCTACCTCACAGGGCTGTTCTAAGGACTGAGATAATAACGTACACAAAGCACCTGTCCGCACATAGCAATGAACGCGCAGTAAATATCATCTCCTATGATAATGGTGATTGTCTATGACAGTGGGTTCTACTGCTCCCAACCCCTCTATTTTCAAAAGCTCTTCTCACACTCTGTCTCTGTAATACATTCTGGGCTGCAGAGATCTGTTTTTACCAGGAAAAAGCCATTATTCTCAAAGCAGACTGACTTTCCCATGAGAAGAGACCTCCAGCTCTGAAATCCCAAGGCCTCTCTGGAGGACCCTCGGTTTTCATCTCCATCAGCAACAGAGAGCCCCCAGGAAGTGAACTCTACATAAATACTGAGGGTGGTTCCTGTCTCCTTTGGCTGCCTGTGCAATTTGGCATATTTACTATGAGCTCAGTTTCTTGGTCATGCGCTATGTGGGATGACATTGCTCCTCTTCCAGCCCCAGGCTGCTTCCTGTGCTCTGTGATGTGGAAGACACTTGGAGACGTAGGAAACATCCCACACAGCCGGTCGACCAGCCTCAGAGGTCCATCCTGGTGCAGAAGGGTCACCAGGCTCAGAAAACATCCTGTCCACTCCCCCAAACATATCAAACCTGTGCCTCTTGTCCATGTCCAGGTCACATGTTTGATTTCTTTTTTAAAGATTTTATTTATTTATTTATTTGAGCGAGACAGAGCATGAGAGGGGGCAGGGGGTTGGGCAGAGGGAGAGGGAGAACCAGGCTCCCCGCTGAGCAGGTAGCCCGATGAGATGTGGGGCTCGATCCCAGGATCCTTGGATCATGACCTGAGCCAAAAGCAGGCGCTTAACCAACTGAGCCACCCAGGCGCCCCAACACATTGGATTTTTTAAATCATTGTTTTACAAATAATTTGAAGTGTTTAGCATAGCTAATGCACTCACAAAGGATAAAGAACTCAAACAGTATCAAAAGGATATAGCATGAAAAGGAAGACTCTTCCTGCTCCTTTCCCTTCAAATTCACAGATTTTCATTTCTCCTCCTCCAAAGAGATCATCATGACTGTTCTTGAATGTCATTCTAGAGATAGTCTATGCATATAGAAATGTACATTTATTCCTATCTCCATGACCCCCATGAATCCTTTAGGGCCAATGATACCATACCTGGAGTTCTGCATTCTGCTTTTTTTTCTCACTATTTTATTTTTTTATTTGAGAGAGAGAGAGCCAGTGAGCACGTGAGCAAGGATGAGTGAGAGGAGAGAGAGAGGGAGAAGCAGACTCCCTGCTGAGCAGGGAGCCCAATGCGGGACTCCATCCCAGGGCCCCAGGATCATGACCTGAGCTGAAGTCAAATGGCTAACCAACTAAGCCACCCAGATGCCCCTGCATCTTGCTTTTTTAAAAAACTTAACTGCGGGTAGTCTTCATAGCAGTTCACAGAAATCCTCCTTTTTAAACAGTCAACAAAACCAAAAGACAACCGACGGAATGGGAGAAGATGTTTGCAAATGAGATATCAGATAAAGGGCTAGTATCCAAAATCAATAAAGAACTTATCAAACTCAACACCCAAAGAACAAATACTCCAATCAAGAAATCGGCAGAAGACATGAACAGGTATTTCTGCAAAGAGGAAATACAAATGGCCAACAGACACATGAAAAAGTGCTCCACGTCACTCGGCATCAGGGAAATACAAATCAAAACCACAGTGAGATACCACCTCACACCAGTCAGAATGGCGAAAATTAGCAAGTCAGAAAACGACAGATGTTGGCGAGGATGCGGAGAAAGGGGACCCCTCCTACACTGTTGGTGGGAATGCAAGCTGGTGCAGCCACTCTGGAAAACAGTATGGAGGTTCCTCAAAAAGTTGAAAATAGAGTTACCCTACGACCCAGCAATCGCACTACTGGTTATTTACCCTAAAGATACAAATGTAGTGATCCAAACAGGCACGCACACCCAAATGTTTACAGTAGCAATGTCCACAATAGCCAAACTATGGAAAGAGCCTAGATGTCCATCAACAGATGAATGGATACAGAAGATGTGGTATATATAGATATATAGACACACACACACACACACACACACACACACACACACACACACACACACACTGGAATACTATGCAGCCATCAAAAGCCCAAAATCTTGCCATTTGCAACGACGTGGATAGAACTAGAGAGTATTATGCTAAGTGAAATAAGTCAATCAGAGAAAGACAATTGTCATATGATCTCACTGATATTAGGAATTTGAGAAACAAGACAGAGGATCATAGGGGAAGGGAGGGAAAAATGAAACAAGACAAAACCAGAGAGGCAGACAAACTATAAGAGACTCTTAATCTCAGGAAACAAACTGAGGGTTGCTGAAGGGGAGGAGGGTGGGAGGGATGCGGTGGCTGGGTGATGGACATAGGGGAGGGTATGTGCTATGGTGAGAAAAATAAATAAATAAATAAGAAATCCTTTTTAACTGCTGCATTGTGTTCCATTTTAAAGATCTGCAAAACTTCATCCAACCAGTTCCCCAATGATGGACACTTAGGTTGTTTCCGATATTTTCCTTTAACAAACAGGGCTATAATGAATGCCCTTCTAAAAGGAAATGAGAATTAGATTTCCTTCTGTTGGGGATGAGGATTCTTCTTTTCCCTCCACTTTCCCCAGAGTTGCCTGTATATACAGGACATGTCCGGTATTTTGTCCCGAGCTCCCTACCTACTGACAGGATCTCATGAATGTCCTGTACTCAGGTTTTGGGTTTTTTTAAATTAAATTACCAAAAAAAAAAAAAAAAAAAAGGCATCAGAACTATTTTCCCTCCACCGTAACTGGCACTTAAATCAATTAAAGGCCACACTAACTGAAAAGCATCTCTCTACAAATAAAGATCTGGACAATCCCGTGTGGTCTCCTGCAGGTTTAACTGAGGGAAGCATAAAAAGGAAGACTGCAATTAACGGTTCTTATTTTCACATTCAGGAAAGGAAAATAGTGTTCTTTGGCTTAAGTCCCAAGTCGTGAACAGTGAGCACCATTAATAAGAGATAACTTACGATTTTTGTTCTGAAAATCAGTCAATCAACTATAATCTCACACCGGTAATCAAGCTTTGGGAAGTCAGCAAGGACAGCCCCCAGCCTCTGAAAACCAGCCAATCAGCGACAGACCCTGCACGCGCCTAGACAACAGCCAATCAGCAAGTCCCTCACTCCAGGGCCCACGCCTGAAAGTCAGCCAGTCAGCAGCAGCCCAGCTCTAGTGATACGCTGACTCAGCTGAGAGTCCTCAACATGCCTGCCTACTTTTCTCCTGTGAAAATCCACCAGTCCCTTGCGCCACGCTTCCCTAAGCCGTACCTAAAACCAGCTCTAGCTGATTAAGTCTTAAAAACACTCTTCTCACTTTCAGGCAAACATTAAGTTCATCTTTCTTGCATCAGACATCAAGTTCAATTTAATGTTAGTTTGCAAATGTACAGCCCTTTGAACATTCGGACCCCAGTTGATGGTTACCTGTGAGGTCAGAATTGTGCGTGCAGGTGCACTGTTGAAGCTGTGAGATCTTCAAATTCAAGCTCTTTGACTCTTGGAGTAGTTTCTATTATCTATTTTTTATTTCTGTATATTTGAATCCACCCCCCAAAACCAAAAGCAAGCATAAATTTTGTGAACTTTCAAAAAAAAATTTTTTTTGTGAATTTTTTGCAGTAGTCATTTGTTAAACGAGGAAAAATTCCTTTTGAAGCTTTCGGCAGTAGGCAATTGTTCTTTTAGTATTTTAAAAAAGGCGGTAAGCCAGATATAAACCAGCATTTGTTAACAGCCATGCATAAGAGATGTATGACTTCCTCAACTCGTGTTAAGGAAAGTGGTAAACAGATTGCTTTTTAATTAAGAAAAATTCAGGTTAAAATGATAAAATAATTGTAGCAGAAATGTAATGACCTTCCACACCGTATATCATGATCACTCTTTCAGCTCAAATAACCATCTGAAGGTACTACTACTGAAAGTGTCTTCTGGTTCCAAAATTGCAAGCAAAAACAAACAAACACAGCATAACAAAACAAAAACAAAATTGCAAGCAAATTTCAAATGGTAGGATGAACTTGATTGCTATAATACAAGTATAGAAGCTTCATTTGGCATTACAGAGATGATCAAAGATCTAAATGTCTCACCTTATGGCATAGCCACAGTTCAAGTGATCTCAGTGCAGAAACAGCTTTTCCTCTGTGCAATATTATTCTTGTAAAAAAAAATAGTGCTAATAAGGCCATCGTGAATAGAATATTTTCCAGATAAGATCTCAGAAACAGCAGCAAATTTATGCAGACTCTCTTAAGTGAGTTCACAGTTAATCACACACACACACACACACAACAAAGGGGCACAGGAAACTTTTGGAGGTGATGGATATGTGTATTACCTTGCCCGGGGTGATGGTTCACAGGTATATGCATACGTCCAAACTCATGAAATTACGTACATTAAATATACGCAGTTTTATTGTGTATATAAAAAAGTCATTAAAAACTTTTTTACTACTTTTGTGGGAGATAATACAAACACAACTTTCAGTGGATGGTTGTATGAGGGTATAAACAATGCTTATTCAAGGTGAAGCACAGCATAAATAATTCGATGGCTGGTTATCCTGCTCATATTCTGCATAACGCTACTCAGAAGGACCTGATGTCTTTTTACTGAGATCAAAGTAACTGTCATGAAATTGCTCTCCTACTTCAGCATTGATACTGTTCTAAGTGAGCAATTTAGGATTTTTGTGATTTTATTGGCATTCAACATTCTTCATTCCTCTCACATTCAGAAACTGCTGGTTCTCTTTAGTAAACACCATGGAGAAGATTCTCCACTTCCGTGAAGCCATGACAGGATACTTGAATTCCAAAGAAAAAGGTTTTCTTCTCTAAGAAATACTCTCTAAGAAGTCAGTTGTTGGGGGGCGCCTGGGTGGCTCAGTGGGTTAAAGCCTCTGCCTTCGGCTGGGGTCATGATCTCAGGGTCCTGGGATCGAGCCCCACATTGGGCTCTCTGCTCGGCAGAGGCCTGCTTCCCTGCCCCCCCCCAACCCGCCTGCCTCTCTGCCTACTTGTGATCTCTCTCTCTGTCAAATAATAAAATCTTTAAAAAAAAAAAAAAAAGTCAGTTGTTGGGCCAAAATTCCCGTTAGCTTTTTAAATACTGCACCGAATGAAGTTTACTTATTTCTTGTTCATAGTTTCCATTATCAATTTTGCAGTAGGATTCTGCAAATTGAAAGAACAGCTGTAATTGAAGTGCTCTGTTGCTACGGAACTTGTTGAATGTGGTGAAGAAGAAATGATGAAAAGTTTGTCCCTTTGACTATCAAAGCTATCCTTTAAAAAAAAAAATCTTATTTATTTACTTATTTATTTGAGAGTGAGAGAGTAGGGGGAGGAGCAGAGGGTGAGGGACAAGCAGACTTCACACTGAGCGCAGAGCCCAATGTGGGGCTCAATCCCACGACCCCAAGATCAAAACCCCAGCTGAAATCAAGAGTCAGAGGTTCAACTGACTAAGCCACCCAGGAGCCCCTCGAAGCTATTCTTCAAGGGGATATTACGTATGAGCTGTAAAATAAATTTCAGCCCAAAGTGGATAATTATTTCAGCACCTGCTATGACTATCTTTTGAAATGGATTTCAGCCATTGAAAAATTCGATTAATTTACTTAGATGTTACTAAACACTTTTCAGCACAGGAACAAGCAGACTCAATATGTGCAGTGCTGAAGAAAAAAGGAATAGAAATTGATTACAATGCTCCTTTTTGTCAGTGGACACTTTACAAAGTTATTGATCGAGAGATGCAATGTAATCCTAAAGAGTGGAAAAGCAGGTTATGCTATGAAAGACGGTATTATATCCTTCAACCAGTCATACTTGAAGAGCAATTCTTAGTGATGTGAATTCTTTGCAAGTACGAGTTCCATATGCTGGTTCGTAATGCCAATAATGAGCATGGTTTCTCATTGGCCAAGAACAGAATAAGTTGAGTGTGACCACCACAGAAATCATGTTAAAATGTAAATGGAACATAGACTGTAACTTCAGGGAATTGTATAAGCAAATTCTGTAAAACAAGGAACTATTAAGGAGAGCCAAATCACCAGGGAAATATAATGAAATAAATAAGTACGTAATTTTTAGATACTTCTAATTCATTTCAGATAAATAACAAATCTGTGTTTAGAATAACTATGTCTTGGGGCACCTGGGTGGTTCTGCGGCTTAAGGATCTAACTGTTGATTTTGGTCCTGGTCATGATCTCAGGAGTCGTGGAATCCAACCCCGAGTCAGGCTCCGCACTTAGCAGGGAGTCTGTTTAAGATTTTCTCTCTCCCTCTACTCCCCTCCTAACCCCACACTCTCTCTCTCAAATAAATAAGTATATCTTAAAAAAAAAAAAGGAAAAAAGAATAAGTGTGTTTTATGCAATATTTTTTTTATCTCAAAGTATATACGTGTAGGCAATTAGGAATAATTCAAATTTAACTGGGTGTTCCATGTTTTTATGTTTTACATTGCTGAACACCTCAGCCACAGCCTCTGTGCCTCCATGCTTTTGCTCACCCCTGCCTGTAATGCCATCCTCCTCTTCTTCAATGATCAAATCCTAATTCTCTTTCAAAACCCATCTCAAAACAATCCCTTAGCGATGGCTAACTCTGTGCCAGGCATTATCCTAAGCGCCTTATATCTATTAAATCATATATTCCTCCCCGAGATAACCATTTTTCGTTATAATAGTAAATGTTATAAGGAAGATATTTTTCCTATTTTATGGATGAAGCAATTAGGGTACGGAGGAATTAAGTGACTTACCAGAAGCTACTCAATCAGTAAGTACTAGAGCTGGGATTCAAATCCGGATGGTGTGGCTGTGGAGTCCATTCCATGCTATGGCACCCATGTCTGTCCGATACGCTTGCCCTCAGAACGCAGCCACCACGTTGTGAGGAAGCCCAGGCCACGAGAAGAGGCCCCTGGGAGAGTGTTTCCGCCGACAGCCAGCATCGACCACCAGACATGTGGGTAAACGAGCCTCAGGATTCCAGTTCCAGCCTTCCAGTCTTAGATTTAAGGCTCCATTCACCATCCCCACTGTACCCCCTCTGAATATCTAGCATATAGAAATCATGAGAGATCATAAAAAAATAAATGGTTTTTAAATGATTTTTTTAATTTTTATTTTTTTTAAGATTTTATTTATTTGAGAGAGAGAGAGATTGAGAGAACAAGTGGGAGGAGGGGTAGAGGGAAATGCAGGCTCTCTGCTGAGCAAGGAGCCCCATGCGGGACTCAGTCCCAGGACCCTGGGATCATGACCTGAGCTGAAGGCAGATGCTTAACCAACCGAGGCACCCAGGAGCCCTAAAGGATTTTTTCAGAGGTTTTAGGTTCACAGCAAAATTGAGAGGAAGGTCCAGAGAATGCCTCTATGTCTCCTGTCGCCACAGATGTACAGCCTCCCCCATTATCACCATCTCCCACCAGAGGGGGGCACATGTGTTGTTATAAATATAACAAATACTTGTTATTTGTATGATGAACCTACACTGATACGTCGTAATCAGCCAAAGCCCACCGTTTTCATCAGGGTTCATTCTCGTACATTCCCTAGGTTTAGACACAGGTAGAACGACACGTATCCACTCCGACAACATCGTACAGAACAGTTACACTACCCTAAAAATTCTCTGGGCTCCACTTATTCATCCCTTTCTCCTCCTTAACTGCTGGAAACTACTGGTCTTTCTACTATCTCTCTAGGTTTGCTTTTCCAGAACATTATATCGTTGGAATATTACAGCAGACTTAGCCTATTCAGATCAATTTCTCTCAGTGACACACCCTTGAGTTTCCTTCCATGTCTTTTCGTGGCTTCACAGCACATTTCTCTTCGGCTCTTATTGAACTTATTGTTTTTAGCCACTGAGTTTTGGGATCATCTATTATGCAGCAATAGATAACTAAGTATCCTTCCAGAATTTCCTCAGGGTAATAGCCTCAGGGTAAAAAAAAAAAAGATTATGTTTTCACTCATTCATTCACCCAATCATTAAACTTAACAGGGTATGTTTGGCTTCAGACAAGGCTAGATCTAAGTGACTCAAATGATGTCATCAGGGTTCTGTATCTCTTTTCTCTCGGTTCTACTTTTCTCACTGGCAGCTCTAAGCTTTCCTGGATTTTACAGCTCCCCACAATGTATCTTCCCAAAATACCAGCATAAACCCTGAGGAAGACCTGAGTCATCCACTGTAACGATAGTCACATTTTCAACTTCAGTCTCAGAAAACTCTATAACAGTGGCTTAACATTTAAACCATAGGATATTTATTACTTACTTAGAAGAAGTCCAGAATCAGGAGTCCCAGAGCTGGTCAAATATTAAGGACTTCCATTCTTTCTATACTCCACTCTATCCTTAGGCTTGTTGCCTCATGGTCATAAAACAGCTTTCCCAGCTCCAGGCATCACATCTGTCTTCAAGGCAGGAAGAAAAGGGAAGGAACAGAGATACTTCGTTTTGTAAGCATGTCACTTTTCTCAGAAAGTAGAGTATCTTCCCAGAGCCGTATTTTCACTTCGTTGGCCAGAACTAGGTTACCTGGCCACATCCTGGCTGAGAAGCCGTGAGAGTAGCTAACTTTCCAGAGGCTACAGTGGGAAGCAGCAAAGGAGAAGGGAGGCTATGAGTAGCTGTTGGGTTAGTATCTTAGCCCTGAATCAATCATGACCAGGGCCATGGAGCTCTCTAATTGATTAGGCCAGAGGGTAGGACCAGCTTCGCAAAACCCACATGAACCCCAGGGCCCGAGCAGGATTTTCCAGGGCAACGCGTTTACTCACAGCAAGGGCACCGAAAGAGTATGAAAACATCCATCCACAGGAGAGCTGCCAAGTGTTCCACTGCAAGGATGAATCCACAATTCTTTGAATTAGTCCATTTTAGTTCTAAAACAAGAGGATGGAAGGATGTGTATAGGTAAGTTCAAACCCAGGCATGCAGTGGGAGGAACACGAGGGGGCAGGAGGTTAGGATAGAGAGCATTGCAGGGTGGAGAGTAGGCTGTAAGGAGGCGAGGAGGACATACGGGGTAACCACAGCTGGCCATGAATGCCAAACTATGCTACTGTTCCATCCAGTACTCACAATAGACACCTGAGGTCAGGATTACTTATCCCCATTCAGTTCCTGTGTTCTAGAAGAGAAAATTCGGAGCTGGAGAAGTTGAGTCATTTGCTTGAGTCACTCACTCAAGAACCAGGGATTGAGGGGCGCCTGGGTGGCTCAGTGGGTTAAAGCCTCTGCCCTTGGCTCAGGTCATGATCTCAGGGTCCTGGGATCGAGCCCCACATCAGGCTCTCTGCTCAGCAGGGAACCTGTTTCCCCCCTCTCTCTCTCTGTCTGCCTCTCCTGCCTCTCTGCCTACTTGTGATCTCTCTCCTCTCTGTCAAATAAATAAATAAAATCTTAAAAAAAAAAAAAAACAACAGGGATTGACTAGACCAGATCTTCCTGATTTGTCCCCTAGCTCTCTGATTCCGAACCTGCAAGGGTTAAGAGAGACCTGGAACAAGTTCCCTCAAGGAAGGGTACTGGGGGTAGGGGTGGGGGCCACAGGCCCAATTGAAGTCGCAAGAAGTCACTTTTTCTGGAATGATCTGAATGCAGCGCTGCACACCAGGCCCCCTTATCTGCTGTGTTTGGAGATTGGGGTTGTGAAACGTCTAGAGTGCCCAAGCTGGGATGAGGTTTCTGGCTGTATGGGTTTTTTTAAACGACTAAACCAACCCCAAGGCCAAAGAACAAGTCCTTAGAACTGCGGAGGGATTAGCTCCATCCCCTCCTCTCATCAGGGCCTCACCGGAGTAAGGCCACCTCTATCAAGCTGGGCTGGAGGTGCCCCTAGGCCCGAGGGGAGGGGTGAGCCCAACCATGGGACCTGCCGATATGGCCACCTAGCTCGTGTGTGGTGTGTTTCCAGGTCTGTAAAACGTTAAGTATATTCAAGAAAAAACAATTTGGAAATGTGGCCAAATCTCAGCAATGTTATCTTGGGTGGGGAGCTGGGGAGACCAGGGACCTCCCTATTTCTCTAGTATAGGCTGCGGTGAAGATTAAGATTAAAGGAAGAAATATCCAATTATTTTTAAAGCAAAAAAGTTGTAATATCTAGGTAAAAAAATGACATGTAAAAAAGTAAAATTGAAGGCAGAGCCAGACCCAACCCCGGAGACTCTAAGTAAAGGATTTTGCTCTGCCTTCCCCCTCCCTCCGCCCAGCACTAAAAACCTGGCCCCAGCCCCCAGGCCTGGTTGCTGCATTCCTCAGGGACACCTGGGGCCCCCAAGTCTCCGGGCTGCACAAAACCGGTCTCCAAGCCTCGCCTCCCACAGCTGCTCCCAGGCCTGCGCGCTCCTGGAGCGGAGAGGAGAGGGTGGCTGGCCCCAGGCAGGTCAGAGTCCACCCGCGGCCGCGGCCCCATGATCGGCCCCACAGAGTCAGCCCCTCGGCGGGAGAGCGGCTCCGCGTGACCCGGGGCCACGTGACCCGCGCGGGGCGGGGCCGCCGGCATAGTTGCTGCAGCAGCCGCGGGAGGTTGTCGGAGTAAGTGCGGAGCGGGCCTGACGGGGACCCTCCTCGCGGGTGGGCGCGGGCGGGGGTCGAGGTGCTGCCCCAGCCTTCGGTCCCCAGGAGCCGGGAGCCCAGCGAGCTGCTGGGACCCCGCCCTTCCTGTTGCAGGGCCGGCGGGGCGATGGCATCGCCATCGTTGTCGGGAAAATACCCCTGTATCCTTCGGATGGCCCAGACGGCCACCTCTGCCTCCCGATCTGACTGATCACAGTGAGGGGCGATTAGGTTGACCCCGTGTGCATTGGGGGAAACAGGGTCCACAAAGCAAGGCCGGCCAGCGGGGGCACCCCTCTCCAGGGCCGCAGCACACACCTCTCCAGGCAAACCCCATGGCTCTCACCTGCTACAGTGGCCCAATGTGATCCCATGACCCCTCTACTGAGGAAGAGGCCGTGGGTACAGAATATCCAGTGCCTGGGGGAAGAGAAGTGGGGAAAGGGGGCTGGGTCGAGCTCCAGTAGCCAACATATTGAATATTGCGTGGTTTACATGCATCCTCATTAAATATTCACCATCGTGAAATTTGTCGGGTAGGTCCTCTTGTCCCCATTTTCACGTACGAAGAAACAGGCTGAGAACTTGAGTCCTTTGACCAAGGTCCTGCGGTTGGTAAATGGAGGAACTGACATTAGAACCCGGGTCTGTCTCACAGCAGCGCCTCCTGGTGGGTGGTGGAGGCACTTGGCCCAGCCTATTAATTCCTCTGTGAACGGAAAGTTGGGGTCTTCCTCTTCCTTGCTCAGACACCCTGGGGAGGGGTTGTTGCTGGGTGAGAAGGGCTTCTCCCCTCTCCCCAGCCACCTGCATCCCTTTCTCCCTGTCCCTTACCACTGATTCCTTTTGTCACCTGCCCCGTACAGGACAAGATGAAGCTCATCATCCTGGACCATTATTCTCAGGCCAGTGAGTGGGCAGCCAAGTACATCAGGAATCGAATCATCCAGTTTAACCCCGGGCCAGACAAGTACTTCACCCTGGGACTTCCTACTGGTGCGTTGGGGGATGGAGAGGGTGCCCTGAATTGCGGCGGAGTGAGTAGCCATTAGGGTTTTTAGGGGGCCAGGTACTTGGGCTCACTGAGCCAAGGGACTTACAAGAAGGACTCTGAGGTGCTGGTGCAATGAGTGAACAGCCCTGCTTCCTGGAAACGCAAACAAGAAGACTCGGCTTCCTTTATGGTTTGGTTTAGATGCTGCCTGGTCCTGAAGAGTTCTGGAGTAGAGGGGATCTTGATTAGGCAGAAGACCTTGATTTTTAGGCTCCATTCTGTCAGCCCTGTCCTCAATAGGCTGTCTTGGAGTCTAGGAGTTCTTTTTTTTTTTTTAGGATTTTATTTATTTATTTGACACAGAGAGAGAGAGAACACAAGCAGGGGTAGTGGGAGAGGAAGAAGCAGGCTTCCCGCCGAGCAGAGAGCCCGATGCAGGGCCCGATGTGGGGCCCGATCCCAGGACGCTGGGATCATGACCTGAGCCGAAGGCAGCTGCCCAACAACTGAGCCAACCAGGCGCCCCGGAGTCTAGGAGTTCTTAACAGAATTAAGTCCTAATGCCTTCAGGCATACATTTTATGTAATGAATTAACCTCTGTGCATCGAGAGTGCTATGAGCTGAGCCCCATCCCTGGGAGAACTGAGAAGATAGTCCACTCAAAGCATTTTCTGTAAAGTTTAACTAGATACGGGACCTAAGTGAAAAAGAGTCTTAGTTTGTTTCTTTTTTTTTCTTTTTTTAAGATTGTATTTATTTGACAGAGACGGAGACAGCGAGAGAGGGAACCCGAGCAGGGAGAGTGGGAGAGGTAGAAGCAGGCTTTCTGCCAAGCAGGGAGCCCAATGTGGGTTTGGATCCCCGCACCCTGGGATCATGACCTGAGCTGAAGGCAGACGCTTAATGACTGAGCCACCCAGGTGCCCCAGTCTCAGTCTCTTATGAAAAAATCAGCTTTTTGCTTTTATGGGAGGATATTTCTTTTGACCCCAGCTCCTCAAGGCATATGTCCTGATTCTTTCTCTCCGAGTTTGGGGAGATTTGCCCCAGTGTCCCATCCACTAGAGCAGGGCCTTCCAAGTTTTTCTGTAAATGGTCACGTCGTTAATATTGGACGCTTCCCTGGCCATACAGCCTCTGTTGCAACTACTTAACCATCCTTGTAGCTCAAAAGCAGCTACAGACAACACGTAAACGAATGCGCCTGGCCATCTACCCATAAAACCTGATAGGCGCTGAAGTCTGAGCTCATATAATTCTTGCATGTCACAAAGTCATACTCTTTATAAACTTAAGAAGTGTAAAAACCATTACTTAACTGACGGGCTGTATGAAAAGAGGCAGGCGGCCCGATTTGGCCTGTGGGATGAAGTTTGCGGGCCTCTGCACTAGAGGTTTGTGGGAGCAGTATCTGTGCATATCTGCGAAACCACTAATGTCTCAGGCACTAGAGGGGTCGCACTAACATCCTATTTTCTAACCATGGAGCTTCTCCAGTTCAGAGTCTCTGCTTCTGCTGGGATCCCTCCCGAATCTCCAATTCCCTGTCACCTGCACAATCAGATCCCCGATCCTCAGTGTGGCCTTCAGGGCCCTCTGAGACCTGGCCCCTTCCTGTCGTACTTGAACCAGCACAGCGTTTCCATCGGGGTTCCCTGGAACATGCATTCTGTTAGGGGAAACACCAGTCAGGGGCTGTGGGTGGAAAGCAAAGAAACCAGCCCTGGCTGACTTACACAGAAAAGGAATTTATTGGCTAGATAATGGGGAGCCCACAGAATGGAGGGGAAAGCTCAAAGTTTGAAAAGTGGACATGATGAAGCGCAGGGAAAGGCCAGGGAGGCTGTGTGGCTCAGGCGCGGCTGAGGCCCTGGCACAGGAACAGATTGGTGATGGGGGCGGGGAGGGAACTTTGATCCCACAGGTATTCAGTGAATGCCCACCGCATGCCGAGCTCTTCTAGGTGCTGGGGATATGACGACAAACAAAAAAGACGTAAGCTACCCCCTTCCTAAAACTTAAATGGTAGTAGGAGAGACAGATAATAAGCAAGTTACTCGACCAAATACAGAGTATGTTAGATGGTGATGAGTAAAGGAGGAAAATGAAGCAGGGAAGAGGGGAAAGGGATGTCTAGGCAGGGGTGGGGCTCTGCAGTGTTGGATAGAGTGGCAGGGAAGGTCCCTCTGAGAAGGCGACATCTGAGTAAAGGCCAGAAGAGGCGAGAGTCATGCAGGGACTTGAGGGAAGAGCTGTGAGGGCTGAGGTGGAGTTGCCTGGAGCGGAATGAGGACGGTGAGGGTGGTGACCTGGGGGCCACATTACAGAGACTTCGTTAGGACTGGTTATTACTCAGTGAAATGAGAAGCCATTAGTAGGTGAAAAGAGCAATCTGATTTGGGTGGGGCTTTTTTCTCTCCATCTTCTTACTTTAAAAAATATCAAATATTCACAAAAGCTGAAAGAATAGCACAGTGCCATCTTCCTAGGCTCGCCCATTGTTAATATTTGTCACATTTACATACACACACACACATTTTTTTTATGAGCCAGTTGAAAGTAAGTCCCAAACCTCCTGACGCTTGATCTCTAAATCTTTTGGCATCTGTCTCTTCAGAATACGGACGTTCTCTTACCTAACTACAGTACTGTTATCATACTTATTAAAAAAAATCATTCCGGAAAAAAAAAATCATTCCATAATATCATCTGATATACAGACACAAGTAACATTTTTTTCCTCATTGTTCACATTTATCTTTTACAGTTTTTTCCCCCCAATAATCCAGTGTGCAGACTTCATGCATATTTAGTTCTTTCACCTACAGAGGTCCTCCTGCCTTTTTCATGTGCTTTATGACCTTGACTTTTTTTTTTGACCTTGAATTTTTAATGAGACTCAACTCGCAGGAGTTTCCTGCTTCTCGGGGAAGTCTTCCCTGAACCCACAGACTTAGCCTGGTGACAGCTGACATTACCGCTTCATGTCCCAGTCCCAGCCAGTGAACTCGTTCTGAGTGGCTGCTGTGTCTCCGTCCTCTGTGTTCCCGTCATGTGGCCCATTGCTTCCCACATACGAGGTGCTCACGGAATAGGTCAGTGTGATGTTTACTCAGGTTATTAATTCCAGTCATTCCAGTCAGCATTGTGTTGAGCACTGGGATTCAACAGCGGACAAGACAGACACAGCCCTGGCCTCCTGGAGCTTCCAGTCTAGTGGGGAGCTAGCCTTCGGGAGCACCGACGGGATGGCGGTTAGGTTTGGGGCACCGGGGGAGGACTTGAGATCTGACAGGTTCTCCCTTTTGAGCAGCCCTCATTCCTGGGTGTCCTTGGGAGCTGGGAGCTAAAGGGTGCTCATGGCTGTGGCCTCTCTCACAGGGAGCACCCCAATTGGCTGCTACAAGAAGCTCATTGAGTACTATAAGAATGGAGACCTGTCTTTCAGATATGTGAAGACCTTCAACATGGACGAGTATGTGGGTGAGTCTTTCTCTTTCCAGGTCTTCCCTGATTCCAGGAAAGGAATAGGGAGGTCTCCGGGAACCAGCGATGTTTGGTGATAAGCTCACTTAGCGAAACCTGTCTCCTCAGGCCTCGGTGTACTCAGCTGTACAATGCTCTGAAGGCTGACCTCAGGTCGTAAGCAGTACATGATCTAACAGATATGGAAGCCTCTTGTACAGAGCAAGCATTTTAAATATTAGAGTGTCTCCTTCTCCTTTGCCTCCTCCCCAGCTCCATGCCATTGCTTTCTGTAACCAGTGATTGCAGATGGGATCGTCCCTCAGTGTCTGTCTGGTCTCTCTCTCCAGTGTTCATCCTCCAGCTCCCCTTTCTGCCAGGCACATTGGGAGAGGAGCAGAGACTGGTGTCCCTTCCAGTGCTAGAAAGCTATACCTTGGTCTTCTGTCACCCCCGCCTACCTGCTCCCCACCCTCCGCCATCATTTTGTAAGGCTTCACTTTGAATATTTTTGTTTTCAATTGTGGTAAAATACACAATTTACCATCCAGCCGGTTTTATATGTAGAGTTAAGCAGCGTTAAGTATTCACAGTGTTGTGTAACCAATCTCCAGAACTCTTTTCATCTTGCAAAACTGAAACTCTTCTACCCATTCAACACCAACTACCCATGGCCCGCGCTCCCAGCCCCTAGCAACTACCATTTCACTGCTTCTGTGAATTTCACTGCTCTAGATATTTAAGTGGAATCATAGAGTATTTCTCTTTTTGTGACTGGCTTATGTCACTCAACAGAATGTCCTCAAGGTTTGTCCTTGTAGTATGTGTCAGAATTTTATTCCTTTTTAAGGCTGACATTAAACGTTCTTCGTGTTTAATTAAACACTCACTCGAAACTTTTTCTTCCTGGCTAAAAACCATTTTGGGGAAGCCCTGAGATAATTCTCTCCAACCAGCTGGTATTCAAGTTGGGGTTCAGACTGAGGGGTGTAACTGGGGGTGAATGGTGGGGTAGGAGGCAGAGAGCAAGGGGTATGCTTGCTTCCTTTCCCATATGGGCCAAGCCCTACCCCCGGGTTGTAGGCCTCCTCCAGAAACCCAGAGTGGCCCTGGCCTCCCACCTGCAGTTACTCCCTTGTGAAAAGGAGAGGAAAATGAGGGGATTTCTTAGGCTCCCGGTGTGCAGTCACTGTGGCCCAGTCCTGCCCTCACAGGTGGTGGTGGGTGGACACAGGGATACCATCTCAGCCAATTGTGGCTGATGGTGGACTGGTGCCCCAGGCCCCCTGATGGCCATTCCCCTGAAAGTGTCTGGGGAGGTCTGAGGGCAGCCTGGTGTCTGCCTTGGGAGGACGGCTCTGGCTCAGCTGGGGCATGACTGAGTGTCACCACGGTCCCACAGGCCTTCCTCGAGACCACCCGGAGAGTTACCACTCCTTCATGTGGAACAACTTCTTCAAGCACATTGACATCCTCCCAGAAAATACCCACATTCTGGACGGGAATGCACCTGACCTGCAGGCTGAGTGTGACGCCTTTGAAGAGAAGATCAGAGCTGCAGGGGGGATTGAGCTGTTCGTCGGAGGTGAGCTTGACACTCGGAGGCACGTGTCCAGGGCAGGCCCAGGGTGCTGAGAACACATGGAAGGGGGGCAGGACCCAGGCCTGTCTCCCAGGAGCTTTCTCGCTGCACTAGTGATGGCAGGAATCATTTATTACTCTGAGGCGGCAGGGAAGACATAGATAGGAGCCCTCTCTCCTTGCCTTGGCTGTGCTGCTCAGTGACCGTGTGATCTTGGACATCTCTTTCTGCACTTCTGTGCCTCAATGGTAAAGTGAGATGCTTGGATTGGGACTCTTAAGAGTCTATTCACTAGTCTTAAGGTTTTATATGGATCAGTCCGTGGGACACCTAAACAGTTAAAATCAAAGACTCCTATGGTTCGAGAAGATTCCACACTCAGCCCCTGCACACTATAGATAGTCATTTGAACCCCAGAGAAGTTTTGTGACTTGCCCCAGGTCAGCCAGAGCCATGGCAAGAAAGCAGGAACCCAGGGTGTCCCCTTGTCAGTTCGTTTTCTGTTCCTTCCTTGGGTACCTCCTTACATTTCCATCTTTTGCCACCTCTGGAGCCGCCCACAGGAGTGTTAAGCTGGGCTGCCTTTTACTGCTCTAGACTTAATTCTTCTTTACTACAAGGTAGGAAGAAGAGGCTAAGAGCATTCATGTTCTAAGCTTTTATAAACTTTGCAACTCCTTGTCCAGTCCCTGTTTTTCTCTGCTGCGACTATCCCAGCAGCAGGCCCCCGACTACTGGCAGGAGAGAGAAGTTACCCTTCAGTGACCTAGGGAAGCAGAAGCTATTTGGAGTACCTATTACTTAGCTTTCTGGGGAGGGGGGGGTCACAAGGTGACCAGGTCATGTGTGTGCCTCGAACAGAAACAGGCAGGACGTGGGGGAAGGGAAGGATCTTATGCTTAAAGTGTGCTTGCTGAGGGTGAATGAGAAAAGAACTATGATTTCAAGGATTTTACACACCCCGGGTGGGGCAGGGTAGATTGTCCGTTCTACTCTTGGCTCCCTGGAACTGACAGGGCTGCCCTGGCTGTTTCGCCCGTGCAGGCATTGGCCCTGATGGACACATTGCCTTCAATGAGCCGGGCTCCAGTCTGGTGTCCAGGACCCGTGTGAAGACTCTGGCCATGGACACCATCCTGGCCAATGCTAGGTTCTTCGATGGTGATCTCACCAAGGTGCCCACCATGGCCCTGACGGTGGGTGTGGGCACTCTCATGGACGCTAGAGAGGTAAGGGCACATGGGGTCCCCAGGCCTTCCTTGGGCGGTTGGACCTGTCTTTTGTCAACAACTATACAGGTACCGCCTGACTACACTGTTATTACAAATATGGCTAAAATCCCAGCTGATCCTCTCACTGGTCGTCCTTCCTCTTTGGAGGCAACCATTAGTCTATTCTCAGTGGAACCCTTTCCACACTGGCTGCACAGGAGGCTGCGGGCTCCCCGGCCTCTGCTTATGCGCCCTTTGGAGCTTCTCAAGGCAGAGAGGAGCCCAGCACTACTCATGTCTGAATAGGAATTTGCCTTTACCCGGGTACTGAGAGGGACTGCTGGTTCCGTGCAAGTGGTAGAGGTCACTGTTTGAAGGGAGCTCCCCTTCCCCCCAGGATATTTGTGGTTATGGCCTTGTGCTCGGAGACTCATAAATACGGGGAAGTGTGATTTAAACATAAGCGTCTAAACGCACTTTAGTGTGTTTTTCCCTAGAAAGTCGGGTATCATTTTAATTTTTTGTGGTTCCAGTTTCTTTATTGTCTTTCACTAGAATTTTAAAAGCATTTTCTCTTCCTTTCAGGGGTATATTGAATGGGAAGCAGTTACTAACTTTGTAGCTTCAAGTTTCTTTGCCCAGATCTGTAAACAAACATCTACATCAATGAAAAAAGGTCCCTATTTCAAGAGAACTTTTGTGAGATGAGTGACCTTACCAGCTTTCTCTTGGGTGACTTTGACCCATTATCTCTGGAGGTCACTCTGCTGTGTTTGGCCTTACAGCTTGGAAACAAGAGGGTGTGAGGGCTCTCCCAGGCATGGGAGGGTACTAGGATCTGGGAAAGGACCTGGGTCTGGAAATCAGGAGTTCTGGGATCCTGAACAAAAAGAGCTGCATTCTCTCTATGCCTCTGGTGTCTTTTTTAAAGAGAGAAACAGTAAATCCCATTCACAACTCCATGGCATAATTGAATCACAATGAAAGGAAATCTAGAGAGCAGAGTTCCTTTACAATCACTTTCTAGCACTTATGTTCTTGCTATTTTAACTGTCAAGGGTGTCTGTGCCTTTGTTTTGAGTGTAAAACATCACGTCAAGTCCTATCAGTCAGTATAATACTTGGCAATGAAAGTGGCCGGATCAAGGGGCAGCCTTTGTGGGATCGAACGTCAGGGGCACAACATAACCATCACTGTCACTTCCGTGGCCCCCTGCAGGTGGTGCAGGTTGGAACCTCTCTTCTTCAGACTGCACTTGTGAAAACTCACCCAGCCTAGGACCCCTTGGGACCCAGTGTCCCAACTGCTGGGATAAGAGGTGTGGACCTTTGTCTGGCATACGTGTTCGTAGCCGTCATCAAAGGTACCAGGAGGCACCATCACGGGATGGCCTAGAGCGTGGACTCCGGGTCAGAACTGACTTAATCCCCTGGAGCGCCTCTCCTCATCTTAGAACATGGGGTTGGTGATGGTCCCAGCCTCAGGGGATCTGTGTGGGAAGGCGGACAGCAGGGAGCACAGGGTGCTGCAGGCTAACAACGAACATGGTCTATTAAAAATGACAGTGCTTACAGCCAGTTGGGGTGACTGGACCAGAATTCAGGTTTCTGGACTCCGGGTCTCAGTGCTCATTCTCCTCCGTCACAGGCTTGTTTTCTGATCCCTAGGTGATGATCCTCATCACAGGTGCTCACAAGGCCTTTGCCCTGTACAAGGCCATCGAGGAGGGAGTGAGCCACATGTGGACCGTTTCCGCCTTCCAGCAGCATCCCCGCACGGTGTTTGTGTGCGACGAGGACGCCACCCTGGAGCTGAAAGTGAAAACGGTCAAATATTTCAAAGGTGAGGGGAGGCGAAGAGTAGGTCTAGGAGTGGGCGGCCGAGTTCGGGGTATGCCAGGCGTGAGGAGCAGACCTCAATTTCTTGCTCTGGCCGTTTTCAGAGACAACTCTGATTTTAATACAAACCAAATCTTATGGTCCCAGAATACACAGTCATTGCTCTTCCGTCCATGACTGCAAGGGTCTATTTCTGGAGGCCTGTTCGTTCTAAGGAGGCAAAAAGACAATGACATGAAAAGTAGTCTGTGGGTTATGTGGTGATCTCTTGACAGGGATATTGAAGCTTAGGGTTTTTTTTTTTATCTTTCAAGGTCTCATACAGGCCTTTTCCCTCTAGGTAGGGCACTGAACTCTCAGGAGGATCTTCTTCTCTTCTACTTTAAAAAGGACACACTGTGGGATGCCTGGGTGGCTCAATTAGTTAAGCATCTGCCTTTGGCTCAGGTCATGATCCCAGGGTGCTGGGATTGAGCCCCAAGTCGGTCTCCCTGCTCAGCAGGGAGCCTGCTCCTCCCTTTCCCTCTGCCGCTCCCCCTGCTTGTGCTCTCGCTGTCAAATAAATAAAATCTTAAAAGTAAATAGATAAATAAAAGAAAAAGTACACACTGCTTTAAGCCAACTTAAGGGAAAACCCTCGTTAACTAAGCAAGCAAATTAGGAATTGATTCTTTGGTGAAAAGATTAACCTTTCAATAGCCAACACCTGTAGAGTGAATTTACAGAAGGGCCGTGGATTCTAGCATTCATTGGGAATAATAAATTCTCTTCCTACACTTAGTATTTTTATCATTTGGAGCCACAGAGAAAAGGTGATGATTTTCAGTACTAGGACAAAATTTGAGAGTTCGGGGATGTTACTGTTCATAATCATGGAACTCTGCCTCTACCTGCATTAACTACTTTTGCTTTTAATTTTTCACAGGTTTAATGCTTGTTCACAACAAGTTGGTGGACCCCTTGTATAGTATCAAAGAGAAAGAAACAGAGAAAAACCAGTCTTCTGAGAAACCATATGGTGATTAGCCTGTGTTCATCCTAACACCGAGTACCTCTTTAGGGCAGAGCAATTCTGGAAATTGCCTTTAGGAGGACAGAATTGTATTTCTTTAATCCAGTATGGTTACTCCAGATCAATGGGTATACTTATTGTTCTTGGCTATGCAGCATAGAGCCTAGTCATGAGAGTGTAGCTACAGGGAGAAGGGCTTATTCTTACTTTAATCAGGAAAAAAGTCTCTGAAAAATGTACTCCATAATTTTGATGTCTGCCCTACACAGACCAGGGTTTTTTAGTTTTTGTTCTGCCATCGGCACTGTTCTCCTGTACAACACACTCCCGTCAGGAATTTGTATCATTACGTACACCGATTCTCAACTAGGGGTAGTGGGGGCTTTGAAAGCCCCTTGAGTAGTAGGCCTGCCTCTCATTTGAGAATCACTGTTCCACTTTAAGGAACAAACTCTCAACCTTCTGTTCAGTTTAAGTGCCATGGAAAGAAAATGATTCCTTACTTTCTTTCCCTAGTTGTTTTTTTTTTTTCCTGCTCTCACAGTTGGCCTTTCCATGAACTCGGAGGACTTCTTGGGGGAAGAGGATCTGGGTGGCTAGGGCTAAAGAGAAGGCTTTTGCTGATAAACTCAGAGCCTCAAGGGGCCTAACCACGTCAAACTCCCCTCCCTCCGGACCCTCTGGCACCTGGAGGAAGGCGGAAACCCTCTTCCCACCAGAGCCCCATATTTTTGTTCCAAGGTCTCACTGGGGCGACAGATCCTGCCACAGTGTCCGTGTGTTCAGCTAAGGAGATAGGGGCCAAGGCAACAGCTCAGTTAGGCCTAAGTTTAGTCACAACACGAGTGACATGTGCTCCTGCTTCCCTGAGAGGTGAATGCCAACACAACATACCAAATGCTTCTAAAGTTGCCTAATAATAGCCTTTCCCCACTTAAAACACCCTGCCCTCCCAACCCGCTCAGGTTCCTGTGGCGTGCTCTGATGTTCCCAGAACATCAGGAAATACAGCCCTTTTGCCCCTTTATCCTTCACCCCTATTCACAGAATGAGTTTATTGCTCTGCCTTTTGACTCTCTTAAGCCTTCATGGAGTGGATGCTGCCTTCCCCTCCCTATTCCTGTGCCTGTTTGAAGCTGCTGCTTCCTCTCGTTCTGGGAAAGATCTTTCAGAGACCGGCTCAGGCCTCTCTTCAAGTGCTGTGTTTGGTACCAGTGTTTGGTCTTGAGCTTTTATATGTGATTGTGCTGTCATTCTGTCTTAGGCTAACGGATCAGTGGACTTGTTTACAATGTGATATTTTCTATTAAATCCAGTATTTTCAAATAAAATGTGTTTTTGTGGAGTTGCACCCCCAGAGGTCACAGGGTTGTCTGGGTTGGTATTTACATATTTTGGGAACAGCTGGTGAGCAAAGCTTCACACGCACTCCTTACAGCAGCTCTAAAGGAAGGCACAATCAATGGCAACTGTTGACCTCTTCGGTCATCAGGGGGAAAATAACAGTTCATAAAAATGAGGCACCCGTGTAAAATGGTGGGAATAAACAGATGAGCAATAAATTGTGATGTTCTGGCTGTACCTGGGATCCAAACAAGGACATGGCTTCTAAAAAGAATAAGGAGACTTGTGATCAGGAGGGATATAAAAACTGGAGGGTATGGAAATTATGCCCCTTGATGCATAATGTTAATCCATTTAACATGTATCAGTATTCCCTTTTTATTGCTAAACAGTATTCTGTGGTACAGAAATACCACATTTTGTTTATCTGGTAAAGAAGGGATTACATTTTAAGTAGATATGTTCTAGAAAAAAAATTATGTTAGAACGAAATGAAAAAGAATTTAGTCAGGGCGCCTGGGTGGCTCAGTCGTTAAGCGTCTGCCCTCGGCTCAGGTCATGATCCCAGGGTCCTGGGATCTAGTCCCACATCAGGCTCCCTGCTCAGCAGGGAGTCGGCTTCTCCCTCTCCCACTTCCCTTGCTTGTGTTCCCTCTCTCGCTGTCTCTCTCTGTCAAATAAATAAATCTAAAAAAAAAAAAGAAAGAAAGAAAAAAGAATTTAGTCACGACAGCTACACTGGAGATGCCTGTGTGGACTCAGGACCTTAGGAAAGATCTCTTTCCCAGGCCTGTGTTTCCCTGGTGGCCCAACAGCAGTGTCATCTGGCTACAACTAGTTCTTAGACCGATCAAGTGGGATATACACTCCTGAGCCAGACCGTGCCTCTGGCACTACTCAGGGCTCCATGGAAAACTGCTAAGTGTATTTTGGGGCAGGGATCACAGCGGGCCTAGAATACCTTATTGCCAAAAAATAAGGGTGCTTTAAAAAAAGGCTTGAGGCAGTACTGAAAGGGCCAAGCAGCCAGTTTAACGGGGCTCCCACTGGCCAGGTTGCAACAACGTGGTTAGTAAGGAATATTAAATACAGCTAAGTGGAACAAGTTGAATCTGTAAAACCCCAAATCTGATACTCAAAGAGGAAAAAGGTACTATTGAGTATAAATGGTGTATTTCAGGAAGACTGGAGTGAATGTGTTTGTTTTCTTGCAGTTCGGAAAAAGCGGCAGTATTGACATAAATGGGTGTCACCTCTTCTATTTAATCTGCTTAGAAAGTAGAGAGAGATACAAGGGCCTGGCCCACTGCTTCCCCCCAGATATATCAACGGCTTACTCCCCTCCTTCCTTCAGGTCTCTGCCTCAATGTCATTTATCAGAGATCTTTCCTGACCCTTCAATATCAAGTAGCAATCCAGAGTCCCTACCCACTCATCCTGCTCTTTTACTACCTGATGTGTATTTTGTTCCCCACAAAATGTAAGCTTCATGAAGGCGGACTTTAAATACTGCTCTATCCCATCCCTCCCAGTGCCTTGATGTCTAGAAGGCACCTGTTCAATTTGTTCAACTGTATGCCAAGAGTACATACACAATGACCAGGGGAAATAACAGCATATTATATGATACTAGATTAGTCAATTGGCCTACTAAGGACATCTAACTGTGCAATTTGATGCCTTATTCCTGGGAACCCCAGTCTTTACTGTGATGAGATGCTAGTGAAGTGGGGATACGTTTCCAATAAAACCTTATGGTGACAGAACACTGAGTTATGTAATAATGATAAACAGAACGTAATCATTTGGGCTTTAAGGGAGGCCTTAACACCAGCTGGCAACCACATTACATCCCCCCGGTTTGCTCAGTCTCTTCTAAGACTAATTCATAAGACCTCAAGCCTCCACCCGCTCTTCTCCCAGCTTTTCTCTCAGCTATGATCTTGAAAATGGAAGCAATCAGGAAAAAAATTCCACAAGCTTCACCATCACACACACCCTGCTCTCACACTTTGCCTTCTTCCTAGGATTTGCTCCTTGTCCAGCCCCTCCACTTGTGTGCTAGACCCCACCTTCTCTTGCCTCCTTGAGGGCACTGTTCCAGTAGGATCCTCGCCCACCCACAGCATCCAAATGTCCTGCTTTCCTGGATCACTCCTATCAGCATACAAAACAAGCCTTAAAAACAAAACTTTTTTTTTTTTTTTAAGAGAGCGAGCAAGCGTGCACAAGAGTGGGGGTTGGGGACAGAGAGGGGGAGAGAATCTTAAGGCAGCTCCACACCCAGCGCAGAGCCCAACATGGCTCGATCTCAAGACCCTGAGATCATGATCTGAGCCTAAATCGAGTCGGGTGCTTAACAGACGGAGCCACCCAGGAGCCCCTAAAAACAAAACTCTTTAACTTGTTTGCCCCCTCCTATCATAGCCTCACTCTCTGATCCCCTTTACTGCAAAGCCTCTGGAGTTACCTCTACTGGGGCTCTCCTCTCTCTCCCCCACTCTCATCTGGTATTCCCATTATGCATGTTATACCTTTGTAATGTTCTCACAGTTCTTGGATATTCCGTATGTTTTAAAAAAATGATTCCTTTCTCTTCAAATTACAGTTTGGAACATTTTTCTTGACACATTTTCAAGCTTGCTGCATCTTTACTTAGGTGTTTTGAGATGATGGATGAGCCCCTCAAAGGCATTTGTTTCTCTTGTTTTTGTTTTTAGCATTTCTTTTTGATTCTTAGAGTTTCCATCTTTTGTATACATTACCCTTCTGTTCCCATACGTTGTCCATTTTTTCCATCAGAGACCTCAGCGTACTGATCATGGTTACTTTCAATTTCCAGTCTGTAACTCTAAAATCTCTGGCCATATCTGAGTCTGGTTCTGATACCTGCTTTGTTTCAGCAGCCTTTTTGTCCTGCGTCTTAGCATCCTTGTATACTTTTTATTGGTGGCTGGACATGATATATCTTGGGTAACAGGAACTGAGGTCAATGGGCCTTGAGGGTGAGGTTTTATGTTTACACGACTAGCAGCTAGGCTGTGTTCAATGTCTGCTGTGTCAGAGGTTTCGATTTCCTTTGGTGTCCTTGTTTTTGTCTTCCCTTTCTGTGTTTGGGTTTCCCTAGAAACTCCCTGAAATAGAGTCTGTGTATTTCAGCTTTCTCAAAAGCTGTAATCCATTGTTATAATACTGGAGCCCTACTGATGGGATAGCATTAGGGAGAATTATTCCGTATCTTATGATTAAATCTGTTTTGTGTTTTTTAGTGAGCTGGAGTCCCTGGGCCAAGACCTCCAGAAGTGTCTTAGCCTTGTGTGAGACAGGAAGGCTAGAGGGGGCTTAAGCCATCCAATTTTCCTTCTCCAAGGTCAGAGATGACTCCAGCAAAGCAGTTTTCCCTGAGCCTGGCCTTCTGCCATGGAAACAGAAAGCCATGGGTGTATTTTGAAATGGCTCCTTTCCCCCTCCACCTTGCAGTAGGGGATTTTTCTGCCATCTTCACATTGAGAGCCTGGGGAAACTTCTGGAGGTAAAACCCACCAAAGTGTGGGGGACCCCTTACTGTAACTCCCAGGAGTTTTAACCTCTTGAGCGAGTCCACACTCAGCCCCAAGTAATTTGCTTCAATCCTGATAATGGCTCCAGCAGCTTCTCCTTTAGGTGAACTGATCTGTATTTTCTGCATTTTCTTTTCTCTTTAGTTTTTGTGGTGGTTTGCCCTGCGATCTCCAGTCTTTGATGGATCAAAGAAAAGTTGATTTTCGGTTTGTTTAGCATTTTTTCTTATTGTGAGCATGGCCCATTCTTTCCCAAACACACTCCGGGTTTTCACCTCCCTTGTCACTTTGACACTTGTCAAAGTCACCGATGACCACACCCATTACTAAGTCAAATAGGAGTTTAGAGCTCCTATTTCTTGACCTATTTGCACTGACAGCTGACCACTCCCTCCTTCACACTTGACATGGCTTCCAGGACGTCACACTCCGATCTTCTTGCCTTACTGGCCACTCGCTGTCTCCTCTTTTGGGTCCTTCACATCACCTGAACTCATGGCGTTTGGGGGGTGGGGGGGTCTCCAAGACTCAGTCTTTGGACCTCTTCTTCCCATACAACTCAGTCTATTGGTAATTTCATCCAGTCTCATGACTTCACATACCATCTATACACTGACTCCCATATTTCCACCTTCAGGCTGAGACTCTCTTCAATTACAGACTACAATACCCAACTGCCTACCCAACATCTCCACTGAGATCCTTGTCAGGCATCTCAAACTCATCTATCCACAAATAAATCCCTGGTCTTCACCAGCAAATCCCTGCCCCCTATAGCTTTTCCCGTCTCAACTACAGAGACAAAAAGAGCCAGAAATCAACTCTGATGCCTCACTTTCTCCTATTCTACGTGCCATCTATCAGTAAATTCTTGAAGTTTTACCTTCAAGGTAAGTACAGAATCTGACCACTTCTCAGGATTCCAAGAGCTGGCACAGTGCTCCAAGTCACCCGCACTTGTCACCTGAGTTACTGCAGAAGTCTCTTAACTGGTTATTTCTACCCTTGCTCCCACTCTCCTAAAACCTAAGACCCTATCACACTTCTGGCTCAAAGCCTTCGAAAGGCTCCCATCCCAGAGTAGAAGCCCAAGTCAAGCAATCAGCCTCCGCCATCTCACCTCTCGCTATTCTCTCCTATCCTGCCTCTTAGTACTCTCTCTTCCTCAGTCCACTTCAGCTCTTACTGGCTCCCATGCTGTGCCCAGAGCCCTCCAACATGCTCTCACTCCAAGAGCCCTTGCCCTTGGCGCTCTCTCTATCCGGACTTTCTTCTCCCAGGTGCCCACATGGTACTGCCAAGCCCTTTTCCAAGTGCTATCTTGATGAAGTCTTCTACCTTCTTGAAAATTCCGACATCATTCTGCCTCGCCTAACTCCCTATGGCCTCTCCCAACTTCTCTCCACAGCACTTCACTGGTCATAATCCCTATCATCTCCTTAGTGTCTGTCTCCTTCCACCAGAATTTAAGTTGTTGTATAAGGGGAGAGATTTATGTTTGTGTTATTTACTGATACATTCTCAGCACCCAGAAAAACAGTAAGGCCCATCATGAGGTGTGCAATTAGTATTTGTTAAGTAAGTGAATGAATACTAGGAAACACTACAGGCTGCAAGAAATGGAACAGGAATGAGAGTAAGACACACCATCATCTTTTAAATTCCTATGCACTGACGTTGCATTAATATTAGTTTAGTTTGTCTGTCGATTCAATGAAGGGGGGAAGAAAAAGAGCCAAGCAAAGAAAGGAAATAACTATCCTGAATATGTATTTACAACTTTGGCATCAGAATTTCACTACGTTCTCAATGTGCACTATCCTCTCCAAAGCGCCCTCTGGCCCAGAAAAGTATGCAAATCCTTGGAGCGGTAAACCTTTAGCCGACCTGAGTAATTACCCGAAGACTAGACTGTGAATGCTGCAAGTTGATAATTATCACTAACAGTGGTGGGAACATTCTCAAAGCCAGCTCTCTGACCACAAAGCCTCAGCCTGGTTTGCCAGCCAATTTTTTTATTGAGCCCAAGTTCAGGGAGCAGACTATTTGGCTATTCTTACCAGTATCAGAGGGTACCACATCCATCATACTTAGGGGCGTCACAGAGAACTTAATTTGCTTCCTTCAGTGGATGGAGACACGTGCTACTATCAGGACCAACACTTTCTATGTAGCAACGGAATGCCAGCTATGGTTCAAGTGTAGTTTTAAGCGGCCTTACATTTTTTGTTAATACTGCTGTTCCCGCCTTGCTGGTATCACTAGATGCCATTCCAGCTACCAGTGTGTATAGCAGACTATAATAGAACACAAGGAGGAAAATTAAAATCCCCGAAAGAAACCTGTTTCTTTAACAAAATAAAGTACTACGGTTTTAGTTACTGCATTTTTATAACATGGGAACTGCTGCCACCTGCAGGTCATGCTTATGACAAAGTTAATACTTGCTGGGATCTCCAAAAATTCCTTCCAAATTGTTGGTGAATGAATGAATGGTGTTACGATTATCCTATCTAATTAGCTCTACCTTTTTCTTCACCTAAATAAATAAATAAAAATGAAGTACATTAAGGGATTTCTAATGTAAACTAGAACCTTCTACTACTAAAAAATGACCTTGCTGGGGTGCCTCGTTGGCTCAGTTGGAAGAGTGAGTGGCTCTTGATCTTGGGGGTCATGAGTTTGAGCCCCAGGTTGGGTGTAGAGATTACTTAAATAAATAAACTAAAAAAAAAAAAAAAAAAGACCTTGCTGAGATGGCTATAGGTCTAGCCAAGTGTTTTCTCCATTATCCATCTCCTCAATACCAAGATGTGTCCACTCGATGCTCACTCACTGGATTCAGTATTTAGCTGAGATTGCAAGCTTAGCCTCTCACGCCAGGGCAGAGACCTGTGGGTCCAGAAGACCCACAAGTCTAATCAACTTATCCAGTTGAGGGGCGCCTAGCTGGCTCAGTCAGTAGAACATGCAACTCTAGATCTCAAGGTTTTGAGTTTGAGCCCCACGCTGGGTGTAGAGATTACTTAAAAATACAAGCTTTTAAAAAACAACAACAAAAAATTTACCCAGTTTGATGGTTTCCTCATGAAGCTGAGTAGGAAAATGACCATAACAGGTACATGGACTAAAACTCCATACAAAGCCAGTGAAGTGTCTGGAGACTGATTTAAAGCCACAAAAAGGGGGCGCCTGGGTGGCTCAGTGGGTTAAAGCCTCTGCCTTCGGCTCAGGTCATGATCTCAGGGTCCTGGGATCCAGCCCCGCATCAGGCTCTCTGCTCAGCAGGGAGCCTGCTTCCCCCCTCTCTCTCTGCCTGCCTCTCTGCCTACTTGTGATCTCTCTCTCTCCCTGACCAATAAATAAATAAAATCTTTAAAAAATAAAAATTAAAAAAATTAAAAAAAAAAAGCCACAAAAATACAGAAAGAAAAAAAAATTTAGCGATTTGCTGAGCCTGCTAGGATTAGGTCATTGGTCTCCAAGAAAAGGTTTTAAGGAAATGTGAATCAAGTATGGACTTTTGTTACGAATAATGTACCAATATTTGTTCATTACTGTGACAAATGTACTATACTAATATAAGATGCCACTAACAGGGCAAACATGGGATATATGGGAACGCTGCACTACCTCTTCAATTTTTCTGTAAATCTGAAACTTCTAAAAATGTTTACTTAAAAAAATGAATGGGACAAGATGCAATTCAACTGACAAAAGCGGGCCCTTAAGTCAGTACAATCACAAGCTTAAAAAGTCACAAAACTTCTATTTTAACTTTAAAAGTTATTTAGTAGCTTATTTTCATCTATCTGTTCTAGACTCAAAACTTTTATTTAAGTCAAGAGACAGGGCCTCTTCAAACTATAACTTTGAGCACGATGAACTGGCAGTCTATACAGGGACCCTTGGCTCTCTCGCTCTCACCAAAAGCACACGTGAGGTTTATGTCAATGTAGGACAAATCTTGGCCCACTTGTTAAAAAAAAAAAAAAAAAAGGTCTTCATGAAATTAAACAAGGTATAAAACTCTTTGTTCTATCATATAGTTTCTTGATATGCCAACCTTCCACAAACTCAGCTATTTTATAGGTTATTCAGGGGGTTATCCCGATTTTTCATTTTATTCAGAGACCAAAAACTCTACCTCAAACTACACCACCTTAAAACTACCCCATAACTCATGCCTCAAAATTAAGATCTTACAAGCCCTATTGTCTTTGTTAAAAATTGCATATTCTGTACCTAAAGAAAAAAGGATGAAACAGTCAGATGAACAAACAGGTCTTGAGACTAACCACTGGCTGTGTTTTTTAAAATCATAGAGAGGAACCTCCCATTTCTTTCACAAAACTTCATGATGAAGCTTTCTGTCCTACTTCCACTGTATCATCAACACAATGTGCAAAAGCCTAAAATAAAATAACCTCTAGCAAATACCGACCAGTCCATGAACCAAGGAGCTTCCGAGTGGCTCCTACTAAAAAAATCTCCACTGAATTCCTATTCAATCACGGAGCCACTCTTCTTAGGTGTATACTGTATAATTATTTTAATTTCCATTTCTATTCTTTAACTTTAGTTCTTATATAAAATGTGCAAAATGAAAGCTCATGAACCATATGGTTCAAACAAATTATGGGCACTGAAACCTAAGTTCACTCATGAGTCTGGTTAAGAGAGGAGGTGCTATTCCATGACTTTGTTCTGCTCACTTTAAGAACACGTGTTACACGCCATACGGTTTTTTAAAATGTGATCAGTTGCCTTGGAGACAGAATAGCAGGAACTCTGCTCTAATTATAAGACAATTTTTAAATTACTTTTATTTTAAGATTAAGCAGCCTCATTGACAATCCAGAAACAGTCCTCGCTGACTCTGGATATACACACACATAAAATGGCTAAAAGTGATTCCCCAATTTTCAATGACAATTTGGGAAAAAAGAACATGTTCACAGCTGCAGCTGTATCCCTGTCCTCTTTTTCAAAAAAATCTTATTTTGCTACCAAGCCATTCACCAAACCATAAGGAAAGACAATTTTTCAAAAAGCCATCAAAACCCAAAAACAGGGATCTAGGAATTAAAATTATCCCCCAAAACAGTGCTATTACAAAAAAGGGTGGGAAGCCAAATTTCCATAGCTCATTAGAGAAGACCTTTAAAAAGAATCCAGAAAATGAGGACTGGAACTACAATGGTGTGGAGTTCAAAATGGAGATAATTAAAGAAAGTACAGCTTATTCAGCGTGGGAATATATTAGGCTTGTTCTTACTCCAGCAGAAATAAAAATACGAGACGCTGGAGTTAACATTAAAATTGTCCTTACTGATGGAAGGTAGGGTAAGAGTAAAGGGAGAGAAGGTAGAACAAAAGGTAGCAAAGACAAGTCGTTTTCAATCTAGGCTCTATGGTCCAGAAGAGTTGAATGGGACTGACATTCTTCTGGGCCAGGATTATTAAATTCTAGACTTGGCTCAAAACCAGTGGACTGCACACCACTAATAAATACCACGTGACCCACAGTGTTTGTGGCATAAAAAATATTTTTAAAATTATCTATAAATTTCTATTCTGAAAAGCAGTAGTTCAAAATGACACTGGGCCATCCAATCAGTTAGAGTAAAGGGCTTCCTCCAAAGAAAACTAATTTGGCAGAAATGTAGGATCAAAGGAATGTAACACAGAGTTAATGAGATCAGGCTCTCAGTACAATTTTAATAAGGCTTCTTTCTACCCACCCCAGTTATAAGGAGTAGTACTGAGGAGACTCCCACATAATACCTCAGAGGGATGCTTTCAGATAAAAAGGTCTATAAGTTTAACCCTTTACTCTTCTCCTCACCTAAAGCTTGGGGAAGAAAATAAATATTTGCTTTTCAACTATTCAGAGCTTCGGGCACACTGTAGTATTTAATATTCTCTAGTTTTCATTTTCTGAACCTTTGGCTTATAATTTTCTCTATGTTACACTGAAAAACATAAGAATGTGCCTTAATCAGTAGTACCACACGAAAATAGAAACCTTGTTCTTCCACATCTTCTACAAAGGAAGAGTGAATTAACGGTACCCTAAATATCCTGCAAAGTTATTTTGTGTACTCGACAAAAGATGAGGGCAAACCATTCCACTTCCTTATCTTGAGTAGGAGGAGTTAACTAGTCTTCAATCTCATCTTCCCAAATATCTCCATTAACATCCACAGCATGGAACAACCTGGAAGCATAAAATAAGGTACATTTGTAGGCACTTGGGAAAAACTTACTATCATCTCTTCCCTTCTCTCAAAATTACTTTCCGTACTCTTCTGAAAACATCTTTGGGTATCTTTTCCTTTCCTTTAATCACTACACTGGGGAGGGCTGAAATATGGCTCCCTCTGAGCAAGCGGTCTTGAAGCTTACAAGAAGAGCCCTTTTCAGATCCAGACAAACTCTCTAGGGCCAAGGATTAACAATAATTAGAACTGGGTATCAAAAAACTGATACTCAAAGTATACGGTAAATGGAATGAAGCCACAATTGGGGAAGTCAGGCAATCTAGAGGGGGAACTCTTCCAAAGCACCGTAATTCTATTACATGTGAATTACTCTACTCTCTGCTTCATTATCCTTGCACGCTCTGCTGATGTAATGTTTTATAGCTGCCAACTTATTTTCCTTCCCTATGTTACCTAAAATTTACACAATTTTCAACACTAGATTTACAATGGTTCACGGACAGAGCTTGTTTCTTCAACTTCTCTTATAATTTAGTAACACCAATGATTGTAGATACTAGACAGATGCCTCTTCACAAAGGTCATCAATGGATGCTGAAATCAGAGCTGCTGAAAAACAGGATATTCACACTGTGCCAAGAAATCACCCCAGAGATTACTTATTAACAAGAGAAAAGAAAACTTACATTTACAAAGGAGCAAACAATAGAACTGAGTGGCACAGTAACGTGGGACAGCCTGACATTATGGACCTAATGTGATACGATATGAAGTACACATCAACCCTCAGGAAGTATTCTTGGCAAAAATGTTACTCGAAATCTATTCAAACTCAGTGCAGATCTAACTTCCAATTTACAGGAAATAGGGAGGACAGAGAAACTAACTAAAAGACAACAGGAGAGGGGCACCTGGGTGGCTCAGTGGGTTAAAGCCGCTGCCTTCGGCTCAGGTCATGATCTCAGGGTCCTGGGATCGAGCCCCGCATCAGGCTCTGCTTCCCCCTCTCTCTCTGCCTGCCTCTCTGCCTACTTGTGATCTCTCTCTCTGTCAAATAAATAAATAAAATCTTAAAAAAAAAAAAAAGACAACAGGAGAGGCAAAACTCTAGAAAGTAAGATGTTTTCTACAGGACAAGTGGCCTGGACTCGCTCAAATGTCAACATTTCCCTAAACACATACAAAAAAAGGCGGGCAAAACTCTTCTATATTAAGGGACTGAAGAGAAAGAACCAAGTAAAATGTTTGGACTTGATTATATCCTGGTTCAGTAAAACAGCTTTAAAAGATTTTTTTAGGGATAACTGGGAAGTTTTAAAACATGTTTATTAGGGGCGCCTGGGTGGCTTAGTCGTTAAGCATCTGCTTTTGGCTCCGGTCATGATCCCCCCAGGGCCCTGGGATCGAGCCCCGCATCGGGCTCCCTGCTCGGTGGGAAGCCTGCTTCTCCCTCTCCTACTCCCCCTGCTTGCGTTCCCTCTCTCACTGTGTCTCTCTCTCTCTATCAAATAAATAAATAAAATCTTTAAAAAAACAAAACAAAACAAAAAAACCCAAAAAACATGTTTATTAGATGATAGTATGCCATAGTCGTTAAATTTAAGTATTGTTGTTATATAGAAGAATCTTCTTATCTTAGGAGACAATGTGGAAGTATTTAGAGAGAAAACACCCTATCTCCAACTTAGGATCATGTATTAGAAAACAAATATGACAAAATATTATCACTTGTTCATTTTAGTACACGGTATCCTACTAATCATACTCCTTCAACTTTCACCTCTTCTGTATGTCTGAAAATTTTCACTATAAAAAGTTGAGGAGGATAAAAAAATTTCCAGACAGCATATTGTCATAAACTCACTTTCAAGAAAATATAAAAGACCATATATGTGAGAAAATATGTAAGAGAACTCTCTAAGCAAAGTGGCCTACAAATAAAGTACCAGAAACTGCTGCTGAGACCAGGGGATGGTGTATACATACCGGTTAAAACACGGGGAAGCAGGATCGGTGAAATGTTTATAAGGGTTTGCTCTCGAGAGAGAACCCATGCAAATCCAGCAGAAATACTGCATACAGCCAGTACATGTCATCTTGTTACATCCATCTAATTTCTGGTGGAAAAGATAAGAACGAAAATAGTATCAAAGCTATAGAAGCAAAAGAGAAAAGTACAGGCCAAAAGATTGAGTATAACCTTCTCCTAAGTCATCTCCTTTTTCCCCATGCAGAGTTGAGACATAGGGGTAACATACTGTAACTATTAAATGCTTTCCTCTATTGCTTTACAAGCAAAATACAGAAAATACTTAGCAGGTGTACCTACAACTAGATATTTCTCCAAATCTTTTTTGATAAACAGTAGACACAAACTAAACATGTATATTATAAGCCGAACGTGTAAATTACTATTAAAATGTTTGGATTTAATATTTGTGACTTTAAACTTTTTACACCAATCTAGATAAATATCTGGTACCAAGTCCTCCGCTATAGCATAAGGTTGAAGCATGTCTGATGTGGTTAAACAGAATGCCAGTTTCCTTAATAGAGTAACTTGGGAATCACCACCAGGTCCAGTTCAAATACAATGGACTGGAATAGGAAAATCAAAAGCAAAGGTAAATTCTAACTTTCAAACATATTATGATTTTGTCAAGAAGCAATAGATTTAAAATGTCTATTTTGGCTCAGATTAATAGGAAAATGTCTGCATTTCCTAAATTTATATTTCTTAAACAGGTGTGTTAAATTCCAGGATGAATAAGAAGTCAGGCTTGATTTTGTTTTTTTTAATCATGTAGAGGAGTTAAGAGTTAATTGTAGCTCTACTAGGGCTTCCTCATAAGCCAATCAATTTTGTTATGGATACAATGTGAGAACAATTTTCACTCTATGAAAGCATTTTAAAAAGTAAGTCTACATACATTTAAGATCAATAACAATATTTAGTACTGAATTTGCATTTTACAAGTAAGAAGGTTTAATAAATGTGTTTTCTTGGTCATAAAATTAATAGGCTTCTTAAGGCGATCGTACCAAGCTTGTAAGTCTGTCTGCCCAGGCCGGCCCAAAGCTTTACCTCTATGGGAGTCCCACAGCACGGGCAGCTCTTTGAGTTCTTTTCTAGCCATTCTTTACTTTCCATCTCTTCCAGTGCTTTCTGAATCACTCTCTTACCATACCTCTGTTCCAAAAATCTTTTATTGGCCTCATCTGCTTGCAGGTACTCATTTCGCAAGTCCATTAATTTCTCTGCAAAGTGAAATGGAAAATTAACTTTTATACAACTTTGAAAAGCTGACTAAAAACCATTAAAAAATGGTCATAACCTTTGATTATTCAGTAATGCTATTACCGGAACTTCAATCACGAGGAAATAATCCAAAGTACAGTTATATGTATGGAGATGCATATAACAATGGCAAACAAATTAAACGTCTGAGGGAATAACCACATGGGAAAGAGCCATTTAATGGCATAATATTTAGTTATTAAAAACTTATGAGATGGCTACAACTCAATTAAAACACTCATTACAGAATCCAGAAGAAGGCCTACTTAGGTTGTAAGTAGGTAAAAATGACACACATACAAATGACAAAGAACGTAAAAGAACGCTCCAGCTAGAGAAGTTGGACTTGGGCAAGGTGTCAGAATAAGAGGTCATCTTTTCTGTTGATTCTGACTTATTAATGTTGGCACCTTTGTGCAACTAGTAGCACACGGTTTAAGACTGACTTAGCTAAAAGACACAAAGGTTGAAAGTGACACTGATTTTCCACGAAGAAAGTGACACTGATTTTCCACGAAGTCAGCATCATTCATCATTTGACAATAACAAGGCCTACCAAATAAACAAAAGCATCTTTGGCTCGAGAGCAAAGACTGCCCAGTTCTGTAGATAAAAAAAAGTCAGTAACTAAAATTTACCATCCACAGGTACTGCAAAGTTCCTCCTGTCAACCTTTCCCCTGATACTGTTCAATCTTGCTGCACTGTTCTACCGCTTAATTCCGATGGAACAGGCAGCCATTCTCAAGGGCTTTACTTGTGGGCAGAGGCTTCTGTTCACATTCCATCACCTGAATTTTTCAACATGATTAATTGAAGACCTCTCTCAACAGTGTCCTAGTTATTTTATTAGTTTACTCTCTTCGTATTACTTAGATGTCTGACTCCCTTTTTACACCGTGGATCTTTTGGGGAAGATTTCTTTCTCTGTACTGTGCACTCCCATGGTTCCATCACCTCTACTTTGATGGAACGGACATGTACCTTTTTAGCCTGTCATTTTTACCCCTCTAAAAATTCAAAGCATTTTTGTGTTCCCAGATTTCTTAAGGATTACCGCTCTAATATTCTCAAAATAATTGTTAGTATTTCATATATTTTATATAGTATCTAATATGTACAGATACATACAGATATAGACACAGAAAGCAATTCTTAATTTTGCTGAAACCCCCAAGCTTCTTTGATTTCTTCCATAAATGCTATGAAACACGTGAAACGTACTTCAGCCTCTCCATGATAAGGTAACAGAAGTCTAAAGCAAAGGCTTCTGTTATAATCTGGTGAATTCTCCATCCCATCTGCCCATACCCACTACAAGACTCTGCTCTAGGCAACTTGAAGAATCTAGTCATTCTCCTCTTAGGGTCACTTTGTTGGAGGTAATAACACTCTGCTGATAGAAGCAATTAGCAACTGTCTTAATAATGGCATTAACAGTTACCATTTTGCATTTTCCATAGATTACTCCATTGTTCTCAAACTATCCATGGTGAAGGACCAGTTTTTACTCCACCACTCTGTCAAAGACCAAAACTTTTACAAAATACAGTCAAATGAATTATTAGAAAAATTATAAAAAGAAACATAAGCTTAAATTTTTATTAGATCACATATAAAATTACTCTGTGAAATCGCTGTAACTTTCTTTTTTTTTTTGCTGTAACTTTCTAGAACTGACTTTCCATTTCTTTATTTTTCTTGTCACAAATCAGTGTAACAATATGAGCTCCAAGTAGCACTAGATAGTTTATTTGAACTTTAAACAACCCTATGAAATAGCTATTCTCATTACTCCTGTTAGTGTAAGAAGACTAAGCCATCAAAGTCCAATTAAACTGAGGTCAGAGGCCTGATTTCTCAATCCTTATTTAGATCAGAATTACAAATAGGTTTCACCTCCTGTGCCCGCTTCAATAAATGGTGGCTTTCTGAAGCCCTAAGGGTTAAGGAAGATTCTGAGCCCTTCCTGGACCCAATGATAAATAACTTGATGACTGATCAGACGTATGTACCATGGAAACAAGAGTGGCAGCTAAGACGGTCTGCACTGGCCAAGTAGGAGCTGCATCATCCCAGGTTCCTAGATACAAATTACCTTGCCATTCCTTCTTTGCCATGTTCCCCACCCCCCACTCTCCCCCCTATCTCCATGGCTTGTTTCCTTAGTTCCTCCAAGACTTTATTGAAACCACTTTACCACTGAGGTCTTCCCTAAGTAAAATCCCAAGCCACTTCCCCATCACAACATTTCATATCCTATCCCCAAATTTTTTTTCCTCCATAGCTCTTATGACCATCTACTATTCTTATTATTTTGTTTGCCTATCTCCGCCATTAAAATTTAGGTCCCAGGAGGGTATTTGGTCACTACCGTTATCTCCAGAGCCTAGGATAGTAACTGAAACAAAAGTATCTGTTAGACAAACACCCCCAAATCACAGGATTCAAGTGTTTTAAGTTTTTTCTTGGGGCGGTGTGTGTGTGCATGTGTGTGTGTGTGCGCGCGCGCGTGCAGAGGACAGGAGGATCGCGTTCACACAGTTACAACTCACCTGCAGTCACCTTGCACGGAGAGACCCCGTGGTAAGTCAATCTGCACAAGGTACAGAAGGCAAAATTGCAACTGGAGCAGATGCCCATGGTGCAGCCTGGCTCCTGCATCACAGGCAGCTGGCAGCAGGGGCGGGGACAGTATACCACGTCTGCCATCAGGTCCAAGGTGGACTGGAGGAGAAGGCGGTCGTAACGGGCAAATAACTCTGTTTCCACTAGCTCTTTGACCTGGAGGGAAACAGAAAACACATAAATGTGAGGATTTCCCAATCAGTTCCGATTCTGAGGCAATCCTTAAAATGCTGGTGGCTAACTAGACGCACATGAACTCAAACTCTCTTACTTCAAAATCAAACCAAATGTGGCCAAGTCTATACTTTGACTGAGATGCAGGCTACATGGGTCTACACACATGTCAAAGCTAAGCAAACTGTACCCTTTATATGGGTATATTTATGGGTTAATAAAGTTGATTTAAAAAAAAAAAAGGTCAAACCAAGGATGCCGTCCCTGATTCTGTTAACCATTCCAAGGAATATGCCCTTCGGATCCCAACCTCACACAGAGGGAGGCTAGTGATTCTCCAAGGTTGATGGGATCCCAGCAGATAAACAAAGTAAATCACCAGAACACTTTGTAATTACTATTCTGACACTCATCCCTGCCGAGAACTGCTCATGCCCAGGCCCGCAGAGGAAGCATTTACATTCACTTCAACAGTTGAGTAAGACCAAGGCATTCTTGATGGATATATTGAAACGACTTGCACCTGGCACCAAGGCCTCAGCCTGCCCTGAGGAGCTCCAACAAGGAAGTTCCTGAGAAGATACCCCCCTTGGTGAAAGAGAATCAGGAGGCAGCTCTCAGCAGAGTAGAGGATTACCTGACCAGGAGTGGCCACAGAAGGGCACTTGGGTTCTGGGCAGTTGAGGCACTGAACTTGGCCATCTCTGATCTGAATTTCAAAGTAGTCCTTTAGACAGGCTTTGCAGTACACATGCCTGCATTCCAAGAAGTACATGCATTCGCTCCCCAGCTTCTCACAGAAACAGATATTGCACAGGAACAATTTACTGTTAAAGCATTTTATCTGCTGAGCTTGATCAAAGTCCAAGATTTCCTGGATGAGACTCGACAAGGATTCCACATCCTGCACGGCTCTCTCATCCACAGCCTCCTCTTGCTCTGCATCCGATCCAGCAGCTCCTCCAAACTCTAGCTCTGTGCTGGGAGAGGCCTGAGCCGTCCTTCTTTGCACCTTTTTCTGAGAACCCATCTTGAGCTCAAAAGGAGAGACAATATTCAGGTATGCTAGCGTCTCTTCCTTAAGAAACTGCATCCAAGCAAACAGGACCACACTGCCACGGTGTTCTTCCCACAGGTTGTCTAAGTGCTTGCAGAGAGCAGAGAGCTAGGAGAGAGCACAGGAGGGTGCTGGTGAGTGTGGGAAGATGAGGATACTGTCAACTCCTCATTTCTCTTGAAATCTTTTTAACTTCTAAGTTAAGCCCTTACAATTCCTAACATGATCTTAGCGGAGCACTTCTTACACTATTCAACAACGTGAGTCACAGCAGAACACATAGGCAGAAGCTAAAAGAAGTAACCTGAAAACGAGAGAAATAGCAAGACTACAGGTTTACACATGAGCCACAGAAATGGAGGATCTTATCTATATTTGTGTTTTAGTATTGCTACATATCTCATGCAGGAGAAAGAGATGGAGCTCTAAAATGAACTACTTCTATTCCTCTGGGGTCCTCGTCCTGTAGGTACCCTGGATAATGATTAGAAGGAGAGCAGTTTAAAAATATCATCCAAGTTATTAATTCTAACTTTTTCAGTCCCATCAAAAAGCCAACTCATGGGAAAGAATCACTAACAGAATCCAACCTCAGAATCCTTGTTAGTCAGATTTTTAAGCGGGTTTTAACTAAGCAATCTGGGCTCACAAGAGATCCTGGTTAATGGAAGGAGACAGACTGATATGGAACCTGGACATGATTATAAGCCCTCAATGTGGTCACACTTACTAAGCTAAGCAATGAAAGTTTAAACTACTTCTACTTTTCCTCTTTAAAGGAGGTTTGTTCAATTTGAAAGGGAAATATAAGAGGATTTTCCATTAGAAATGTAAAATATTGGTAAGTAGAGCTCAGCAATTATAAGCCGCTTTTCTTTTTAGCCAAACACAAAAAATAAGCCTTCCAGATGCAGACAAATTGTGTAAATTTAAATAACAAGTAAAAAAGGACTACATTTCTATTTCTTGCTCTATGTAGTATCACTCACTAAACCCTCCATAGGCACAAACATAAACACTTCCTGAACTTAAAAACTTATTATGTTAAATACCGTGCAAAATGCTTTTTCACATTTACGTGAATATGCTTCTCAGATCAATCATACTTCTGAGAAACCTGCTGAAATGTGTAAAATGTAATAAATATTAAAAGGGGAGCTCCGAGTGCTATTTGAGCCACCAAGTCCAATGAAGAAGCCATTCTCCTCCATTCTCTTTTCTTTTCCAGCCCTTCTCAAAAGAGGCAGCTGGGGTGCACATAAATGTGAGGCCAGGGGAACTGAAAGAGGAAAAGAGTAAGAGAAAGACTGTGTATAAATATAGTGGGAGAAGCATAACAGAAAATACTATGAGGCTAAACTCACTTCCCTTCTCTGTACCAACCCCAGTCCAGGGAAAGAGCACCATGTGTCACCCTCTCTATCAACAGGTGAGATTCACAACCACAAGGAATCAGGGCCCAGCAAACAACAAGAATTGAACCAAGAAAGAATATGAGGCCAATTAAAACGTCAATCACATGCACAAGAATTTGACAGAGAATCCTGTTGTAATTTCAGCTGTAACACATAAAATAATGAACAACTCTCCTCTCCCCACACTCCCAAAGCCAGCAGTAAGTAGATGCTACTTGGCTTGAATCTGAAATCGCAACCCCACACTCAGTGAACCTGCCCTTGTTTCCTGCCTGTGTGTATGCATGTGCACACACGCATGGATATAAAGTATCAAGAGCTCTCTGGAGGAATGAGATTATCAGTATCTAAATAATTCAGTCAGCTCTCTGTGATCTAAATGTCAAACAGCCTTGATATTCTTGGGCAAATAATCCACTATCTTGCATGTATTGCCTCTGGCGCAGATATCAGGATGTTAGGTAATATTCTTTTTTTATTTGACATGTATTATCCTTTTTTAAAATTTAATTTTGTTTTTAAACCATAAGCTCAATTTTACAGAAGCACTCTCATCTGAAAGATTAGACTGGTCAGTGGGGTGGAATGAAAACTCCATGGATCAAAAGGGAGAAACTGACAAGCTGTTCCTTGAGGTCAAGAAACTCTGACAGCTTTTGTCTTAATATACATCAGCCTATCAATCTTCATCATGACTTCTAGAAAAGTAGCTGCTATTGATCCATTATCTATCCAGAGCACTTTATATTAGCTTCAAGTCATATTTACATCTCAATCAAGAGCCAAGGATGTTACTAGAAGAGGATATGTAAGCCAGAGGAAGTGAAGGCTTCATAATACGAGGTTCAAGAGAGAGGAGATGTAGGAATCATACACATTTCTATTTGTGTGAATTTATATCCATGGGAGACCAGTCAACAATTATTTGTTATTAATACACAGATCTCTAAAAATAAAAGCACTTACTATGTTTACTTAGGGAATGTGCTTATTCTAACTACATCAGCTCAATTTTAATTCTCCTAATTAGTTAAATCTTTCATTTAAGGAATGAATAAGAAACTAAGAAAAAAAAGTAATACCAACATCTAAGGAAAATGAGGATGACCTTATTGTCTCTATTACAATGCAGATTAAATGGGAAAAGAGCAGGATACTGAAAAATATATATACTTGATTAAAAATTATTCCTACTGCAATTCATAATGATTAGTCATCCTAATCATTGCCATTCCTTTCTAAAATACCCATCATTTTCAATTCATTAACATTAGGATTCATGAAGGCAAGGGGAAAAAAATTACAAAATCAAAGCCATTTGTTCTTCATGCACTGAATCAAGATCATCAAGGTAGTCTTCAATTAAAGATTTTTTTAAAGTTTCTAAAAATGGATAGGAGAAATTAAGTTTCGGGTCTAACCTGAGTTGGTGACAGCCATTTGCCACTAAGTGTGAATGAAGGTGGGGAGGAGGATGGATAATCTGGTGGCAGTTCAAAGTTCAGCACAAGTGGAGGCAGAAAGCAAATGGTGTATTCAAAGCCACCATTCTGGAGACACTCATTTGAATTGCCTGAACCAAAAACAAAGATTAGAAAGAATCAGTTGGTCAACACTTGAGTGTCCATCACTGTTGAGCTGTGCTCAAGAAAGACTAATGCTTTAGTTGAGGGGATAAAAACCCTCCCCCAAAGCACTTTCTATTTCCTAATTTTCACTTCATAGCCACCACCTTAAAAAAATCTTATAAGCCCTTGAGAAATCTACTAAGTACCATGAAATTTCTAATGAAGACACATAACTCTCGCATACACTTTTGAGTACAAATTCCTAATACTAACTGATAAGCAAGTAATATACAATGTTTTATTTTGTTGTTGTTTTACAGTAGATGATTACAGACACCATCTAGAGAAAAGGATGTTTATTTCTATTAAAGAGCCATGACCTACTTAGAGCAGCATGTGCCAACTATCCATGAATCATAGCTGGGAGAACTTGTGCCAACACAATGATCTCAGGCTTGAGGGCAAGATACAGCACACAACACTCTCGCAATCAAAGTTTCATTTTAAATTATCGCACTTACTTTCTTTACTCAATGCCTTTATAGTATAAACTTTTTGAGAAAGTGTGCACCAAAGTCTTCTGTGAACGTTTGTATCAAAAGCAGCAGTTTTTTGTTTTTTTCTGAAGCAAAAGGTCACAGAATAACAGCATATGTCACAGGTTTATGGTAGTTGAAATGATTCTGGAAACCAAATAATATTAACAACCACTACGGTACTTTAAAGCTTTCCAAGCGCTTTCACATACATTATGTCATTTTCTCTTTTATTATTCCTATTTAACAGCCAATGACTCATAGCTGATAAACTGCTAGTTAGAAGATTAGAACGCATGAAATATGCAGGATAATATACCCCAACTCAGTGGTCAAAAGGTGAATCAAATTGAGAACTATTGACCCTCCGTCCAATTTTCAATTAAAACAGAAACATGCGTTCAATCTGTAATACTACCATCTACCACTAATGCCTATAAACACAAGATGGCAAATAATTTAGGGTACACTAAGACACTAGAATAACCTTGATTTAGAAAAATCTGTTTAAGAGAATATTATTAACTAACCGCTCACAAATATCTTGAAATTTTGTGGCAAGTCCAAATAGATCCTGGTTTCTCCACCTTGGACAGACTCTGCTTTTCTAAATTCATCTCCATCATAAATACTCGCCAGGGCCAGCAATTCATCCTCCTGAGCTTCTCGATCTTCTGACGACATTTAATTTTCTGAGAAGCTGAAGACAATTATTCAAATTAGTTAAGAATAGAAAAGGCACAGAGTTTGGAAAAGTCTAGTGGCACCAAAAAAAAAAAAAAAAGTAAAGTTCCTCACAAACAACTGCAAAGAATCAATATTCTAACTTTTCTGCTCAACTAGAAATGATAAGACATATCTAATATTCCAGGAGCTTTGCAATAGTAACAGCTTTTTCAAAAATGATGCTTGTGGTGCTTCTAATTGCTGACTTCATCACTTATAGGTATCACTGATTTAGGGGGGAAAAAGCACAATTTAAAAATTTTTTTTAAAAAGGACAAATCATTGGGGCACCTGGGTGGTGTAGTCAGCTAAGCTTCTGACTCTTGGTTTCGGCTCAGGTAGTCATCCCAGGGTCGTGGGATTGAGCCCCACATCAGGCTCCAATGTCAGCGTGGAGCCAGCTTGAGTTTCTCCCTCCCTCACCCCCTGCCCCTCCTACTCAAGCTCTCTCTCCCTCTCTCTCTCTAAAATAAATAAATAAATCTTTAAAACAAACAAATAAAAAAGGACAAATCACCAATTATTCTGACTTGCCCACCAAACCTAGTAAAGTGCCTTGGTCACAGAAAGATTAAAGTATATGTGATATACTTCCTAAAAATCAATAAATTTTTTAAAGGCACAGAAATCTCTACGGCAGGTTTTCTCAACCTCAGTACTACTGACACTTTGGAATTAATTTGGAATTATTTGGAACAAATAATTCTTTGTGGTAGGAGGCTGTCCTGTGCCCTATAGGATGTACCAACGTCCCTGGCTTCAACCTACTAGATGCCGACTGCGAGTCTTCCCCTCAACATAGCCAAATGTGCTCCCCCAGGGGTGCAGCAGGGGGCACCGCTCCTAGTTGAGAACACCCTGCTCTAGAGAACGTTACAGAGATAGATACTATAGGAGAGGGTTAGATAACTGAGAGGCCAGCAAAGGAATGTTAAATTTTTCAAGTATGACACTTTGCTATAACAATTATAAAATTTACCATTATTTTAGGCAAAACTAAGAATGAAAATATGCTGCAATTACAATGTAAAATCGAGGCTTTTTAAGTGCATCAACTGAAAGATGCACCACAATTTCAGGTAATGTATATGTGGAAAAATGTGTAATGAGAATCTAGGGAAATTACTTTATTAAGGCAAAAACAAAAAATTACCATTCCGTCAATTAAAATGTTGGACGATAACTGGATTTGCAAATATGCACCCTCTCAGCTAAATAAATTTTTTTTAATTGACATGTACACAACTGAAAAGTTAGGTCATTATAAAAAGTAACACTACGGGGGCGCCTCAGTGGGTTAAAGCCTCTGCCTTCAGCTCAGGTCATGATCTCAGGGACCTGGGATCAAGCCCCACATCGGGCTCTCCACTCAGCGGGGAGCCTGCTTCCCCCTCTCTCTCCGCCTGCCTCTGCCTACTTGTGATCCCTCTCTCTCTCTCTCTGTCAAATAAATAAATAAAATCTTTTAAAAATTAAAAAAAAAACAAACAGTAACACTACGAAATTTGAACAAGTTCATTTAAAATGACTCCATTTTCAAAAAATATAATTTGCCAGATGATGATCTTGGTTCTGCTTAAGCAGCATCCCCACCCCAAACAGAATACAGTGACATGTTCCAGTTGAGGGGAGTTAGTACCTGTTAATAACAACCGGAAGAAAAGGATATTAACAATGCAGTCTGTTTTTCAGTTCAGAATTTGGAATTTATGCAAATCCCATTTATCCTCCAGAAGGTGGAGATGAGACTGTTGAAGTTGGATAAAAGGCCAAGATCTGGAACTCATACTAGATATACTATAGAAATCCTGCCATCTGCAGAAAAAAAAAATACAAAAGATAGTGTTAAGACACTCTCCAAATTTAAATTCTGAATTTCTGTTATTACCATTTAAGTCAAACACATCCTAACGCATAGTCAATGCCAATCTACAGCTGCATATTACTTTCTCTAGGAGAGCCTAACTGAGCCACGTGGTTAAAGGGGTATTTCCATGTCCCCAGCAATGAGACAAGCCTTGTCTGACTGCCTTCAGCCCTGGGAGGAGCCAAGGTGGAATACCAAGGTCATATGTGACATGAGCCCACCAAGTCCCTTAACAAACACCTAAACATCTTCTTGGGTTTGTTTTTGTTTTTGTTTTTTCTTTCCTCTTCAGCTTTTCCTCTTTCTTCATTTCCTATCCCCCTCCAGTTTTTCCTCTCACCTACTAACGAATTAATCCTGCTAGGGACACTCAGCATTAGGTCAATTTAACCATGACAGCAAGATATTTAAAACAAAACAACAAAAGCGTGCACATGCATGCACACATACACACTCTTAAGTTCAATTCTGGAAGTTTTAGAGCCAGACTTCTCAACGGGGAGTAATGGGGAAGGGGAGGGTGGTCCACAGAGGTGTTACAGAGAAACCTAAGAACACTATGAAGTTATATGCAAAAATATTATATGAAATGGTAATTTTTAAACCAGATTCTCAGATGTGATTCCCAAATAAGCTAAAAATGAAATTCAGAATCAATTTACATTTATTGAGCACCTACTGTGTGTTGTATTAGGTCCTTTCACATTATCTTATTTAATCTTAAACAATTTTACCAGACACAGTGCGTGGTGATAACATAATTACGTTTCTGTTTGAACATTTATAAGTAGGGTGAAAGATGAATTTATAATGATTCTGGCTTTAGGTTAGTGTTTCCATCTTGTCTGCACATTAGAATCACCCGGAGAACTGTGTTCTCTTGGGGTGCCTGGGTGGCTCAGTGGGTGAAAGCCACTGCCTTCGGCTCAGGTCATGATCTCAGGGTCCTGGGATCGAGCCCCGCATCAGACTCTCTGCTCAGCGGGGAGCCTGCTTCCCCCTCTCTCTCTGCCTGCCTCCCTGCCTACTTGTGATCTCTCTCTCTCTCTGTCAAATAAATAAATAAAATCTTAAAAAAAAAAAAAAAGAACTGCGTTCTCGCAATATCCATATTCTAGAGCAATTAAATCAGCATCAGTAGTTAGCCAACCTCTCCAGGTGATTCTTAAGTGCAGCTAAGACTGAGAAGCTCTACTCCAAGCAGTGGTTCCCATAAACAGCTCCTCATAACCTACCGCACCAGACCCCAGCTTCTAAAGCTGCCACCTGGTCCCTCCCTTAACTCACATGGCAGACCCATGTTTTCATTTTATCCACTCAGCTTGCAAGAGCTACGTCCAAAGCCCCTGTTCTATGTAGAAATTTCCCAATTACATGTCTTTAAAAATCCAGCCAACTTTTTTTTACTATAACTTTCCTACATTACAACATCCCCCTTTGCACTATAGCAGTTTCTGAACTTGCACCAACAGACTGCATTAGCTCCTTAAGGGCACGTATCAAATCTTTTGCATGTGTGCTGTTCTCACCATCTAGCAGTGCCCTGTGTCTGACACTGGGGGAAAAAATGTAACTGAATGGGTGAGATGCAGTGTGCTGAAATTGGGGACCAGAATCTTCAGGTTCAGTGACTGCTCTGCCACATCCCACTAGAAGCAGGATTCACAACACCAAGGAAAGTAACACTTATTGGGCTCTTAAGCCTGTATCAGGCATTGTGCTAAGCCCTTTAAATGCATTAACGCCTATTAGATTCCCACAACTCCATGAAGCAAGTCCTCTTACTGCTTCCATTACACAAATGAGAAAAATGACCGTTGTCCCTTCTGGGCCCAAGGTCACACCGCTAGTAGATAACTAAATCTGGGTTCAGACCACTCTATTTCTTCATCTGTAACCCAGGAACAAGAATAAACCCCGGCGCCATCAGATGAGAGCTAGACATCAAGTTTAATATTAGCCTTGGCAAACGGGAGACCGCTACACCAGGGAGGGAAGCTCTCCTCCGCCGGGTTTCCCTTCGGCCTGGGAAAATCCTACTCATTCTCCCAGGCCACACCGTGCACACTGCACAGCTGGGGTCAGCTCTAGCTCCAATCAGCAAGCCGCCACGGGTGTCTCCCCCGCGCACCACCAGGTGTGCTGAGTCGTTGTCTGTGCGACTCACCTACAACCAGAGGGCAAGCCCCAGCCTCACTACCCACCCCAGCCCTTGGACACAGAGGTCGCTGTACGAACGTGGGAAGTGGAAGCCGGCCCCGGGCGTCCCCAACGAGCAGGGCCTGGACCTTCCCCTTCCTCCTCGGAGCGCCCCGGGAGGGGTGGGATGTCAGCCGGGCCCGGCTGGGGACGCCCCGTCCGGGATTTGGGGAGCTCGGGCCCACTGAACAGTCCCGGCCCGGCCGCTCTTCTCTGCCTCGCACGCCCGGAGCGCGGTCCACATCGTACCTTCCGGGCACCCCGCCGTGCCGGCCCGAAAGTTCCGCCCTCCGCCCTAGCTCTGGTCCCCTCACCGCCACCGCCGCGCGGGCCTACAGACGCCCGGCTCAACCTGCGCTCGGCACCGCCTCTTCCGTGTTTGGAGCTGTCAGCTGAGCCGGGCGGATCCGGCTGGGGCGGCCCGGCGAGGGGAGGGCTTTGCGCAGCCGCCGTGACCGCCCCGGGCCCTCGGCCGCCCCCAGAAGGCTAAAGGCGGCGCTGCCGGCGCGATCAGCGTTACCACCCTCCACACCCCGCCCTGGAAATTATGTATGCTTCTGGAGAAGTTGATACGTATGCAGATTTTGTGCCCAGGAGTCTCCCTTCCGTAGTTCTGGGATGGGCCCGGAATTAAAATTTTTGCCAATCCCTAGAGGTGAACGGGAGGCAGGGGTCTATCCAAGACAGACACTCCCGTAACAATCCCACACCTGCTCCTCCAGGTAGACTAAGCAAGCCTCCCACATCCCAATTTCTTTCTCAAAAATGCTGCCCATCTTTATGGTACCTCCTCTATGAAAGCATTTACCCATTGTTCATATTATAGCAGTAATAACTACCACGTTTATGGAGCGGTTAGGATGCTTCAAGCACTTTGCTAAGTGCTTTATGTACATTTTCTCTTTATCTGCACCATAACCTTATGATTTTAGGTACTATTTGTTATTCCCACTTTATTAATGAGGAAATTGAAACGTAGAGATGTTCAGGAACTTACCAAAGGGTACGTGGTTATTGAGAGGCTGAGCGGGAATTAAAATTACATGCCCCCTACCTCACATTGTATGCATAAATTAACTCAAAATGGATCAAAGACCTAAATGTAAGAGCTAAAACGGTAAAACTCCTAGAAGAAAATGTGGGAGTAAATCTTTGTGAATTTGGATTAGGCAACAGTTTCTTAGATAAGAAACCAAAAGTACAAGCAAAAGAAAAAAAATAAATTGAACTCAAATTCAATTCAAAATGTTTGCTTCAAATACACTATCAAGAAAGTGAAAAGACAAACTACAGAATAGGAGTATTTGCAAATCATTTATCTAATATTCAGGATATATAAAGAACTCCTGTAACTCTACAATAAAAAAGACAAAAAACCCAACTTTAAATGTTTTTAAGTTTTAGCCATGTTGTAGCATGGGCAAAGGATCTGAATAGACATTTCTCTAAAGAAAATATACAAAAGGTCCAGAAGCACATGAAAAGATGCTCAACATCATTAACCATCAGGGAAATGCAGATCAAAACCACAAGGAGAAACCGCCCTCACTAGGATGGCTATAATAAAAAGACAGACAACAACAAGTATTGGTGAGACTGGGGGAAATTGGAACACTCATACATTTCTGGGAATGTAAAATGGTGTAGCTGCTCTGGAACACAGTTTGACAGTTCCCCAAAAGGTTAAACATAGAGATACAGTAAGACCCAGCAAGTCTACTCCTAGCTGTATACCTAAGAGAGTTGAAAACATATGTTCACACAAAAATGTGGACATAAACACACAACTACATTTGTACATATTTATTTGTGCATAGTATTCATAAACGTTCGCTACAACAGCATTATTTACAATGGCCAAAAGGTAGAAGCCACCCAAATGTCCGTCATTGGATAAACGAATAAACAAAATGTGGTACATCCATATGATGAAATATTATTCTGTCATGAAAAAGGAATGAAGTGCTGATAAATGCTACAACATGGATGAACCTTAAAAACATTATGCTAAGTGAAAGACTTCAGACACAAAAAGCCATATATTGTATAATTCCAGTTGTATGAAATGTCCAGAACAGGCAAATCCATAAGGACAGGAAGCACATTTGTGGTCGCTGGGGGCTGAGGCAGGAGTGCATGGGAAGTGACTGCTAATGGATATGGGGTCACTTTTGGGGGATGAAAATCCTGTGGCATTAGATAGTGGTGAAGGTTGCACAATCTTGTGACTATACTAAAAACTACTGGGCTGTACACTTTTAAAGGGTGAATCTAATGATATGTGAATTATATCTCAAAAAGAAAATTTTAGGTAGTCAGTACTTAAATGGGATGCTGAAATGTTGGTTCTGGTTCCTGGAAACCATCAAACTAATGTGCCCCTAATGATCTAATAAGCTCCTGTGTCCTCTTTATCATATACGTCTCCCCGAAGAAAAGCAACTTGAAGAGGTAGGCCTCTAATCCAAGCCTACAGGATTCTAAAAGTCTTTACCACCACTGCCTTCCAGGAGGACTGGCTTGATGGGTCAGCCACCTGTGTAGTCCCCACAGCGCCCTGTTCTCAGGAAGGCCTCAGGCTTAGAAGGGCCCTGCTCTTGGTCTAATGCTCTCCTATGGCCATCTTGAAATTCTTAATTTTCTAACAGGAAGCTCTCCATTTTCATTTTGCATGGGGTTCCACAAATTATGTAGCTGGTCCTGCACCCAGGAGAGAAGAAAAACCAAGCAGGTAAATCAGGGCATTGACCTGGGCTTACCTGACTGCCACAGAGGGAAAACTTTTGAGATGCAAATAATCACTCCTAATTTTCCATACTGTCACAGCCTGTACCCAAACCAGAAATGTACTCTTTAAAGACATAAAACTGGAGGAAGAGTCTCTGAAGCCATTCACTAATATCATTACTCACGTTAGGCCAAGGAAGTAAAACCAAAAGCAAAATATATGGCAAGCCTACCTCTGAGTGTTCACAGGTGAGACCATAAGTCCTGCCAGCGACCTCCCACATGCAAAAAGTGAGGGAGCCTAAGAACCAGCTCGGGAAATTCTCACAAATCGGAGCAGGAGGTGAATTATGACATCACGTCATGACCTCATGTCAGAGGTCACAGGATGGAGGGACTAGAAGAGAGAATGTCAAAGCAGTGTTAATAATTTAGACTAAATATTTAGAGTCCAGTGTTGAGGTCAGGAATGGATAAAAAGAGTTTTCTAATAAATTTTGGTTTTAGACTCCACAAAAAGACTTTTGTGTCTTCAGTTTTATGTGCCTGTAGAGTTTTTTAAATTGAGCTTTCCCCGTGTGCCCAGCCTTCCACTGTGCTAAGCACTTTACATGCATTATCTCATTTATTTATTTATTTTAGGGTTTTTTTTTTTAAGATTCCTTTATTTGAGAGAGCGCGCGCGCACATGCGAGTCAGGGGAGGGCCAGATGGAGAGAATCTTCAAGCAGACTCCCCACTGAGAGCAGAGCCCAACATGGGGCTCGATCTCACAACCCTGAGATCATGACCTGAGCTGAAACCGAGTCGGATGCTCAACTGACTGAGCCACTCAGGCGCTCCATGCATTATATCATTTAAATACCCAGGACCTCAGAATGGAGGCAATTTTTTCTCCCCATTTTACAGTTGAGGAAATTGGGGCACTAATGGGTGAAGTGATTTGACCAATGTCATACAGTGGTGAAATACAGGATTAGGACCAGCTCCTCGTAAGTTCAACACTCTCCTGTAGACTCTAAGAGAATTGGGTTTGTTGTAGCAGAAATACAGAGAGAACAAAATAGTTCTTGCCTTAAGAATTAAAGAGGAGGGGCGCCTGGGTGGTTCAGTGTGTTAAGCGTCTGCCTGTCTGCTTTCGGCTCAGGCCATGATCCCGGAGTCCTGGGATCGAGCCCCAGGTCAGGCTCCCTGCAGCGGGGAATCTGCTTCTCCCTCTCCTTCTGCTCCTCCCCCCACTCATGCTTTTCCTCTCAAAAAAAAAAAAAAAAAAAAAGAATTAAAGGGGAAAACCTTAAGGAAGTCAGCATTAGATTTTATGACATTAGGATAGGTGAGAATGAGAATACAGAGGGAAAGAAGGAGACTCACCTCCATCGCCTGTCCCCAGGCACAGTAGATGATAGAGCCTCAGGCTAGAAGAGGATGGGATGTGTGACCTAGAACAGAGGTCAGGACTCATGCATGGCTGGACCACTGAGTAGAGAGGCAGGAGTGAGTTTGAATATGCTGGTGCCTGGAGGGACCAGAAGGCTTCCATCAGTGCCCATACCTGTTCCCATCCATCACTGGGGCATCCAGTGGTTGTTCCAGAGACTTTACTGAGCTCATCCCACCTGCCCAGTGTTAAGAATCTGCTCTTCGATGGCTACCATTCCTGAGCAGCCCTAAAACAAGCCTTAACAACAGATGGGTAGCAGTGCAGAAGGAAAAGCTCTGCCCCAACTCTGGGATAGGTCTGGACGGTGGTGAGCCCCACTCTAAGACAGGGGTATCACTGGATTCCCACTAGCATCTTGTCATTGTGTGTTCCCTCACCATGCAGATCTTAAAAGGTTTCTAATCATCACACGGGAATCTGAAAAATTGGTTTTTCTTTCAAATGGGGGCTTCCGGGTCAAAACAAATGAGGAGCTACTACCTTAAAAGCACAATTATAAATAACTAAACCTTAAAGGGCTATCCACATACCACGCCTTGCTCTAAATGCTGTGTATTGACTACACTAAACTTTACAGAACCTGAAAACATAGTTACCATTATCATTATTGTTCCTATTTTAAAAACTAAGGAAACTGATGACAGAGAAGTGAAGTGACTTTCCACTGTGACACAAATGTTTTGGACCCAAGCAACCTCAGCCCTGAGCCCAGGGCTTAACCCCAGTGCTATGCTTAGATCTAGTTAACGCTTTGCTTAAGGAAAATGGGTGTGTAAGGAGAAACGGATCACCTATGTGACCAGCCTCCCTGGTCAAGGCAGCTCCAACAATAGGTCATCCCAGGGTTATAAAAAAACAGACCCCTAAAGAGGCTTGAGATGTCTGACAGCATAAAATGTTTTCTGTGCTTCTGATGCAAGGTAAAATGTGATTTACAATAATAGGCACAGAATGATCATGTTTATACTTGCAACCTGGCATTTTATTATTATTCCCCTGAATAACAGGGAAAAGAGTTTTGTAACCCCAAGGTAACATGGCTCTGTAAGAAGGAAAGAGGGGTGAGATTTAGCAGCAGCTGCCATCATAAATTAGTGCGCGGCAGTTTCTCTCAGAGCTCCAGGCTCAACTCCTGGCTGTCATAAACTTATAAAGGGAAGCCCCATGAGAATTTATGTAACGATGGGAAGACTCATTTTCCTTCCTGCAAGAACCTTTCTGAAGCAAGGCAAGAATTCGGCTGATTAGATTCTATGCGAAGAAAGAGAACCAAACCAATGGTTTAGAGGAAAGGAAAATGTGGGTCAACTTCAGCTACTTCCCTTGCAAAAAAAAAAAAAAATTGACCTTGTAAATAAAGAGGAACATGCTGAATCCCACCAGATAAATGAGTGACTGGATGACCGAATAAGTTAATGAATGAGTGTGAGCCAGGCTTCCCCAAGGGTGGTTCTGTCAGTGCGAGAACAGTTCGATCCTGGAGTCACCCAGAAATGCTGAATACATAACAAGGCCAATCAACACAGTCAGCTTCTGAATATTCATGTACAGATGATGCTCCCAGTCAATGTGTTTGATTTTTGTGTTCGCTGATAGATTTTCAAATTCATGGTGTAAATCAAAATTCTAAAGAAGAAGGAAAAGGAGGAGGAGGAAGAGAAGGAGAAGGAGAGGAAGGAGGAAGAGGAGGAGTTAGAGGAGGAAAGAAAACAGAAAAACAGAAGAGAAACTTGTGTTGAGAGTATATATTACTTCTGAGTAGGATGGCCTGGTAAAAATACACTAAAAAAATTGTCATCGTTCACCTGAAATTCAAATTTAACTGGCACCTGTATTTTTATTTGCTAAATCTGACAACCAGTTTCTGGGCTAATAGCCTTACGGAGAAGAGAAGGTTGAAGACAGTATCTGGGGACATGCCCATCCCTGGGAGTCAGAAGGAAGGAAAACCAAAGAAAGAGTCTGTAGAAACATGGGAGGAGAACCAGCTATGCACAGAGCTTCACTGAGCAGTGACACAGGCATGAGGGAGAGGGGGCCACCAGGAGGAAGCTCAGTAAGAAAGTCCTGATGGCTGTAGAGTTTTGGCCCTTACAAAGTTGCTGGTAGTTCTAAGAAGTTCTAAATTAGTGGTTCTGAATGAGAGTGGGGTGGAGATGGGGCGTGTGTCAGAGGTCTTGCATATCAGAATTAAAATCTACATGCTGGAAGTGGCCCACTTTTCCTCCGAGGTTGGGGAGACAGACGAAACATATGGGTAACCTTTATCAACTCAGAATTTATGGGGTCCGGTTATGGTTACTAAAGCACAAAATAAATTCTGAGTCTCTTCTTGCATTTTTCTTGAAAATCATGAAGGAGATCCACAGTCCACAATGATTCATTGGCAAGTCCTCATGTTCACACTACTTCCTTTCACAGCCCTCCACTCCATTCTCTCGTGAACACCTCCCATGGTCTCCTCAGCCTTCATCAATCCCCCTCTCCTACTTTCCTTTTATTATGTAGATCAATTAAGCCTCTCTTTCCGGAAAAAAACTTCAAATGGACTTCCCCAACTCTGCCCCAAATGAAAAGGGAAGCCTTTTCGAAGGGAGCTGGTGGTTATAAAATTCTCTTTGGCAGAGTGGAAAGGGGAAGAGTATGAATTTTCTCGCCCCTTCCCTGGTATTCAGATAAGTGATTCTGATATTTGGCCCCTTTTGAGAGCTACCACTCTTATGCAAGACAACCAAGACACAAAGCCTTTTCATTTCTTGAAAGGTTCTATTTTTTGGCAGATTTCCGCCTACAAAGTACATTTTTCTTTCTGCACTGGGCCAAGAAAGAGGTGTCATTGTGTGGGAGTAGACAACTGTCATCTGTCCGAACAAAGATCACAAAGTGCCACATCAAGAGCAGGTGACCCATCTACCTGAGTCTCCCAGTCAAGAGTCCTGGCCACACTGGCTCCAATTTCAACAAGGTCTTGCTCAAAGAAAAAGGCTGACCTTGGGTGTTCCTGTCACCCTCCTAACGGGAACGATTCCGTTCGATCCCGAAACTTCTGAGCTTCACCAAGCGGCCTTGGTGACAGTGACTGTGACGGCTGCTGGGCACATTCACAAGGGGCCCAGAGGGTGGGCCGCCAGCCGATCAACATGTTCATAGTGTGGGGCATGACCCTAGCCTTCATCCAGCGGACCTGGGAGTTCCCCAAGGGTCAGAGTCCCACCTTGCTGGTCCGACCCCTCAAGGATCCTCAGGACATCAGGCATTTTTTAAAAAATCCCAACCCGACCCCACCCCTCCCACTTCATCCCCCAACACTGCCCCATAGCCAAGGGCCCAGGTGTGAATGACCTCAACGTTGGTGGCAAGCCAGACTTCCAAACACCAGCCCCAATCCTACCCTCTCTAAAAAAAGTATTTCAGGCTTGAGGGAGGCATCCTTAGCTTTTCCAAACCAATTTTGGAGGACCTGTGCAACTTCAAATCTATTTTCAAAACTCAGAGGGACGAAGGCTCTCCAGACAAACTCCAATGACAACTCCATTTGCCCCTTGACATGTGGCTGATCCCTGCAGCCAGAAAGGAGGAGAGAAAATTACTAAGCAGGGACCTCATTGCCAGAGATCATCACCTTAAAAAAGTCTGGTACCTTGTTTGCTGGCTTCGGATTCTGCCCCCAATGTGAATAAAACAAACAAACCACAACCATAAAAACTTTCTTGCGGGGGTGCCTGGGTGGCTCAGTCGGTTAAGCACCTGCCTTCGGCCCGGGTCATTATCCCAGGGTCCTGGGATCGAGCCCCGTGTCAGGCTCCCTGCTCAGTGGGGAGTAGGCTTCTCCCTCTCCCTCTGCCCCTCCCCATCGCTCCTGCATGCTTTCTCTCTCTCAAATAAATAAATAAAATCTTAAAAAAAAAACACACAACTTTCTTGTGACCTGGGAGTCCATTTTTTGCAACCATGCTACAGTTAAGGCAACACATACGCACAGAGCATAAATAGGACAATGTCCTTTCAAGAATATAAATGTTAACACTGGTAAAATCGTGAATTCTGTAAATCCTTCAGTGGACAGTAGGTCACATTACGTTTGTCATGATAAGTGACTGTCATCGTGTTTAAGCTCCTTCCACTGTGTTCTTTGCAGCACAGGTCTAGAGCTGTGCCTGTGTGTGAGCTCCAGGTACCCACCTCTCCGCCTTTGGGCCTTTTTCTCTGCCTTTGGCCACCAGATGGCATTCTGGAAACATTCTCAGCACCAGAATTTTCTGCACCAAAGCTTCCCTGCATTACTCCCAACAGCTGTCCCCCTCTCCCTCCTCTGTTTTCTTCCCATCTATTTTCCAGAGTGCAGCCCAAGGGGCTTTCTGGAGGTCCAGTCTGCGTGATCTTGGGCAAGTTAGCTAACCCTTTATCCTGATGGCCTGGGTATGAGAGGGGCACAGGAGGATATAGGTAAAGCACTTGAGACAAGGCCTGGCATAGAGCTACTGTCCTCATCTTCCTTCCCAAGGTCATTTAGAAGCTCCCCATGGCCGCAGGACAAGGTCCAAATCCTTAGCATGGGACTCCACGCCTTCCAGGAGGGTCTGGCAGCCCCTTTTGACCTCCCCGGCCTACCTTCTTCCTCCCCAGTCTCCACACAGACCTCTAGAGATACTGTAAGGAGCCAACTCACTCACCTCCGGCCTTTGTCCACTCCGCTCCCTCTGCCTGTTTTGCCTCTCCCTTGCTCACCCACCTTCCTCTGGCTAACTCCTCCCTGTCTTCAGGATTTGGCCCAATGCCCTCCATGAGGAGCCTCCCCTGACCACCAGGCCCAAACACAGAGCCACTGGGCACCCTTCTTTCCTCTTCCCCATTCCCTCCTTAGACTGCAAGCCACTTGTGGGTCACCTTGTCTTGCTAGCTGCATTGCACACGACAGGACAAGTGAGGGCCAGAGTGTGAGGCCATCATGCAGGCTGTCTCCCAAGGGCAGTGAACCCAGGGCACATCTCTGAGCAGCAGGGGCCTAAGGCCTGTGCTGGCTCCCTTTGAAGCACAGGCAGCACCTGGCCCCAGCCTGGGCTGAGGAAGCCCTGGAAAATGAGCTTCCTTGGCCACGGAGGCAGAGAAAACAGTGAAGGGACAGGGGCACCTGGATGGTTCAGTTGGTTAAGCAGCTGCCTTTGGCTCAGGTCATGATCCCAGGGTCCTGGATTTGGGTTCGAGTCCTGCTACTTGCTCAGTGGGGCAGTCTGTTTCTCCCTCTCCCTCTGCCTGCTGTTGCCCTTGCTTGTGCTCTCTTTCTGTCAAATAAATAAATACATTTTTAAATTTTAAAAAAAAATACAGTTAAGGGACAAATGCAAGGTCATCCTCACCATTTTCATTGGAGGCATAAGACCTGGAAAATAATACAAGCTCCAGTAACATGGAATGGGTGTGCCCTTATAGGTATCATCTCACTGGATCCTTACCAAAATCTCCTGAGGTGGGTGACAGTCACACTCTACAGAGAAGGAAACTGAGGCCCAGCAAGGTTAAGTGACTTGTGCAATGTCTCCAAGCTTGTGGGTGTTCTGTCTCTAGGGCCACACTGTAGGAGACGGCCCCATGGATTCAGACCCTTGCTGTGGTTCGACAAGCGACAAGGACAGGAAACCTCCAGAAGTGGAACATGGAGTGAAGGACAGAGCGTGGGAAAGAAAAGATGGGGGGCAGGGACAGGCACAGATGGCTCTAAGGCCTGGGAGCTCCCTCAGCGGGCCCTGTCCTAATGGCCACAGGCCTACAGGCCAACAGGCCCTGATGGGGGCCCCCGGTGTCGCAATGGGCACCTTCAGCCTCAAGGACTCAATTGCAAACAGCCACCTAAAGGAAGCTGGCCTTAAATACCCATCACTTCCAATGTTTTACGAACCTCTAGACTCAGCCCGAGGCAGGGTAGAAGACCAGGAGGGTGCTGGGCGCAGCAAGTGAGGAGGGAAATGAGAAGCCACAAGCCACCTCAAATACCACCCAGGTGATCCTGGGCCTCGCCTCTGTGAGGAGGTGAATGAGGGGAGGGCACACCTGAAAACATCCACCTCCCTGGGAGGGAGTACTGTTTCTGGGACTCAGTCATAAACAGCAGGGGGGAGAGAAGAATCAGGGGAAGGGAGGGATAAGGAGAGGAAGGCGTGGGAGACAGACAAGTATAAAAACCTCCGAGGCAGGGGAGCTGGAGGCCGGGGATTCCCCCAGATAGGGACTCAGGCTGAACCAGATGCAGAGAACAATGGGCCTCCAGGCTGCTGAGCAGGAAGGGAAGGGGGAGGGAAGCCACACGGTCAGGTCAGAGAGATCCCAAGGCTTCAGGAGCCAAGGCCATGGGCACTCTCATGGGTCCGTGTGAGCAGGGACTGCCCCGGGGCCAGTGTAAGGGCCAGAGCTACAAGGTGAGACTAGCTATTCAGTTCTCAACACCCACCGCTCACAAAACGTCATTGCCTGTCCCTCTGAGCCAGGACCCAGCCCTTCATGCATCATTTCATTTGTCCTCACAGTTTCCTGCTGTGAGGGCTACTAGTCTTATTCCCATCCACACTCTAACGATGAAGTGGTGGAAGCCCAGAGAGGGTAAGTGACTTGTCCCACATGACCCAGCTGGGAAACTGCAGAGTCAGGATCTGAACCCAGGCAGTTTGGCTCCGATGGCCGCTCTCACAATCACAGCGGCTTCCCGAGAGACAAAAATGGGTGATCAGGGAAGAGTCAGGACTGAGAGGTAGATGAGTGTGGGGAGAAAACCGGAACGGGAGAGGAATCATGGGGATATGAAGGAAACAAAGAGAGCAGAGGAAAAGAGAGACACAGAGAGCATGACATGCCCGGAAGGGGTACCGGGGGCAGGCAGGGGCTCAGGCTCTCTGACTACTTGCCTACACAGTGGCTCCCTTTCCCTCAGGGGCCGCCTTGCGTGGATAGCACCTTCCCATCAGCCTGTTCCCAGAGCCCTGGCCCATCCTCCTCCATCGCAGGCCCCTCGGGCTTCACGGGAAGCCCTCTTTCTCTAATTGGCATTGAAACTTACAGCCCTCCCTTTTCCTGTAGGTGGGGTTTCCATAGGAAAAAGCTGCTTCTCCGTTTCCCCAGCCCAGCAACTGTTTGGAAGTCAGATCCCCACATCCTGCTTTACTGGGTCAAGTCCCTCTTGGACCGGCTCTTGTCCATCATTTACTGAAGGGGACCCACGGGTGCCCCTGTGTGGGGTGTCCCTTGGCAATTTCACTTCATCAGTACTTGGACCTCTGAGATCTCTTCAGATGAAAATGGCCTTGCCTGGGAATCCTGCTACTTTCATCATCATCTAATTATGGAACGAGGCTGTGACAGCAGGTCTGGGGGCAGGAGAACGGGGCTAATCAGGCCCCTCAGGAAAGCCTGGAGGACTTGCCTAGCCTTTGAAGGACTGTAGTGGTTTCTGAGTCTAGCCCGTGCTGGCGGTAAGCATGATGCGACTTCTGCCACTTCTGCTGGGGCTTTTGGGGTCAGGTGGCTACTTGTTCCTTCCAGGGCATGGTCAGGAAGTGGCCACTCTCACTGTGAAATACCAAGTGGCAGAAGAGGTGCCGTCTGGCACGGTGATAGGGAAGCTGTCCCGGGAACTGGGCTGGGAGGAGGGGCGCGGGCAGACGAATGCTGCCTTCCAGGTCCTACAGCTGTCTCAGGCACTCCCCATCCAGGTGGACCCTGAGGACGGCCTGCTTAGCACGGAGAGGCGGCTGGACCGAGAGCAGCTCTGCCGGCAGCAGGATCCCTGCCTAGTTTCCTTTGACGTGCTTGCCACGGGAGACTTGGCTCTGATCCATGTGGAGATCCAGGTGCTGGACATCAATGACCACGAGCCACAGTTCCCCAAAGGTGAGCAGGAGCTGGAAATCTCTGAGAGTGCCTCTCTGCGCACCCGGATCCCCCTGGACAGAGCCCTGGACCCAGACACTGGCCCCAACACCCTGCACTTGTACACGCTGTCTCCCAGCGAGCACTTCGCCCTGGATGTCATCGTGGGGCCCGATGAGACCAAACATGCAGAACTTGTGGTGGTCAAGGAGCTAGACAGGGAAATCCACTCATTTTTTGATCTGGTGCTAACTGCCTATGACAGTGGGAGCCCCCCCAAGTCAGGCACCAGCTTGGTCAAGGTCAATGTCCTGGACTCCAATGACAATAGCCCTGTGTTTGCGGAGAGCTCCCTGGCACTAGAAATCCAAGAAGATGCTGCTCCTGGTACTCTCCTCATAAACTTGACTGCCACAGACCCTGACCAAGGTCCCAATGGGGAGGTGGAATTCTTCCTCAGTAAGCATGTGCCTCCGGAGGTTTTGGACACCTTTGGTATCGATGCAAAGACGGGCCAGGTGATTCTGCGTCGACCCCTAGACTACGAAAGGAATCCTGCCTATGAGGTGGATGTCCAGGCAAGGGACCTAGGTCCCAATCCCATCCCAGCCCACTGCAAAGTCCTCATCAAGGTCCTGGATGTCAATGACAATGCCCCCAGCATCCATATCACGTGGGCCTCCGAGCCATCCCTGGTGTCAGAAGCTCTTCCAAAGGACAGTTTCATTGCTCTCGTCATGGCGGATGACTTGGACTCGGGAAACAATGGTCTGGTCCACTGTTGGCTGAGCCAAGACCTGGGCCACTTCAGGCTGAAAAGGACTAATGGCAACACATACATGCTGCTAACCAACGCCACACTGGACAGAGAGCAGTGGCCCGAATACACCCTCACTCTGCTGGCTCAAGACCAAGGACTCCAGCCGTTATCAGCCAAGAAACAGCTCAGCATTCAGATCAGCGATGCCAACGACAACGCGCCTGTGTTTGAGAGGAGCAGGTATGAGGTCTCTACTCGGGAGAACAACCTACCTTCTCTTCACCTCATTACTGTCAAGGCTCATGATGCAGACTTGGGCCTAAATGGACAAATCTCATACCGTATCCAGGACTCCCCAGTTTCTCACTGGGTAGCTATTGACTCAGACACAGGAGATATCACTGCCCAGAGGTCACTAGACTATGAACAGATGGCCAGTTTTGAGTTCCGCGTGATCGCAGAGGACAAGGGCCAGCCCCAGCTTGCATCCAGCGTCTCTGTGTGGGTCAGCCTCTTGGATGTCAACGATAATACCCCAGAGGTGATCCATCCTATACTCAGCGATGGAAAAGCCAGCCTCTCCGTGCTCGTCAATGCCTCCACAGGCCACCTTCTGGTGCCCATTGAAACTCCTAATGGCTTGGGGCCAGTGGGGGCTGACACAGCGCCACTGGCAACCCACAGTTCCCAGCCATTCCTTTTGGCTGCCATTGTGGCAAGAGATGCAGACTCAGGGGCAAATGGAGAGCTCCTCTATAGCATTAGGCGTGGGAATGAAGCCCATCTCTTTGTCCTCAGCCCCCGCCTGGGCCAGTTGTTCATCAACATCACCAACGCCAGCAGCCTCATTGGGAGCGAGTGGGAGCTGGAGATAGTGGTGGAAGACCGCGGCAGCCCCTCCTTGCAGACCCAAGCCCTGTTGAGGGTCTTGTTTGTCATCAGTGTGGATCACCTGAGGGACCGGGCCCGTGAGCCTGGGACCCTGAGCACATCGGTGCTGACAGTGATTTGCCTGGTTGTACTGCTGGCCATCTTTGGGTTGATCTTGGCTCTGATCATGTCCATCTGCAGGACAGAGAAGAAGGACAACAGGGCCTACAACTGTCGGGAGGCTGAATCTACCTACCGCCACCAGCCCAAGAGGCCCCAGAAACACATCCAGAAGGCAGATATCCACCTTGTGCCTGTGCTCCGGGGCCAGCTGGATGAGCCTGGCGAAGTGGGGCAGCCCCACAAGGAAGCAGGCCAGGAAGGGATGATGGAAGCCGGCTGGGACCCCTGCCTGCAGGCCCCCTTTCACCTCACGCCAACGCTGTATAGAACCCTGCGTAACCAAGGCAACCAGGGAGCACAGGCCGAGAGCCGCGAGGTGCTGCAGGACACTGTCAACCTCCTTTTCAACCATCCCAGGCAGAGGAATGCCTCCCGGGAGAACCTGAACCTTCCTGAGCCCCAGTCTGTGATGGGCCAGCCCCGCTCAAGGCCCCCGAAGGTTACGGGCAACCCCACAGGGAGGCTGCCAGGGGACCCACGCAGCGAAGAGGCCCCACTAAGTCCACTGGCCTCCTCTGCAACCCTGAGGCGGCAGCCGAATCTCCACGGCAAAGTGACCCCCAAGAAAGAGTCGGGTCCCTGTCAGATCCTGCGGAGCCTGGTCCGGCTCTCTGTGGCTGCGTTTGCAGAGCGGAACCCAGTCGAGGAGCTCACGATGGATTCTCCTCCTGTTCAGGTACCGGGTGTGGGCAGCTCTCTCTGTGGTCACCCTGGGACCACCACACCAGACACCCCCATTACACTTACATTTGTCACATGCGTTCCTTGGGCTCTCCAGGGACTTTATGGTACATTGGCTGCAGTGGGTGAGGGCACAGCTCTAGGGTTAGCAAAATCTAGCTGTGTGATCCTGGACAACTTACTAACTGTCTCTGAGCCTTCATTTCCCCACCCACAAAACAGAAATAATGGTAAGAGCATCTGCCTTGCAGAGTGGCCCTGAGGATTTGATCAGTTAATTCCTATAAAGCAAGTACTCAATGTGCCTGGCACAAGTAGACACATAGCAAAAGGCACGTTTGAGAATACAAGCTTTGGGATAAGACTGCCTGGGTTCAAATCCCGACTCCACCTCTTCCTAGCTGTGAACTACCGGAATGTCACTCAGCTTCTCTGTTGAAGATATCTATGTTAATAGCACCCATCTCCTAAATTTGCCTGAAGATGAAATGAGTGCACTTAAGGCCTAGAATAACGTCTGGCACACAGCCAGCACTCAGCAAATGGTTACAATGATTTCTGCAAAGCTCTTCATCTCCTCCTGCCCTCTTCTCATCTGGCCAGCTTTCCTATGAAGCTGGCCAGCACAGGCATCATTGACTCTGGGCTCAGGGGGTGACTTGCCTCAGACTAGAGTGTGTTGACTAAACCTGCAGAATGGGGCAGTGGAAATCTGGATCTTGGGAATCTGACCTGGGTTCACATTTCAGCATAGCCCCTCAGTAACTGAGCAACCTTGGGCAAGTCTGCCCAATATCAGAGCCTCATTTTCTTCAAATGGCAATTTTTTTTTTTTTTTCAAATGGCAATTATGATGCCAAACTTACCCTGTGTCTACCTCCCAGGGGTTGAGGATTAATTGGAATAATGAAGGACCTGGGATTTACTAGACAAAAATGGGAAATCTTTTTCAAGGATGGTACCTGATCTCACACCCATATCTGTTCCTCTGCACTTCAGATAATTTTCCCTGTGCCAGGGGCGCCTGGGTGGCTCAGTTGTTAAGTGTCTACCTTCGGCTCAGGTCACGATTCCAGGGTCCTGGGATCGGGCCCTGCATCGGGCTTCCTGCTCTGCGGGAAGCCTGCTTCTCCCTCCTCCGCTCCCCCGTTTGTGTTCCCTCTCTTGCTGTGTCTCTCTCTGTCAAATAAATACATAAAATTTTAAAAAAATTATTTAAAAAGAAAAAAATTTTCCCTGTGCCAGGCTGCCCACTCAAGGCACATGTCTGTTTGGCCAGGCAATCGACTCAGGTTTCCTGTGGAGCAAGGACACACTTCCTTCCCCCATATCCTCCCCAGGAAGCCACCTGGAGAGAGCCCCACTGCTCTCTTAGGAGCCTTACCCTGAGTCCTATGCACCTCCAGAGGCTGCCCAGAGCCATTCATTCATTCATTCATTCACTCATTCTTCAAATGCTTACTGAGTGAGCTTTTTGAGCCAAACACTGTGCTAGTTGTTGGTGAAGAGATAGCAGAGAGCAGGCACTGGGGGTGAACCCACTGGGGTGATGGAAAGAAGGGTGCCCAGCTGAGATTAATGTGAGGGTAAGAGGCAGCTTGCCTAATGCTCAATGTCTTTCCAGCAGCACAGGGCCACAGTGACTCAGATCTGGGCTCAAATGCTAGCCCTGCCACTAACTGAATGTGTAGCCCCTCTGAGCCTCATATTCCACATCTGCAAAATGGGTATGATGGTATCTTTCCCCTAGCATTATTGTAAGAATTAAATGAGATTATACACCACCCTAGACCCTAGAGTTATTAAGTGCTTGTCAAAAGGTCTATTAACAAATGAATCATATGGGTTCCTGGCTGGCTCTTGATCTTGGGATCATGGGTTCGAGCCCCACAGTGAGCACAGAGATTACTTAAAAAAAGGTTGTTTTTTTGTTTGTTTGTTTTTTAAAGATTTTATTTATTTATTTGACAGAGAGAAAGAGATCACAAGTAGGCAGAGAGGCAGGCAGAGAGAGGGGGAAGTAGGCTCCCTGCTGAGCAAAGAGCCAGGTGCGGGGCTCGATCCCAGGACCCTGAGATCACGACCTGAGCCGAAGGCAGAGGCTTTAACCCACTGAGCCACCCAGGTGCCCCTAAAAAAAGTTTTAAAAAATAAATAAATGAATTATATACTTTCACTCATTTAATCCTTATAACTACAACCCACATGGACCTTGATATTATCCCCTTTTTACTGCTGAGGAAACTGAGGCTCAAAATGCTTAAGTAATTTCTCAAAGCCATCCAGAGGGAATTGGGGCAGGGGCAGATTTAGGATTTGAATCCGAGTCTGGCTGATTCGAGAGTCTATACTCTAACTATGAAGAGACCCTGAATGACAGCGCTATGCTCAGGCCGTGGCACTCAAGGAGTGTCCCTGAACTATCGGCTAACGCTGGGAAGAGCAGCAGGTGCCTTAGGTGGGCTTCAGGGCCTAGGTCAGGAGATGCGATCTGCCCTGAGGCAGGCAACCAGCCCCAGCCCTCTTCCAACTGTCCTCTGAAGCTGGCACTTTCTAGCTGGAGCTGCCCAGAGAGGTTGAGTGGGCCTTCTCAGGGAAGACTGGGGATAGGTCCAGGAGCCAGAGGCAGTCTTTCTAAGAGAAACAGCATTTTCTCTGAGCATTTTAAATTCTCAGACCACTGGGTGAATTAATCCTGACTGCCCTGTGAAGGCTGGATGGGTATTACCAGCTCCAACTTAGAGTCGAGGAAATTGAGGTCTGAGTATGTCTAAAAACCTGCCTGACATTACACAAACTAGAAATGACCTTGAACTAGCCTCCCGAGACTTGGTGTGTTGCCTTCACCTTTCGAAGGCCCTGCAGGGTCTGGCCCTGACATCTCGCCCAGCCCCTGCGCCATTCCACAGCCTCCCTGAACCTCCACCTTCTCCTCCAGACTTTCAGCCTGCAGTGCCTTCTGTTTTCATTCACACTCTTGTTGAATGAATGATTGAATGATAGCCTTTTGCTCTCCCCACAGCAGAGCCTTGCATCTGGCCCCACCAAAACTGGCTAAGTGTTTGAGTACCGCTGAAGGTGGGGAAATAACTCCTTAAGATAATCCTTATCAAAGTAATAATGAATTTATGATCAGGAAATACCTTTTTCAGCCCCATCCCACAGATTCCAGCGGGAGCACGTTACTCGGAATGAGAACAGTGGGGGGGGGGGGTTGCCCAGGGGGTCCCTCTTCTCTCCCTCAGACACCCAGGTCCTATGGTGACATGACAGAGCAAGGATCCTGCCTGCACAGGTCCCTGCCTCCGTCACCATTCACCATCCCCCATCTGATCACACAAACATCTGAAGCTGGAGGAAAGACTATAAAAAGAAAGCGCCGGCATTGAGGGAAACATCCGGCAAGGAAGTGTGCTGGGTCGGAATTGTGTGGAGTCAACAGACTTTTCCTGTCTTGCAGCAAATCTCCCAGCTGTTGTCCTTGCTGCATCAGGGCCAATTCCAGCCCAAACCAAACCACCGGGGAAATAAGTACTTGGCCAAGCCCAGCGGTGGCAGGTAAGCAGCACACAGACCCACAGGCTTCTCAAGCCCCCCACCGGCTTGCCTTCACCCCTGGAGCCTCTGTGATCTGAGGAAGGGTGAGCACATCTCAGACAGCAGCCCCCTGGGAGAGCAGCGGACAGCATCCATCCCCCCATCCCAGGCAGCGTGGTCCCGGAGCAACTGTATTTATAGTATTTACAGGACCCATAGTCTCTAAGGATATGACTTCATCCCTGAGGCTCTATCTGTCCCCTGATCGTAGAGGCGCTAGGCTATGGGCTTTAAATGTGTAAGTTTCAGCATTCTTTGTCTTGACTCTTAAACATAATATGAAGTTTCCCTGGCTAAGGACATGAGTGTGTGGGTGTGTTCTTTTGGGCAGTCCTAGAATTAAAGAGAGCTCAAGAGGACATCTAATCTAACTCCTTTTTGTTACAGGTGTAGAAACTGGGGCTCTAAGTAGTTTGATACAACCTAGCTATGCTCAACTTGAGTAAGCCAGGTAAATCCTTGGGCCCTCAGTTTCTTACCTGTAAAATGGAGATTACCACACTTCCTTGCTGTGATGGGGTAAGGATTTGATGATCAAATGTATTTTAAGCCCATAGCCCAGTGACTGGCACGTAGAAGTGCACAACTGATGCTAAAAGTCCTTTCCTCCTAAAGTGACTTTGTTCAAGGTCACAAAGCCAGTGAGTGGCCAAGCTGGGACCAGCTCGGGGCCCCTGACTGACTCCAGGTCTGGTGCTCTTGCCCTGACAACTCATAGCTTCTTTTTTGCAGAGCTGGTGGGAGGTAGTGTAGAGTAGCAGTGAGTGCACACACTCCATAGCCACATCAGCCTGGATTTGAATTTTTGCTTTGACACTTAATCCATGGGGACCTTGGGCAAGGTGCGTAATTTTCACAAGCCTGGGTTTTCTTATTTGCAACATGGGAATGATAACAAGAGAGCCCCTTACAGATATGAAAAGTTTAAGGATAAGGTGCCTATACCTTGCAAAGCATAAGGCCTGAGTCAGAGTGACTGTTTAATAAACATAAGTTGTTGTCATCATCACTTGCGAACTTGCTGCCTCCCTACTGATCCCTTCATGGCAGCAAAAATGGTCACAGAAAAAAAGCAGAAAGGACCCCAGACCTTAAAGCCCTTCAAGGAGCCTTCCCACCTGCTGGAATGTAGGACCAGACCTGCCTGCCCATACCGAGGTGGTCCCAGGAACTGGCCTCCCCCAGGGGGCAGGCAGGGTCTGTGGGAGGGAGGGGCCGGGGTGGAGACCGCAGGAGTCAGAGAAAGTCTCAGTGGCTTTCTGATGTCCTCTTCTGCCCTGCTGAATTCTGGTCTGGGATTTGGCCTCAAATAGGGAGTAGGGAACATTCAGTCACTTTGTCCACAAAGTATTTATGAAGCACCTACTATGTGCCAGGCCCTGTTCTGAGCACTGGTGACCAGGGAATGAGACAGACAGAAATTTCTGCTCTCACTGGAGCTCATACTCGGACGGATGGAGGTGGATGGGTGGGCGGGTGGACAGATGACTGCATCGTCTCAAGCAGAGTTACTACACTCCTACTCTGGGCCGGGCAATGCGAAGGAATGGGAGGGACAATGGTGAATAATGATATCAATGCATTCACTGTTCCTTCTATTTGTTCAGTGCTTACGAGAGGCCGTGTACTAGTTTCTTTACACACACTGTCTCATTTTGCCTGCCCCTTGAGGTGGGTGTTATTTGTTACCTCCATTTCACAGATGAGGCAACAGAGGCAGAGTAGGCAGGAGGCCTGGGACCCAGTAACCCAGGTGGGTCTGACTCTGAAAGCCAGGCTGTGTATCCACCTCCTTATGTGGACGGATGAATGCTGGCATGAGTAGAAGAAGGTTCATGAGCAGGAATGAATGAATCTATGTGTGAATTTCCTCCCTTGGGAACTGGCTGGCTTCCTTTGCAGGAGCACAATCCCAGACCCAGATGGCCCCGGTGCCAGGGCTGGTGGCCAGGCAGAACCAGACCAGGAGGAAGGGTGCTTGGATCCTGAAGAGGACCTGTCTGTGAAGCAGCTGCTAGAAGAAGAGCTGTCAAGCCTGTTGGACCCACACACAGGTAAGGACTCCTCAGGATCGCCCTGAGCCTGCTTCTGTCCCCACAGTCCACCCCATGTCTAGGCGTCAGCCTTCTCCACAGGAGAACACAGACATTCTCTTTCTGGGCAGGAATATTAGCAAAATTTTACTTTCCCTAATGCTTCAGACAGTCTTCATTTGTTTAAAGACCAGATTCTACTTTCGTTGTCATTTTAAAAATCCTGAGAATAGTAAATGAGCTCTTGGTGTGTGCCGGCTACTAGGAAGTGTCCTGTGCACATTAGCTCAGTTAAGCTTCCAATCTTTGGAGGTAGATGTTATGAGCTCCATTTTAGAGATAAGCAAACTGAGGCTAAGAGAAGTACCATAGCCTGCCCAGAGTCACTTAGCTCATTAGTGACTGATGGGGAGCCAACCTGGGCCTGCCTGCCATCAGGAGGCCTCTCCCTACTTCCTAAACCACCCATTTGTGTTTCTTCGGTGGGTTTAAATATCCTTCCATCCTGAGTACTGAGCCAACTCTTTCATGTGGTAACATTTCTAATTGAAACAAAAATAATATTTTCTAGAGAAACAATTCGTTTTGACAGTAAGTCCATAATCTGGACTTTAATTCAAGAATGTGCTAGCTGGGGCACCTGGGTGGCTCAGTTGGTTAAGCATCTGACTTTGGCTCAGGTCATGATCTCAGGATCCTGGGATCAAGCCTCTCTCCCCAACCCCCAGCTTATCCCTCTGACCCTCTCCCCTGCTCGTGCTCTCTCTGTCTCTGTTTCTCTCTCAAATACGTAAGTAAAATCTTTTTAAAAAGTAAAATAAAATAAAATAAAATAAAATAATAAAATTTTAAAAATTGAAAAAGAATGTGCTGGCTGGATACTGGTCAGTCTCTTTTGGGTAACACATCATATCTCTATCCATCCCCACGCTGTGCTATTCTGTTTCTGTAGCTTAATAATCCGTTTCTCAACTGGACATATCCTATGTGCTCCATCTGGTTGCAAACACATTGAAAGCGTGGCAGGGGCTTCCTTTTCCTTGGTTAAAAAAACAGAGCTAACATTTATTGAGAGCTTTCTATGCACTAGTCCCAGTTCTATGTTCCTCATGAGAAAATGTGATGAGATAGGAATTATTCATTATCACCATTTCATAAAGGCAAAACCGAGGGGCAAGATTGTTTAATAATCTTCCCAAGGTTGTACAGAAAATGGTTACTAACATTGGCAATGTGGCTCTAAATTAAAAGTAAGTAAAATTAAATCTAATTAAAATGAAGTCAAATGAAAAATTCAGTTCCTCACATTTCAAGCATTCAGTAGCCACATATGGTTAGCGGATATTGCTTTGGACAGCACACATATAGAAAGTTCTATAGCCACATATGAAAATGGCTAGTTACAATCAAGATGTGATAGATGGGGGGCCCTGCCCAGCTCAGTGGGCAAAGCATGCAACCCCTGATCTCAGGGTCGTGAGTTCGAGCTGCACATTGGGCACAGAGATTACTTTAAAAGAAAAAAAATCTTAAAAAAATAAAAATCATCCATCCTCAAGCCCCATGTCGGGCATAGAGCTTGCTTAATAAAAATAAAAATAAAAAGCTTAAAAATTGTAACTTACTATTTTTTTTTAAAAAAGACGTGATAAACATATAAAACACACTTCAGACTTTGAAGATTTAAGAATGTTTAGTATCTCATTAACTTAAAAAATATTCACGACATGATAAAACGATATTAAATTTAAAAGTGTTTTACAAATTGATTTCACCTTTTCTTTTTACTTTTTTAACCTGCCTCCTCGAAAATTGAAAGTGACCTCTATGGCTCACATTACATCTGTCCTGGCCAGCTCTGGGCTGGAACCTGTGGGCTCAGCTGCCACTGGGTCCTGCTTCTCCACGGCACAGAGGGCATGGAGGATGCCGGGGGATGATGAGGGCCGCAGGGATAGGAAAGCCTGTGCTGCTCACAGGACAGAGCGGCCAGGGGGCTTTTGGTGAGCTTGCTGACCCCACGGGTCATGGCTGCATCCACCCGATGATGTGATGGGGACATTTTAATGGTTGCATGAGCTCAGTGAATGCTCACAGCAACCTGACAAGATGAGTACTACTATTTCACTACTTTATGAGAGACGAAGGAGGCTCAGAGAGGTTAAGCAATTTTCCCAAGGTCACACTGCTCGAAAATGGCGGAGGTGAGAAATCAAGCCCAGGCCTGCCCAGCACCCACCTGCCTCTGGGTGGCCTCCCCATCGCTTTTCAGCCATTCTCACACACTCTAGCGATTTTCTCATTCCAAGCTTCATAAGCTCTCTGACCCTGGTACAAAGGCCTGATTCTGTAACCAAAAGAGTTTCAACCTTATTACCCCCGAGACTCAGGGAACTAAGGTTTACATTCCCCAAATGCCCAGGGTTAATATTTATGTTCACTGAGTTATCCAAGAAATGCTCACTAAGTCCCAGGCATGGGCTGGACCAGGTGGGAAGAGGCCTGCCCTGCCTCACAGCCTTCAAAACTCCTCCCTGACAAGGCAAGATGGAGACTCATTTATCAGTATAAACTGCCATTAGCCGTATTTGGAATAACATTTCCAAATTACAACAGTAACATTTGGTTAAGGTAGAAAAATGTAGGTAAACGAGAAGAGAATAAATCACTTCTGTCTACGGATAATTCCAGTTAACATTTTGACATACTTCTTTTCAGTCTTTTATTATATGCACAGATTCTAAAGCGGCTCACCTTAAGCAAACATTAAACACATGCTAAAGTGGAAACTGGAACTTTTTTTTTTTAAGGCACAATTTCTTAACCATAAGACAGACTTTCTTTCTTTGGCTTGGCCTCTACCATCTGGCCTAGGGCTAGTTTTTTGAGATAGTGTTTTTGTTGAAGAGATGGGAAAAGGAAAAATGTGATGGTGGCATTAGGGATCTGGGGGACAGTTTTTCACTGCCCCTGTCCCTTTCCTGGAACAGGGCTTAGGCAGACAGACCCTTCCCAGCCTGCCTCTAGGCCTGAATTTCCTGCAGCCTGAGAAGCTAAGGTTGGGGAGTTTAGGGCATGATGACCATACAGACCTTCGCAGGCCTGGGGAACCCAGAGGCCACAGGTGCGCACCCGCAGCGCCGTGGGGGGAAATGGGTGAAGCTACTCAGAGAGTGGGTAGGATGGTACAGGCATATGGGGCTTCGAAGTCATCAGATATGGGGTCAAATCTGGGTTTGGTTGCCTAGTGGATGGGTGATTCAACTTCTTGGAACTTCGTTTCCTCATCCATAAAAAGGAGTAGCACTCTTCCCTTCAAAGGTTTATGCAGAGGTTAAATGAGAGAACTCCACTTGGCGTGGAAGAACTTAATAAATGGTCACTATTACTATGAATACAAACAGAGGGCAGCACCAAGCCGGGAACTCCAGCCTTGTCTAAGAAAAGGGATGTCCCCGCCATCCGCAGCTACTAGCGCCCTGAGGGAGTGAAAATCCTGGCTGAAGACACCTAGCCTGAAACACAGCAGGATCGGGAAATTCTTTAGAAAAGGCCAATTTCTAATTCTAGGCCTCCTTCCTCCTCCTGCCTCCTCCCCACTCAGCTCCTGTGGGTACTTCAGTCAGCAGCCTTCCTGCCCAGCAAGCTTCCCTGTCAGGGCCTCTTCCTTCCCGTCTCCCTCTGGCCTCCCCGTCCGTCCCCCGCCATTTCCCTTCCCTCCTTTGTCCGGAGCCCCGGCCCACAGCCCCGCCCTGGGCTGCCCGGCCCTGCCCTGGGCCCAGCCCTCAATGGCTCCCCTCCTCCCCGTACAGGCCTGGCCCTGGACCGCCTGAGCGCCCCCGACCCGGCCTGGATGGCGAGGCTCTCTTTGCCCCTCACCACGAACTACCGCGACAACGTGTTCTCACCGGACACTCAGGCCGTGGAGGAGCCGCGGACCTTCCAGACGTTCGGCAAGGCTCCCGGGCCTGAGCTGAGCCTGACGGGCACGCGGCTGGCCAGCACCTTCCTCTCGGAGATGAGTTCGCTGCTGGAAATGCTGCTGGAGCAGCGCTCCGGCGTGCCCGTGGAGGCCGCCTCCGAGGTACTGCGGCGACTCTCTGTCTGCGGGAGGACCCTCAGTCTGGACCTGGCCACGAGCGGGGCCTCGGGCACTGAAGGACAGGGGGGCTCAGGGGGAACGAAGGGGGCTGAGGGCAGGACTGGCAGCAGCAGCAGCAGCGGCAGCAGCAGGGGCCTGTGGATCCCGGAACCAGGAGCCCTGGGGGAGGGCAGGGAGTCCAGGCCCTGAGGATGCTGGGACATGAGCTGCTTTCTAAAATCTCTGAACTCACCGTCCAGAGGTGGCCCAAGAACTTTAGGGTGACCAATGGTGCCCCACAGAGGAGGCAGGAGCCCCACAACTAATAGCTGGCTGATCAAAGCAGCCCCTTGTTAGGGGCTGGCTCTGCCTGTGAATTTTTTGGAGGATGGAGACATTTGTGGCTGAAATGAGTGTTTGCTGGCAAAACACATGTAGAGCACAGAGGGTCAGTCCTCCCCGTGGGACAGATGCCAAGGAGTGTCCTAAGCAAGAAAGGCTGGCCTCATCACATACTTGAGGGTGGGGGCTGGATCCTGGGGTGCCAGGCAAAGCTCTCTGACCTCCTAATAAAGAAAAGGCACTGGCTCGTTCTCCTGTGTGCACCTGTCAAGAGGGGGAGGGAAAGGTAACAGAGCGAGGGTTCCCTGTTGCCTATTCCCTGGCAAGAGGGTATGCTGGGCTTGGACAAGAGTAGGGCACATGGGTACACAGCGGTCAGTACACAGTGATGAACATGTGGACCCTTGACCCCACTTCTCTATTGCTACATTATCAAATAATCTGCTTCTTGGCTGCAAAATTAGGGCTAAGAAAAGCATGACTATTTATAGAATGTTTATGTGAACCAGGCCCCAGGCTTTACACTAGGATTTAATTTAATTTTTCAACAACCTTGGGAAGGAGGTGTTATCCCCATTTCATAGATAAGGCCATGAGGTTTAAAGAAGAGGTTCTTGCCCAAGATCAAGGGTAGAGGCAGAGGGGCACCTGAATGGCTCAGTTGGTTAAGCATCTGACTCTTGATTTTGGCTCAGGTCAAGATCTCAGGGTCACGGGGCGCCTGGGTGGCTCAGTGGGTTAAAGCCTCTGACTTCAGCTCAGGTCATGATCCCAGGGTCCTGGGATGGAGCCCCACATTGGGCTTTCTTCTCGGCAGGGAGCCCACTTCCCCCCACCCTCTCTGCTTGCCTCTCTCTTACTTGTGATCTCTCTCTCTCTCTGTCAAATAAATAAATAAAATCTTAAAAAAAAAAAAAGATCTCGGGGTCATGAGATCAAGCCCAGGTGGGGCTACTCATGCTCAGCAGGGCATCTGCTTCCTTCCCTCTGCCTCTGTCCCTCCTCCCGTACATGCACGCTCTCACTCTCTCTAAAATAAATACATCTTTAAAAAAAAAAAAGAGAGGGGCGCCTGGGTGGCTCAGTCGTTAAGCAGCTGCCTTCGGCTCAGGTCGTTATCCCAGAGTCCTGGGATCGGACTCGTCATCAGGCTCCCTGCTGAGCCTGCTTCTCCCTCTCCCACTCCCCCTGCTTGTGTTCCCTCTCTTGCTGTGTCTCTCTGTCAAATAAATAAATAAAATCTTTAAAAAAAAAAAAAAAAAGAGTAGAGGCAGAGCCAAGATTTGGAACCAGGCTTGACCAACACCAAAACCTATGCCCTTGAACTTGACACTAGACTGCCAACCAAGGAAAGGAAAGGAAAAGGCCCCACAGGTGAGCTTTTGCCAGTAGTGAACTTGTCTGTATTCCCCTCATGAAACACTGTTGAAAAGAACATTTCTAAAGCTGCTCAGGCTGGCACGGCTCTGCATTTCCAAGCACAGAACAAGAGGAACTTGGATCTGATCTGACACAGACCTGGGCCTCTGCAGGCTCCTGTCCTTTCCCAGTGATTAGCCCTTCAGGTACAAAAGTCATCTTTGTGGACCCAGCGTTCGTGGGTAAACCTTCCTCTGTCACAGCAGGTTTGGGCCCGTGAATTCAGGCCCTAGAGGACAGTGTATGAACGAGGTCTATGAAATCGATATTGACAGCAGCAAAACTTCCAGGGCAAGAGGGAGCAAAGAAATAGCCAATATTTTTCCAAGGCTCAGCCTTATAATTTTCCTAGAAATTTCCAAGCAGTCGTTCAGCTAGCTGTTCAGGCCTCTCAGTAGCATGGGGCTGTCCTTGACACTGAAGGCAAAAATTCCTCTCTGTGCTCTTCCTTCCATCCCTTTTGGAGGCTAGTACTCATGTTCACTGTCCAAAGAATTGGGCCAATCCTACTCCTGACCAAGGATAATGAAAGCCATGTAAACTTGGAATCCAATGTGGCACCATTATCCTGTTATTCCACGTTACAGATGACGAAAATGAGGCTTCCCAAAGTTAAGGGCTTAAAGAGCAGATTCTCTGGGGCCCTGATCCCCTCACTTCAGATGCCAGTGATTTCCTCCCAAGAGCTGTGATTTTTAAGCTGTTGGGCTCCCCAAGCCAATGAAAGAGGCCAGGGGAGATTCAGCAGGCATGGTCTCCAGCCTGACCAGCCAGGAGCCCAACACAAAGCAACACCTGATGCATACTTACTTGTTGCAGGCATGAATGAATGGATAAATGAATAAATCAGTGCTTCAGAGTCCCTTTTTATCTGTATCGGAGCTCCAGCTAAGATGTCATTATAAAGAAAAAAAACGTTTCCATTATGTGAAATCAAAGTCTAAAAACCACAGAACTAGAGCAGACCATGTTGACCTCCACTATCCCCCTCCTCAATTGCTAGTGGTTTTTTGACACAGAGCTGGTGTTGGGAGGGTGGAGAGAGGAAGAGATGGGGGAAGAGGCAACCTAAGAAACCTGGAACCTAATTAATTAATTACTTAATTAAAAAGAAACCTGGAAGCATGGCTGTCACCTGGATCATTGGATACCCTGGATCACTGCTTCACTCTAGTTCAGAAGTCCTGAATCTGTAGTCCTTAGACCTCGTGATTACTAGGCAAATCCTTGTGTACAGGGATTTTTCTAGGCAGAAGATAGGAAATCCTTATCGGATTCTCTAAGGCACATGTTGACCTATGGAAGTTTACACTGCACTGGTCTCCAGCAAGACCTCAACCTCCACAAACAGAGGCACTTTTAGTCATAAGGAGCCAGAACATTTTATCACCAAGGCAAAGGCAAGACTGAAAAATCTGACTTGTGCCAAGCCACATGGCAGGTGTGTGGCAGGGCTGGGATCTGGATCTGGGATTTGTATGATTTTTTTTTAAATTTTTTTTAAAATATTGTATTTATTTACTTGCCAGAGAGAGAAAGCACAAGCAGGGTGGCAGGAGGGGGCAGAGGGAGAAGGAGAAGCAGGCTTCCTGCTGAGCAGGGAGCCCAACTCGGGGCTCTATCCCAGGACCCTGAGCCAAAGATAGCCACTTAACCAACTGAGCCACCCAGGCGCCCTTAATGTTCTTTTTAATATATCAACAGTTCCTAACCTGGGGTCCATGGTTGGGCTTCAGGATCCCTGAATCAGCTCAATCGCATGCACAGTTAGGAGGACGCACACTTTTCTATGGGAAGGAGTCGGTGCTTTCACTACATTTTCAAAGGGTGTCTGTGACCTACATAAGATGAAGGGCCCCTGCGATCCTCCCTGTCGGTCCTTGGTTCTGCCTTGCCCACAGACCCTGGAGAACTCACGGGTAGAGCGGCTTCTGTTCTGGGGCAACCGATGTCCAGTCAGCGTGGGGACATTACGTATGCTAGGTCAGCGATCTCGTGGGCCCCATGCAACCCCCTCCTAGCCTGGGGACACTCGGCCCTTTCCCAGGAACAGGCTGAGAGTGACGGGGGGTATGCTGACAGAATGGAGCGTGCTGAACGTCTTCGCATCAGCCGAGATGTCAAAGCTGAGACTTCGGACATGCTCAGAACAGTTTTCACCAAGACGGGCTCTGTCCCCTGGGAGACTGAGGGAGCAGGCAAGCCAGCCAGCACTCAGTTAAATGTCGTCTTAATTTGGAAAGCGCAGAGGGACGTTTTTTATCAATAGTCAGCCGTTCTCCAGCACGAGGCGTGCACTGCGGAGCTCACTTGGAGCCTGGGGGCAGCTCACAGATTGACAGCAGCCTCCTTGTCTGTCACCCAACTTCAGTTTGGCAGCGCGCTGACCCTACCTCTCCTCCGGCTGAAACAAGCGTGAGACAGTAACCACTACCCAGGGGACTCTGAAGAGAACCCAATCCCCACAGGAAGACAGGAGAGGGAGGGAGGTTGTCTTAGCACCTGCTCGGCCGGGTACATGGCATGCACCTAGAAAACAGGCCAGCCTTTTCCAGCTCCTACTAAGGATGGGGTACAAAGTAATGGGCAGGGGGAGAGAGAGGCAAGATCAGAAACATTCATTCAACAAACACTTTGTGTTTACTGAGTGATTACCATGTGTCAGAAATAGCAATGGGGGTATACAGAATCGTTGGTGCAACATTTAAAGCACCTACTATGTGCTAGCTAGGCTTGGTGCCAGGTATCAGGTGGAGAGGGGGCAACGCATAAAACCACGCATTCTTTGAATAAATATTTACCGAACACGTACTAAGTACCCTGCACTGTATTAGCGCTGAAGATACAATGACTCAAACAGCTTTGTTCCGACTACAGCATCAGGACTCCCTGAAAACAGCATATTTGGATAAGAAACTGATGCAGCAGAGAATCGCACAAAAGCCTCATTGCTGAGGGCCCTAGGTCCCCAGACTTGAGTCCTCCAGTATTCTAACTCAGGCTGGGGCCACTTCCCTGCCCTCCCCCTCGTATGTCCTTTCAGGGCATTGACAATGAGTCATTAATAATGGAATTTTAATGGCAAAGCACAGCAGGGCCCATGTCTGTGGAAGAAGCCCATCCCCTGGGGCCATGTGGAGCCCGCAGAGACTGAACAGCCAAGGATTTTTGGTCCCTTGACAACACCTCTCCCGTGACTCTTCCATCCTCCTTCCCCACGAGGAGAGCTTAAAAATATCCTACCTCCACGGTTGGCGCCTCAAATTGAATCAGCACTTAACTTGTAATGACTGGGGGGGAGGGAGGGTGGCATCTGGTCATCCACACAGGACACCCACTGTCCTGGGGCTGTGTGAACTGCCCGTCCTTCCCCGAAGGAATCAGGAACCCAAGATGACAACTGGAAGGGAAGAGGCTGAAGAGCTGGACTCCGCAGGAGGGCAGGAAATGACATTCTCCAGAAGGTGCCTTGGGAAGGTCGATGGGCAGTCTGCATGGAGCCGGGCTCTGTGCTCAGCTCAGGCTGGGAAACATTGGGTTAACCAAGTTCTTCACTGCAGGACTTCTTGGAACCTTAAAGATGCTGATGTGCATTGTGAATCTATAAAAAAGGGATGTCTGGTACAGCATTTCCCAAACTTATTTGACCACAGAAACCTTTTTTTTTTTTTTTTGCAGAGAGATTAGTGCATTGCACAACTTAAAAACCTGAGCTTTAACCAATGTGTGTATGGAGCCCCTACCAGCATGGGGCCTTGTGCTAAGTGCTGAGGGTTCCAGAATACAAAGACAACAGGTCCCAGATCCCAAGGAGCCATCTGTGGGAGGCAACTGCATAAGGGGACCAGCATGGTGGTGGTGGCGGGAGGGTGGCCAGCGTGCACGGCAGCCCTGGAAAGGCAACAGCAGTCAGGGGGAGGTGCTGGAGCTGGAGGAAGTCAGTGGTGAGAGGAAGGTGCTAGAAGAGTATGGTAGAACCCACTAGAGGTTGGGGGGGGGAGAGAGAGAGATAGGGAGCAGAGAGGGAAACATGGACAACCCTCCCCCGCCCAATTCCTCCCACCTCTCAACTAGCGGAGCTGGGTGGTCTTTCCCATTTGAACAGTTACTAGAGGGTTTGGTCCTCAGTCCTTCCCCCACCTCCTCCCCAACCGCATCTATGCTATTGAACTTGGGCTAACATCCAGAAGCCAGGGAACAGCTATGCACAAATTCAGTAATTGGAGTCATTAGCGTTGACTCAGAAATCATTTTTTCCTAAGTCTCTCTCTTGGAGAAGCTTTTAAGACCCTTCAAATTGGTTAATGGAGAGTTTAGAAGTGAGGCTGGAGCCTCAGCTTTCAGCTCCCCCTGCCCAACCCTCAGCTCTCCCCAACATACTCAAGAGCAAGAGTGATGAGATAATCCAGTGTATCTATTTTATTAAACTCCCATCCTTCTGGCATACCTTTCACAAACAAGGATCTTGAAATCTACACTTTCCTGCTGCAAGCCTCCAGGCTCTCAGTCTCCACTTCCTCCCCCACAATGGCCCGATGACAAGAATGCTTTCACGAAAAGCTACAGTGTGAACCGGCGCAAAAGAACCCCGGGGGCCAGGAGTCAGGGGGCCTGGGTCTTCTCCTGGCCTGCTGACTCGTAAAGCCGTGTAACCATGGGCACCACTCTGCCTCCCCGGGCTTCAGTGAGGACCAAGGTCCTTGCTCCTACAAAATGCCTCACACAGGCTCAGTAGGGTGGAAGGGCAGACACCAGTGCCTTTGGTTTACAACTGAGAAAACAGTGTAGCAGGTCAGGTCACTGCTTCAAGATGACATGGCCCGGACCTGGGTCTTCACACACTTTCTTCTTTACTGTGCTGGGGCAGCTGCTTAAGGTTCTTTGGGAAGTTGAGAAGATAACTGGCCCCTGCTCTGGGACTCAAGCTGTGGTATCTCTCTGAGAACCCACAGGCTCCCTTCTTTAGGGCTGAAATGAGGGTCTGAAAAAGTCAAGCAGATACGGCAAGCATGTAGGCAAGAAAACTCGTTCCTTCCAAATCAAAGGTGAAATGGGAGATGATCATGAATCCATAGGGGATGAATAAAAGTGAATGTTGGGGCTCATCTTGAGACTGGCCTGATTCAGTGTTCTCTGAGTTTTAGCCATTCATGGAATCACCCTCATGGTTTCTGCCACCTCTCTGGATCTGTGTTCCCCTTTATCCAATTTCACAATGCTTTTCTTTTTTATTTATTTTTTTTTTAAAGGTTTTATTTATTTATTTGACACAGAGAGAGAGATCACAAGTAGGTAGAGAGGCAGGCAGAGAGAGAGGGGGAAGCAGGCTCCCCGCTGAGCAGAGAGCCCGATGCGGGGCTCGATCCCAGGACCCTGAGATCATGACCTGAGCCGAAGGCAGAGGCTTTAACCCACTGAGCCACCCAGGCGTCCCTTCACAATGCTTTTCTTTAAATGAATTATTTATAATATCTGTGAAACCATGATGTGCTAGTCACATTTTTATACTATATATTAAATATCCAACTTATCTTACACTATATATTAAATATCCAACTTATCTTATTCAATAAGATAGAAAATATTGAGTACCTAAAATCCTCTTGTGAACCACCAGAGGCACATACATCAGATGTTGGCAAACACTGAGGAAATTGAGGCACAGGAGGAAATAGGTAAGGGGTTTACTCAAGGTGACAAGCTAAGGTGAGGACCAGGGTCTCTGGCCTTGAGGAGAGTTTTTCACAGGTCACTGAATGCATCCCTTTTGTGCACAGAACCAGAAATCACTGTGGATGTTTCCACTTCTCATCTGGGAGGCTACCAACTAGGGGAAAGGCCAAAGTCATTCATGGGCCATGCACTTGAAATTGCTTGAGAACCTCAGCTCCCACTGGCATGTCCACCTTGGAAAGGGACACTGACACCCGTTTTTGTTACCATCCAACCTCTCCACCCTCCCCCCCAACACCAGTGAGAGGCACCAGTGACTAGGTCTTATCTCACCTTAGCCAAAACCCAGTTTGACAAGACTCCTTTCCAAGGGGTAGTTGCGCGGAGGGAGAGCACTGCTGGGGGCTCCAGGGCTGGCTCCGAGACGCCCACTTCTACAGAGGAGGCCAAGGTTCCCTGTGCTCGAGGCGTGTGGGAGGTGGGAGGCCCCTGCCAGCAGAGTGTTGAGGCTGTGGAGGGAGGGACTGGAGAAGGACTTCAATCCTCTAACTGCCAGGTCGCTGGTCCCCAGCACTGTGAGGAGAGATGCGAGCAGCTCTTACTCATACTGTGGATTCCTACTTTGGAACAAGGACTTCTTAAAGGACTTAGTTGCCTCTGGCGTTGTTAACCCAGGCCAGACCGAGTGACTCATGAGTGAGCAGGACTCTCAGAGGCCTTGAAGGGTAATTCAGGGCAATGAGGCGGTATCTTGAGAGACCGTCTCTCCTGAAAAATTATCAGAGCAGCTCCCACTTATTCAATACCTGCTGTGTGCCAGGTTGTGCTGAGCCCTCTAGAGTCATCTCATTTAATCCTTACAACCCAGTGACTGAGGTATCAGAAGTACCCTCACTTTCAGAAGTGAAGAACCTAAGGCTCAAAGACACCAAGTCCAAGTTCAGTGACAGAGCAGGGGTTAAAACTCAGGTGTGTCTGACTCAAAAAGCTGTGCTCTTACCCATTACTGGGGCAGGAAGTGGCAAGCGGACCAAGGGCTACTGCCACCCCCTTCTCTGTCATAGGGTAATCAGTTCACAGGAGGGAACCTGTTGGCTTCGACACGCACCTTTACCTGCCGCCTCCACGGAAAAGAGGGTCTGCAACCTCTCCTGGGCAGCTTCATTGCCCAGAGCCGCGGACTGCCGGTAACATCTCACAGCCTCTCCCAGGTTCCTCCGCACACCGAGGCCCTTCTCAAAGCAAATTCCCAAGTGGTACCTGCTCTGTGAGTCCTAAAGGGGAAGATGGACAGACACACAGATATACACACCTGCAGGAGTGAAGAACTGAAACGCAAAGGCAGGAAGAAGGTGGAGCAGTCAGGCAGGCTGGGGCTTCATCCGTGCAAGTTCAAGGCCCAGTCCCGGCCCTCCCTGGACCAAGGGATCACAAGTCCAAAAAGCCAGAGGCCTGGAGTTTGCCCAACACAGAGGAGTCGGGGATCCTTCTGCCCAAGGAGATTCGAGCCACAGCAGCGTGGCAGCTTCTCTGGCTGAGGCTGGTGCCGAAGGCGGGCAGACGTGAGGGCCACGGGGAGCAGCCAACCCAAGTACAGAGGAGTCGGGGATCCTTCTGCCCAAGGAGATTCGAGCCACAGCAGCGTGGCAGCTTCTCTGGCTGAGGCTGGTGCCGAAGGTGGGCAGACGTGAGGGCCACGGGGAGCAGCCAACCCAAGTACGGGGAACCTGGGAGTCAGGCTCCTACTTCAGCTGAAAGAGCAGGAGCGAGAGGGGAGGCTAGCTTCCCCAAGGCCCTGCAGGCCTTTCTGAACCTCTGCTGAGGCCCCGCAAAACATACGGTCCAGAGAACGTTCCTCCTTTGGAAGGTTAAAAGACTCTGGATCCTCTCTCCCCTGAGAACTAGGAGCAGGTAGGGCTTCAGAGCACAACTTGTAGAGCCAGACTGCCTGGGTTCCAATCTCGGCTCCACCACCTGATGTGGAGGAACCTCAGGCATAGGACTCCATGCCTCTGTGCCTCAGTTTTCTCACCTATAAAGTGGGAAATCATAACAATACCTACCTCACTGCATTGTTACGAGGATTACATGCATTAATACGTAAACAGTGCTTAGATTACTGTTATTATGATTTTCATGCCTTTACTTGCCCCCATCATTTATCTCTCCCTCTCTGGTGGAATATTATCGTTATATTCAAGCCCCCAACTTAAAAAAAAACAAAATACTCTGTTGATTCCCAACCACAGTCCCATTTCTCTTCTACCTTCTAGTGTCAAATTTCTGGACTGAGTTTCTGTAACATGCGCATCAAAGTCTACGTCATAAATATGGTGGGTTCACGGCCAGCACGGACACGCATAAGGCCGAAACTCCCACCTGCCACACTGCTCAGCCCAAACCTACAGAGACCCAATTCCTGCCGGAGTGGGTGAGTGTGAGGACTGTGCCTAGCACACTTTGCGCATGTCTCCTTCTACCGTGCAGGATGACTAAAGCAGGCCAAGGGGCCCCCGGGCTTGTCCAGCACGTGAAGAACATGAGGCACCCTCAGCCCGAGGAAGGTTCTGGGGCTCTATCAAGGAAGGCAGGCACAGAGGCAGTACTGGCGAGTGACATCGGCCCCCTTTCGACAGCAACGACAGATAATACCAAGTAAAAATAAGAAAGTATTCTGATGCCCATTGTGTTGGCCCGAAAACACAGAGGAGCCCCTCTGCGGGGCAATTCTCATCCATGCCCATGGCTCACTTTAATCCAGTATTCCTGGTCCTCCAAGAGCCCACACACACACACACACACACAAAAAGAATCCTGGTCAAGTACACTTGAGGAAAACAGCAAACCAGCAATGCCCTTTTGGTGATTTGCATGGAGGGAAAGCTCTGAGATCTTCCTCATTGAAGACACTTTTTTGCGTCTTGGTTGGCTCAGTATTTCCAAGCTCCTCGGACCAAGTTTTCCCCGGGATTACTTACAAACACCCCCTGGAACTAATACGCCAGAGGATACACTCTGGGTCCTGCAGGCTGGGCTCCAACACCCCATAACATGTGCCACCCCCCAGCCCCCAAACTGCTCTGTGTCTTCTGACTTCCCTGAACCACACGGCTCCTGAGGACGCACCTTCCCTGTGTACCGCTTACCAAGTGCTTGCTCACACACCTGTTACCTCAGGTAGACTGGGCTCCTCACAACAACAACAACAACAACAACAACAACAACAACCCTGCGAGGCAGCAGACAGGCGAGGTGGTCAGTATCATCCCGGTTTCTGAGACAAGGGAAACAGGAAGCCACCGGCCCAGTCGTGTGCCGGTAAATGTAACCATGGGCTGTCCAGTGAAACCAGCCCTGCTTTGTAGCCCTGAGTCCCTTCTGTGCGGTACATTCTCCTCCCACAGCTGATTTTAAGGCCCCAGTATAAGCTAGCTCCCGCGGGCCACTAGACCCGCCCAGGGGTCACCCGGGAAGTCAGTGATAGTTTAGACTTGAAGCCAGCCCCCCCATGTGTCCCTGTCGACCGTCTCCTGTGCACCCCGGAGCTCGGTATCAGTTCCCAAATCCCCTCCTTCCTCAGACTCGATCCCCCAACATGGCGGGACGCTGGAGATGTCCTACCCCATTGTTGGCTGCAAGCCAAAGGTATTTCACAGCGCTCTGCTCATCCAGGTGTGGCTCCTTGGTGAAAAGCACCCCGAGAAAAGCCTGAGCCTGTGGTTGGGGAGGAAGAAGAAAGGTTATCTCTGTCCCTTCCTGGCCCCGCGTGCTCCAAGTGCCCAGGAGAGACCCCGCCCGGGCACTCACCTCTCTCAAGCCCGAGTCGGCAGCCTGCTTCAGCATGGACACCGCCCTCTGCCGCTTAGGGGCCCCGGAGGAGGCCAGGCCTTGCAGCAGACACCTGGCATAGCGGTATTGAGCCAGCCTGTGACCCTGGCTGGCAGCCAGCTGGTAGGAAAGGACTGCCTGGGACAAAGAGAGAGACCCCCCCCCCCAAGTCAGCGGGTACCCCTGCAAGCCAGCTTTCCCTTCAAGTGAAATTTGTAGAAGTTATTTTAATTAAATAGGACCTAATCCATACAGATTAGTCAGGAAATACAGATAAGCCAAAATTTCAAAACACAGATAAAACTGAAAATAGAAACATGAAATCCCAAGAGATTCTGCCTCCTAAAGATCATTCTCGGCTCACCTTTTAGTTTACAGTTTGCAAGTTTCTTCCCCCACACACATGTGTTTATACCTACACGCGTATACATTCACACAGAGACGTATAGAAATGTATGTGTGTATAACAGGGAGAAAGAAACAGTGAGAGAGAGAGAACAACATTCACAATTTTGTGACCTATTTTTTCACTTAACAATACACCGAGAATGTCTTTCCCTGCCAGTAAATATAGACCTCATGCATCATTTTTAAGACCCACATAGATATTATTAACCAATACACTATGGAAGAACTTCAAATTGCTTCCTTCTTTTTTTGCCATCATATACAATTCTGAGAAATTCATTCTTGTATAGAACATCTTTGTGTACTTATCCTACTTGTTGAGAATGAATTAATCCATTCATCAAGGTAAGGTTCTAGGTTCTGAGGATACAGCTGCAAAGAAGACCGACAAGGTCCCTGACTCCTTTTGAATCTAAATTCCTAGAAGTTAGGAGCTTCTTCTTTTTCTCTTGTGGCTGAGAGACAGAAGCCGAACTCTCCCTAAGCCCTGCCCACTGCTCATTTCTGGAGGTCGCCTCCGCACAGTGCAGCTTGGCAGACAGGCCTGGGGACAGGGAGAAGGTGCGGTACCTTGCCCAGGTCCCTGGGGGTGCCTCTGCCATGCTCGTGACACAAGCCCACGTTGTATTGTGCTTTGCTGTAGCCATGGTCTGCTGCCTTCTGGAAGTAAGAAAAGGCTGCCGCGTAGTCCCCATTCCTCATGTTCTCTGTGCCTGTAAGAAAGCACGGGCCAGAAACACAGCTTCCTCTGTGAACGTCCCCACATCCTTGGCCAGATACTCATAGGCTGCTTCCTTGCTTTTTGGTGCTAGACACTTTGCATGTTTCCATCCTCCGAATGTTTCACTGGTTTGCCAGAGACCTCAGTGGCTTCTGTCCCCCTATACAACATCCTCTTCTTGGTGACAGCATCCAGATCTCCCTTTGGGAGGAGACCTTCCCCGCCCCCCCCGGCGCTATCAATCAATGTGCTGTGCTCTTCCCCACCAGTAAGTCCCTCACTCAGGAATCAGAATCTTAATCTGGTTGAGGCATGAGAGAAAACAGCTTTTGCAGTTTATTCTGAAAGCAGCACTCTGAAGACACCGTCCCTAAGTCACTGCCCCCTGGATGCCAGGAGCTTCTCTCATTCCCGTTCTTTCTGACACGTGGCAAGTCAATGGATCCCAACGGATTCCTTCTGTGCTTAAGCTAGCCAGAGGGGGTTCAGGCTGCTTGTAACCAACTAAATATAACTGATAACAGCTGATACTGTTAATCCTGCTTTAGGAGGAAATCGTCAGAGAGAATATAAGACATACAAGACAGCTGAACTCAGGGATGTCCGACAGCCAAGCCCATGTCCATTGTATCATCCAAACAAACAAACAAACAAACAAAAAACAGAGACAGGGCTGGGCACAGCCGAGTCCCCATTCAAACCTTTGCCTGAGCTGTCTCTCTTGCCTGGGGTATCTCTCTGCCTCCACCATCAGACCTTCACATCCTGTTTCTCTGGAACCTTCACAGACCGCACTCAGGCTTTAAACACTCTTTTGGCATTTACTTAATATACAAGCCTTTTTCTATGAACTAAACTGTTTCCAGAGTACAAGCTCTGTCTCCTCAATTAGACTGCAAAATCCTGGAGGCAGAAGCAGAAAAAGAACGTAGAAGAAATAACTTTGCATATGGTGAAAGCTCTATACAAATGCAAAATATGATTATGGCTTATGCTTCCTTTGTGTTCTGCCACACTGCTTAGCATTGCTGAATAAATGAATATATGAATGAAGGAATGGGCAAGAAAATTCTCAGAAGAGACTGTCTGCCCATCAAAATCACAAAAAGCTAATGAGGCAGAAGCCAGGTTCCATTCAGCCCGCAGTGAATTAAAGTCACCTCCCTGCTGCCTGAAAATTCTCTGTCCAGGATTCACAGAGCCCTCTGTCCTTGAGAAGACTCAAGAGGCCGAAGGATCACACCCTGAGCCCATTCCCCAAGCTGGCTCCCTGATCCATCTCTCTTCTCTGTCTCCTCTGCCCCTAACCTAAACCAAGCCACCATGAGGCTTTGCTATGCTATCAGCAACAGCTCCAACCCAGTCTCCTGTTTCCTCTGGCATCTCTGCACTCGTCTATCCATATAACAGCCAGAGAAATCTGAAAAAGTAATTCACGTCATGTGACGGTCCCTCCTCCTCCTACTCCAGTGTAAACCTCCATTGGCTTATCTCACTTCTAAAAACCACACTCCTCAGTCTCAGAAGGCCTTGCCTGATCCAGCCCCTCCCTGCTTCTCTGACTTCATCTTTTTCTAAACTCCTGGTGATCTCTAAGTTCTAGCCACACTCACCTTCCTTTTGTTCCTTTAACAAGCAAAACTCAATCCTGCCTCAGGACCTTTGTACTTTCTGTTCCCTCTGTTTGGATAGCTCTTTCTCTAGATGGAAACAAGACTGGCTTGTTTTTGTCGGTCAGGTCTTAGCGCAAAATTCTTCCCGTCGGTGAAGACTTCCCCAAGTCACTGAAACACTCCCCTATTTACTTTTCTCTATAACATTTACTATCACTGGAAATTCTCTTGTTTGCCAATTTATTGTTTTTCTCCCCCACCCCACCACCATCCTGATTCACATGTCAGATCCATGAGAGTAGGGACTCTGTCTTATGAATCACTGTATCCCTGAAACCTAAAATAAGGCCTAGCAAAAAGTGAAATTTGTACTGAATGAATCCCAGCTTCTCACCCATCTGCCCATTATCTGAGTCGCCACAAGAAAGGCCTGAAACTTAACCCAAGTCACTGTGGAGAACAGGACAGACGGTGGAGGGGCACCTGGAGTCTCTGGATGTGGGTAAAAGGTTCCTGTTTGTGCACTTGAGGGCCTGCTCCAAACCTCAGGAGCATGTTCTTGCCTAAATGTGTCAGAAGATGCAAGGTATCCTCCAAAATTTCTCTTTTCCTTCTTATACGGTAAAAGAATTTTCAGGTAAGCATGTGGTCATTCAGTTACAGACTACATTTCCCAGTCTCCTCTGCAAGTAAGTGTGGCCATAAGCCTACACTCTGGACAATGATTTGTACAACTTGTAGGTTGGAAAGGAGGGATCCTTTAGCTTTCCCACCTTTCCCCTTTCAGAAAAAAGCCGGAATAGCCAAACTGGACCTTGAGATGGAAGCCAGTTTTGAGAATGGTAGAATCAGGAGGATGGGTCCCGACACGACTGTGCCACCATGCCAGATTTGGCCTACCTACCTGGGCGAACATAAACTCTCTCTTGTTTAAACCACTCCCTACCCTAACTCTTTTTGACCAACCCCATACTCTTTCCATTTTCCCATCCGCCTGCCTTGAAGCAAGGTCACCCAGTTACCTAGGAAGTTGAAAGCAATGGAAATGGTGAGCTGGAAGAGCTGCTGAATGGAAGTCACAGCCTCCTCGAGGGAAAGAGTTTTTGATTTATCTTGTTCCTGGGGAAGAAATATAAAGACTCATTGTGGGATGGTTCGTTGGAACCGCCACCTGCCCAGGGGAACGTTACGAGGATCTGGAGGCCAAATCTGAACAATACCTGCTCTTCTCCAGTGGGCTGAGGCTGGGCTGGCTCTGCCCTGGGTCGGAAGCTACCACTGGTGGGCAGGAAGCCGAGATCACTGGGGTCTGCAAGGAAAATGGGTGACACCCAGTCAGGGCAAAGGAGAAAGTGTGGTTTCTCCTTTTCTCCCCCTGTCCCAGTCTCCCCAACCCCTCCAGCCAGCACTACTACCAGGAAACAGATTCATTCCAAAGTGCCCCAGAAAGCAGGGGCCCTACAGGAACGACAATTCCCTTATCTGGCATACGCACCAACAGAGGTCCATCTACCCAATTCCCCACTCCCTCTACCTTTGGCTGATTCTAGGAGGTGGAAACATACCTTCCTCTGAGGGACCCTGAAGACCGGATGCCCTCAAGGAGTTGTGTGAAGAGAGGTTCTTGGGCTGAGTGGAGGGTCCTTCCTGGCCCAGCCTGGGTTCCCTGGGACCAGTATGCCTGGGAGCTGGGCCATCAGAGCTGGGGAGGATATGTCTCCGAAGTGCTGGAAAGACCCAGTAAGAGCAGTCCCATTAGAAGGGGATCAGCTCGGTCTGCCTGGGCTAGACTAAGGGTTCCCTGAGGTTTGGGGGAAGAACATGGAATCTCCTCTGTCACCTCCTTCACACACCTCGACCTCCCTCCTCCATTTCATTTGCTGGCTTCTATCTGTAGGGGTCCAGAAGGGCCCCCATTTATGCTGATCGCTTGCCCTGGGTATAAATCATTCCTCTGCCTGTAACAGGGAGGCGTCTACCTTAGTCACTGTTGTAGCCCTAGCACCCAGCACTTTGTTTAATGATAATATGGATCATGATTATAATCATAAGAACAAGAACTTAAACTAATACTTTCTGGGTACTTACTATGTGCCAGGTACTGTTCTGACTCTTTGACATGTAATAACTCATTTACTTCTCCCAAGACACCTATGAGGTAGGTTTTTATTATTACCCCATCTTATAAATGATGAAACTGAGGCACAAGGAAGTTAAAAGTGACGTTCAGGGACACAAGACCAGTATGCAACAGCTCTGGGGCTTGAACCCTGACACTAACTCCAGCGTCTTAACCACTTAGGCTGTACTGCCTGGGTACCATGCTACATAATAGCTATTCAATGAAGATTCACTTATTCATGAATGACTAACCACAGAATGACCCAACTGGCTGAGGGGTAAGCAGGAAGCCACACCCAGGATCTGAAGCAGCCTGGATCCCTGTGGGGGCTCCCTCCATGGAAGGGGAGGGGAGGACATGGGAGGACACTGAAGGGCAGGTGTGGCCCACACCCTGGGCGGATAGAACTTCCTCACATTCCCTTTCCTCTGACTTCAGATAGGAATGGCAAGGAGCTGCTGATGGCTCTTTTCCTGAGGTGTGTCCAGAGACACTTCCTGGCCCAGAGAAACTCCCAGCCTAGCCCTCCTGTCCCTGGGACTGAGAACTCACAGGAGCGCGGATGCCACAAGGGAGATGAGAGGAAATGGTCCAGGGGACTGCGCCAAGAGGAGTGCCCCGCGTGCCGAGGTCCTGCTGGCAGGGACTGGAAGTGGATCTGCCTTGCCAGCTGCAGGGCCAGCACGGCCAGAGTGCCCTGGAAAAGACAGCACATCGGGGACCCGGCTCTGCACCGGTCACCTTCTTCAGTCTCACCCTTCAGCTCAAACATCACTTCCTTGAGAAGTCTTTCTGGACTCCTGGCTGAGGCCAACTAATCTTCTCCCAGTGCCCAAACTTCCCCTGTAGAGCCCTGGTCACATTGGGGCTTCAATAATCACCTCGACCGTTATTTAGCAAAGCTCTGTCTCTCCTGTTAGTCTCTAAGCCCCATGAGGGCAGTAATCGTGTGTGTTTTGCTCACCGATGTATCCCCGGAGCCTAAGAGAGTACTAAGATATAGCACTAATAAATATACACATGTATTTATTAAATGCATAATAAGTTAATGAAAAAATAAAGCTTAAGCAGGCAAAAATAATGTGGTAAGCAGGGCCTTGGCCACAATTGCAGTGACAGGTCAGAGTTCCCCATCAGGTTCACTCTCCTTCCCTAGCCTGGGGTACAAGTCTTCCCTTTCCTCTGCCCAAGCCACCCCACCAGAGACACAGTCACAGGTACGGTCCTGCTGAAAGTGTCTCTGTGTCTCTTCTCCAACAGGTCTGTGGAAGACCTAAGCTAGCTCCTAGCCCAGTGACTGCTTGGTTTTCCCTGTCCCTTCCTGTGAACTCCCAAATACTTATTTATTACAACAGGCACTGGGTACACTGGCCGAGACAAGTTACAGTCTCTGTCCTCGTGGAGATTACATTTTCACTGAGGGAGAAAGACAGATTTTGAGTACACAGAGATATAAACACAATAACTACAAGTTATGCTAAATGCCAAACAAAACAAAACAAAACAAATCAGGAGTTTTCACAGAGCATAAGAGGAAGGTCTGAGAAAATAGGGCATCAAAGAAAGCTTCTCTGGAGGGGTGATGTGTGACCTGAGGCCAGAAGGAAGAGAAAGTGCCAGCATGTAATAACAGGGACATGTATCCATGGCACTGGGGACAGCTTGTACTCAGGCCCTTTCACATGGTCAATAGTGACAGAGCTGAGAGACAGCATCAGGAACCCTGGAATCCAGGCCCGGTTTCTAGGACTCACCATGGAATTGCTCTAGGGCTCAGGTCTTTGACAAATTGGGAAAATGCTCTGCTCTCCACGGTATGCTATGCCCCTAATCCACAACTCCACCGAGAGAAGTGGTCCTGCCACAGAGACATTCCAAGCTCCATTCTGCTGATGATACCAAGTTACAATGAGACAACTGATGCTCAGGGAAGTCAAGTTATTTGCCCAAAGTAGACAGCATGAAAATGATACAGATGAGATGTGACAGAAACAAGAGTGATGTGTGCAGAACCTGGATGGCAAACATTCTGCCTTGTTGGACCTAGTGTTCACTACTGAGCACCTGACTTTATAGGACAGAGTCAATAAATATTTTCTGAGCGACTATCATATACCAGAATCTGTACTAGCTTTTTCCTGTCCCCTCCTGTGCACACTCAAATACTTCTTTATTACAACAGGCGCTGGGTACACTGGCAAAGACAAGTTAGTTACAGTCTCTGTCCCCATGGAGTTTACATCTTCATTGAGGAAGAAAGACAAAATTCAAGTACACAGAGAAATAAACAATAAGCTGTAGAGCCTGTAGCTAAGAGCATGAGCTCCAGAATAAATATGATTTCTGGGGGAGCCTGGGTGGCTCAGTTGGTTAAACCACTACCTTCGGCTCAGGTCATGATACCGGAGTCCCAGGATCAAGTCCCACACAGGGCTCCCAGCTCCGTGGGGAGTCTGCTTCTCCCTCTGACCTTCTCCCCTCTCATGCTCTCTCTCACTCTCTCTGTCTCAAATAAATAAATAAAATCTTTAAAAATATATATATATGGTTTCTCTACTCCATAGCTGTATGACCTTAAGCATGTTACCTAAAGTTTCAGAGCCCGAGTTCTCTTATATATAAAATGGACATTATATTTCCCTTGCAAGATTTTTGTAAGGATTAAAAATGATAATGCATATATATTTACATTAATACATAAAATGTCAGCTATTTAGTATTATTCGTTGTAAGCTTCATCAAGGTAAGAATCGTATCTACCTTGCTCTCCATTGCGTCACTAGTGCCTAACAAAAATGCTCAGAGGTGTTAAACACATTTTTACTGAATGAAAGGAGGAAGAGGGCAGGGAGAAGGGGAGCAGCAATATCTCACCAAATATGCTCCAATGCCACGGGTTACTCAAATTTTGAGTGTGGGAACAATGATGACCTAGCTCTTGTTTCTAGGCTATATTTCCATGCAGGATCATTCTCATCCACACAGAAGGGCAAGGACAGGACTGGGGAAGTCTTACCCATGATATGGCATCCCACAGGGTGTTTGGAGAAACACGGGTAGACATCCACTGGAAGGCATCCTTCCATCCATGGGACCTTGGGCCCCTGTTTGTACCTAGGCCTGGGCCATGGGGGCCTGACCTAAATGAGGAAAGAAAGGCTATCAAGTTCTAGCCCAAGTGGGAGGAGAAGGAGGCCAGAGGAAGAGATGGGTGACAGAATGGGAGTATCTCACCTGTCAAAGCTGGGCACAGGGACCAGCAGGTTGGAGGAGGCAGCCTGCGGCCCATCTAGGTTAGCGGACTTGGAGGTCACTCCCCGGAGGCCAGGTCCCAGCAGACGGGGAAGAGCTGTGTAGAACAACAAAGATCAGTCACCTCGACATAAACAGAACTCAGGCAGTGGCGGCCCCACCGATCTTCCCCCTCTGCTGCTTGACAGAGCCCCACCCCAGGAACCCAGGAATCATTGGCATCTGCCTTTGCAGTCCTTAAACAAGGATATACGGAGGACTCTTTTGCTTAGTACAGTTTCTGAGGTGCCATCCAGAACCAATAAACCTGGATCATTCAGGGCATATTTTGAAAATGCTCCCCAGGTGACTCTGAAGTCCTCCCAGGGCTAACGATCACTGTCATAATAAAATTACCGGACAGTTAACACACAAATTCGCTCAAGGTTTGAAGCGCCTTTTTATTGGCTCCGCCTACTCCACCTGCCCCTATTTGTCTTTCAAACTCCGAGCCCTGGCTATTTGACTCCTCCCCTTCCAATAGCCCCACCCATTTCCATGGCTCTACGCTCCACCCTTTACCCATGAGCCCCACCCACACCTCGAATTCCTGCGGCCCCTGGCAAGCGAGTGTAGCCCCGCCCATTTAGACTCCGCCTTCCCTTAACTTTAACCCCGCCTGCTAAGGCTTCGACTCAGTCTTCTTGCCCCGTCCTCCTTCTCCAGTACAAAGTCTCAGCTGCCTCACGACCCGCGGCTCCGACGCCCCTTACCGCGGCCCAGGAGTCCCGGGAGGCGCCACATGTCGTCGCCAACAGCATAGAGAACTCGCAGTCCCAAGACCGAGGGCCGACCACGGGGCGGTGGCTAGAGGGACCGCTGTGGCGCCCTCCGAATGGCCAAGTCCCGAGGAAGCGCTCAGTCAGCCAATTAGAAAGGGGCGCAGCCGGAAGGCCCGGCGCTGCGCGAAAGGAAGTGGGAGTGTAGGCGTCTTTGGGGCTGGTGAGGAGGTGAACTGTGGCAAGGGCGTGGATGTGGGCCGGATCTCCGCCTGGAAGCGGCGTCGCTCGCCACCCGCCCGAGAGCGAGGAAAGCGCGCAGCGGCGGGGGGGTCGCAGGTGGCCTAGCCGAACCGCGTCAGAAACGGGACTGTGGAGAGGCGGGGCTGGGGGCCTCGGTCGCGCAGGACGACTTTGCAGACACCAGCCCCGCCACTGGACGAGTAACCAGGGCCAGTGGCTGGAGGAGCGGAGTGCAAGGGTCTGACGAGAGAAGCCCGTAGTCCGAGCTCTCCCGTCTAAGGCCCGCGACTAGGACATGCGGGCCTGGACCCAAGGGGTAGGCTATGAAAAAAGGCAGCGCTCTGATTCCGGGGTTCCAGCTCTGGCTCAGCTTTGTCACCGTGTAGCCTCCGCACGACGCCTTCCCCTGCCTGGGCCTCAGCCTGCGCCACGATAGGATCTGAGAGTGCTCTCGACTAGTCCTTGCTGGCTCGACAGGAACAGCCTGAGTTGCTTTCCAAATACCTAAAAGGAGACTCCCCCCAACCCCACACACCTGTTAATCAAAGCCCGCCTCAGACCCATACAGTGGGTCTATGCATTATTTTGTGTGGAAGAGAATGGCTCTGCTTTCACCACACGAATCTATAAAATAAAGGAACTCAAATTCAAATGTAAGATGCTTAGACTTCCACCCTCCTCCTTTCCCCCAGGTACATGACCTGGGGGGTGGAAGTCTACACCTGGGGTAACAGTTTACTGAGATTACCTACTTTTAGACCTTGGCATGACAGGACAGTTGTATTTATTCAACAATATTTAAGCCATATGGCAGCCACCATCCTAGAATCTGAGAAGACAGATAAGTACAGAGCATTTGTGGCCTCCATGAATACATCATCCAGTGTTTTAAGAATGGCCTCTGGAATTCCACAGATGGTTTGAATCCTAGCTTTCTTACTTCCTAGCTATGTGTTCTTGGGCAGTTTACTTAGGCATTTTAAGCCTCAGGTTCTTCGTCTATAAAATAGGAGAAAAAATACCTCCTGAAATTGCTGAAGATTATGTAGTACATTAAAAATGTTTAGCAGAGCCCCTAGCACATAGTAAGAGCCTAATAAATGTAAGTTGCTATTAATTGCAGTGGTGGAGGAGGTGAGTAGACAAGAACAATAGATATGTCCCAATAGAAGCATGAGCGCTGGGTCATGGGATACTGAGAAAGGATTCAGGAAAGGACTCGCATAGCTGGACTTTTACATATGAGTAAAGAATTTGCTAGGTAGAGAAAGGAGAAAGCCATTGCAAGCAGAAGAAACAAAAAATAAAGGCCCAGGAGTGCAAATATTGGGAAACTATTCAGAGATATCCTTGCTTTGGGATTTGGGGCAGCCACCTTTCACATTCCTTGTGTTGCCGCCTCAAAATAACCAGCATGCTGGTTTGGCTCTGTTCTTCCTCCTGGGACTTCCGCACCTTTCTTCCTGTCAGCCTGTCTGCATTTCTTTTCATGCCCCCAGGCTCGGCCACATCCAGCTCTTCAGTGACGACTCCCCAACTGTTTGAGCCCTCACTGCTCTCCGCTTTCCCCAATTCCTGTAGCACTTAATTTCTTACCACACAATTTAGCAGTAATTATATGTTGTCCTGTTATTTAATTATCTCATTTGTGTAAGTCTACTCTCCCCAGTTCTTTCCCTCAGGGGAGGGATGGCATTTTCCCATTTTGTGTCCCACACGGAACTTGACAAGAACTGTCAAAAATGTCTCTTGACTGGACACCTTGTGCTGATGACGATTACAGACAAGAGCACCAGACCCCAATCAGGGATTTATTGATTTTGGTAGGAACATATTCATTCCACATACAAACCCTGAGGGCCCTTCATGTCCGAAGCTGGTTGAAACATTGTGAAGATAAGGTGTCTTGTTTCCATGTGTAAAATGACATGACGTCTCTTACCTCTAGAAATCTAAACACTGACCACTTGTGTGCGATGGCAAGGGCAGCTGGAGTCCTCACTGGCACATCAGATAACCGGGTCAGTGTTGCCCAGAGGAGCACCATCAGAATGACAACTTTGTTCCCTTGCCTTTACCTCTGCTAAAGCCATTGGCCATTTTCTTCTTCAGCTCCCAAGGTTGCTCTCTGTTGTTGGCTTGTGGCCCAGTCAATTTGACTCAATCCTTCTACAGAGATAAGCTGACTAACTTAGCACTGGGAACCTACTGCCCTGGGGCGCCTGGGTGGCTCAGTCGGTTAAGTGTCTGCCTTTAGCTCAGGTCACAATCTCAAGGCTCCTGGGATCAGCATCAGGCTCCTTGCTCAATGGGGAGACTGCTTTTCTCTCTGCCTGCTGCTCCCCTTGCTTGTGTGTGCGCTCTCTCTGACAAATAAATAAATAAAATCTTTAAAAAGAAAAACAAAAGGAAGCTACTGCCCAGATATCCAGTTCCTCACCTTTTGTTGATGACATTGTATACTCCTCACAGTAAGTGTTCTAGACATTTTTTATGCTCTTCTGTTTTTGTAGAGATTCTTAATTTTCATTAATCAAATAAATTAGTGCTTATTCTGCGGAGAATGTCCTGAGTATATCACAATTTTTTAAAAAATGGACGTGGTCAGGGCACCTGGGTGGCTCATTCAGTTCAGCGTCTGCCTTTGGCTCAGGTCATGATCCCAGGGTCCTGGGATTGACTCCTGTGTCGGGCTCCTTGCTGAGTGGGGAGCCTGCTTCTCCCTGTGTGTGCCGCTCCCTTTGCTCATTCTTAATCTCTCCCAAATAAATTAATAAAATCTCAAAAAAAAAGAAAAAAGGACATGCTCTAATGACTGAGCCAGCCAGGCACCCCTATTAGTGGAAATTTTCATTACAAAGAAATGCAAGCTCCTTTGCACAAGTTTTTTGTTTTTGTTCTTATTTTAAAGAGAACATGTCCGGAGCACCTAGGTGGCTCAGGTGGGATGGAGCCCTGAGTCCGGCTCCACACTCAACAGGGAGGCTGCTGGAGATTCTCTCCCTCTCTCAATAATAAATAAATAAATATTAAAAAATAAATAAAAAGAACATATCATAGGAAGCCTGCTACCTGGTAGGATTTGGACTTGACATGGGGTAGGTGGTCAAGCAATTGGTAGCTAAGTGTAAAGTGTGTTAAGGAAGAGCCTGCCTGCCAAGAACAGGGAGCAGACCAGGCTCAGTGGATTTTACTCCTCAGTTAAGTAATGATTGGTTAAAAGAGTCCCTACTCTAGGAAAAAGTCAAACAGTACTAAAAGGCTTAGAACAAATTATAAAATCTTTTCCCTCACTTTCCTTATCTGGAAGATGGGAATGACAACTGTAGCCTCCTTGTGAGATAACAGTAGATACACTGCCTGACACACACGTGATCAATAAATGGTGACGATGAAGAAGGTTCTAACTTGAGAGCCGCTGTGAGTATAGCTGTGGATGTTTAGTTGCACACTATACAAATAAATGTAAGGCATAAATAGGAGTTAGAGGAAATGACAAGAACATAGACTCATTTGGAGAGGTCTGTCTCTTCCCTTTGTTCTAAGGCCAAACTCTGTGTTTGCTCTTAGTCCCATTCTCTTCCTGTCTCTTCTAGAACCTTGTCTCTATAATTATCCTGACCCTCATGCCAAAGCATGTCTCTCTACTAGTTATTTTCTTTCTGCCTATGAAATATACAAGAGTCTTTCCTATCTTGGGGGGAAGATCCTTTATTTGATCCTCCTGCCCTTTTTAGCTACCATTCTGTTTTGTCCTCTCTACTGCCAGATTTCTTAATTAAGTAGCACATACTGCCTTCTGTGACTTCACGACTCCTTTGCTTTTCAGCTTTGTCTCCCAGCTTCCATCACTGTTCTTCTGACACAGCTGTCAGTGCGGTCATCAAAGACCACCTCATTAACCACCAGTGGGCCTTTGCTCAATCAATCTCCTTGGCCCAGAGCACTTGACTCAGTTGACTGTCCACTCCTTAATTCCACATACAAAACCACCTCATCATCCCACTTCCTTATTTCTGTCAATTGTATCATTTCCCCAAGCCATTCAGGAAAGAAACGTTGAACTCGGGGTTGGCTCAACTCCCTTCTCTGCCCTCCCCCACATTGGTTTTGACTTTTAGTGCAAATACTGGAAATTCACTGAAGTTACCTTTTTGGAAAAGTTTTATCAGGATATGGAGGAATGGAAGGACAATTGTTTGGCTGCAGGCAGAACCCAGGAAAGACCAGGACTGTGGACCTAGGACTCAATCAAGTGAGTCTCCTCTTTCTAGTTTTCTTTCTGGATTTCTCATGATCTGCACAGATACCCCAAAGGTGCTAAATACTCCCACACTTAGGACCCATAAAAAATCACCATCTTTTGCATCAGACCCTTGAATCTGTCTCCTCTCCAGCTTCCCTTGTACTGCATCTCTCGTGTTTGTTTACCTCCTGATCATTCTGTGTCTGCCATTGCCTCTTCCTGCTGACCCGGTCCTCCTGACCCGGAGCATTGCCCATGTTTCAGTTCTCTGTCCATTGACCTCTTCTCGAACTCTCTTCTGTGTTTGTTGACTCCTGAAGGAGAGTGGAGTGGTTAAGAGTTTGAATTCCAGAGTCCTAATGGCCTGGGTTCGAATCTCCCGCCACTTACTAGCCGTGTGAACTTGGGAAAGTGACTTGAATTTTTTTTTTTTTGTGACTTGAATTTTTTGAGTCTAAATTCCTCATCTGTGAAATGGGGATAGTACCGGTACCTTCCTGACAGGGCTGATGTGAGGATTCACTGAGCAATCACATGTAAAGTGCTTAGTTAGCACAGCGCCTGGCACACAGAAAGAACTCAATAAATGGCAACAATTATTAGTCTTACCCTTGTTCTTTTTCCTGAGTTCTAGCCTGACATCATCTGCTAGACTTTTCCATTAGATGTCCTGCTGTGACCTCAGATCCATCTGTCAGAATTCACCAGATACTCCTGGAAGATGCAGATTTCTGAGCCCTGGAGGCTGGAGGGGACCTGGACAAAGAAGAGTGATCTCACTGAATCTTTGAAGGAACCCCCACGTCACTTCGGCCAGGCCTCAGCAGAGAAAACTCTGAAGAACCGTTCTCCTGTAAGCCTCCAAAACCTTTGCTGGCTGACTCTTGGAATCCAGGAGAGCTGGCAGGGCTGCCATTAAGGGAGTAAATGAAGGATGTGAATCCAACCTTTTTAAAAAAAGCCCCAGGGGTAGTGAGAAGAGATGTAGCAGGATCAGTGGAGCTTTGAGGTGGGTGTGAAAGGTGAGCACAGCACCCTCAGGGTGCTGAGGCTGGCTTAGGCAGGGGCCTCCCTCCAGGGTCAGGGATTTGGTAGCACAGAAGCCAGAGGCACTCCTCTTTTTTAGCTGAGCCAGTGCGGGTCTCCTTTGCCGCCCTCGTGAACATTCCTCATTAAGCTCAACGTGTGGAGCAGAGTGTACAGCTTTTACCTGCCCCTCAGTCCCTTGCTCCCACCTGTCTCTCTGCTTCTGGGCGGCTGGATTCCTACTGGCAACAACGTGCTGAGGGTACCTTCAGAGCTGTTTGCTCTGAGCCAGAGTGGCCAAAGACGCAGGAGCTCTGACTCTAAAGCAGAAGGTGCCCCTGTTTGAACATCAGAAGGAACAGGTGAAACAGTATAGAAGACTCAAGATTCCCTCTGGCTTCAGGGTCTCACCATCCACTGGGGGTCGTTTACAACAGATAGAGGACCCAGGCCAGGCACTGTTCGGGGGCTGGGGGATGCCAAATGAATGCAATAGGATGGACTTCTGGCCTCATGGAACAAACTCTTCAGGGGGTGGTGGACATTAAACACGGCAAAACTGGTGATACATTTCAAGTAGGAGCGGTGCTAGCAAGGAGAAGCCCAGGCTGCTATGAGAACATGGAGCAGAGGCTACATCGGGAGAGGGGAAAATCAGGGAGAGTTTCCCGGATGATGTGACAAATAAGTTCAGGCTCAAAGAGAGGTCAGGCTGGTTTGAAGAAGAGGGTGGAAAAGAGCCTTCCAAGCAGATGAAACAGTTCATGCAAAGGTCCTGAGGCAGAAGAGAACTAGGCTGTTGGGTGAGTAAGTGCAGCCAGACAAGGTGAATGCAGTCAAAGCTCAGGGATGAAGGCAGGCAGTGGCCTCTGGAAGGCCACAGAGCTACCATCATGGGTTATGCAAAGCATTGCGGACTGTGATGAGAATTTGAGCCTTTAACCTAATGATAATAGTGAATTTTCAATGTTATGTATAAGAGGGCTGTACTAAGTACTTTACATGTGTTTTCTCATTTACTTTTCACAAATCCCCTAGGAAGCTGGTGCTATCATTCCCATTTTACAGATAATGAAATCCTGGCCCAGATTAAATTGCTCAAGGTCACACAGTTGGCGAGGCAGAGCTGGGCTTTGAACCCAAACATCAGGACCCTGGGCCTGCCCTCACAACGCCTGCCTGGCCCCAACTAAGAGCTGCGCGTGGCCTTTGATCGGAGCCGCGTTCCTCAGGCCTGGCTTCCTCTTTCACCAGACGCGTGTGCGCGATTCTTCTCCCCGGAAACCCACGCAGAGGTTGCTCTGGCCACAGGGCAGCGGGCTGCGCGGCGAGGGCAGGGTAGTGGCAGCCTCTGCGTCGCCCCCGGCCGGGCCCCCACCTACGCGGCGGGCACGGAGAAGCTGAGCGCGGCCGCAGTGCGGAGGGCCGCGGCGGGTGCCCGCTGGCGCGGCCGCGCAGCTGTGACATTTGGAGGGAATAGACTCGGGAGAGGCGCGGGGGGCAGGGAGCGAGGGGGGCCCCTCGGCGTCCGGCAGGGGGCTCTCTCTGCCGGAGATCCCGGGCCGAGCGCCGCAGCCCGCCTCCCGGATCACGTTTCCTCCAGCCTTGAGGGGGGGAAAAACAGCGTTCACTCCTGATTAAAAATGACTATTTTTTAAATGGGCTCCATTCTTTATTTCTTTCTGTCCTCTCCCAGGGCCAGAAAGAGGCGGAAAGCGACACTGAGAATTCATTCCGAGCGAGCAGCCAAGAGGAGACTCGGCAGCTCCCAGATGTTGATGTTTTGTTTTTTGACATAAATCTTTGCACTCATATGGGAGTTTTCACTGATTCATGTTCCCATCTGCTGAATTTCCTTTTATTTATTTAATATGGCTTTTTGGGGAAATCTTGCTCCGAAGCTCTATAGGAGCATAAACTGTGGCAACGGTCCGTACCCAAACCTCCGTCCTCCAAACCTTGGCTTGCGGGGGGGGGGGGGGGGGGGGGGGGGGGGGGGGG
>CM052895.1:24839755-24866466 GCA_028534135.1 Potos flavus
ACCCACAATACCGCTTTCCCTTCAAGCTAAAACACTTACTCTCGGTTTAACAATTTGGAAACCAGGAAACATTTAACAGTGGAGGTCCGCATGAAATAGTTACAGTATCTCCTCCTCCCCCCCAACCCATCCTGCACAGCCCCTAGCCCAGTGGTAAGTCTTAGTAAGGAAGAGCTTCAACTTTAGAGTTAGACTACCTGAGTGAATCCTGAGTCTGTGAATTCTTGAGCAAGTTAACATCTCTGAGCCTCAGATCCCTCATCTATAAAATGGGGATGACTTCTCTTTCAGATAGATTTTGCAAATGAGGAAACTGAGGCCAAGAGTAGTGAAGAGATTTGGCGGATTAGAACTAATTGACTAGGCCTTTCTTATCCTCATCCCATCTCACCCCCACCCCTTGTCCAGCTGCTCCTTCGAGCTTCCCAGGATAGGCCATCTGCCTGGCAGAAAGGAGGTACCCTCTTTTCCATGAGGCAGAAGAAAAGTCTAGAAATAAGTGTTTCAGAATGTCTGACACCTTGGAACAGTATCCATTTAAACTTAGAACATCGGCGCAGATATGGAAAGGATCTTAAGGTCATCTCATCCTGTCTCCTACCTAATCCCTGCAGACTTCCCTGACAGTTGCAGAGAATTCACCCACTTACAGGGCTACCTGTTCTATTTGAGAATGTCTCTAGGTATTCGGAGACCCACGGACTTCTGAATGGGACCATCTGAATGTAAGAAACCAAGCCCCATAAGACCTACTATGGCTAAGGCCCAAGACTGTATCTCCAGTCCAGAGTGGAATGGAGGGATTACTCCAAGTGTGAGATTTAGCGCACAGTACCATCTTTTGTGAAGCACGTACTGAACACACATTCCTTCCTGATGTCTATCCCACCCAGTCCGTGCTTCTCTGCACATGCTACGTGGGACTCTCCTCGCAGGACGGGGTATAGCTGCATATCTAGGGCTTTATGGTTTGATTCTAAGCTCACCCTGGAAATGTACATGCCCTTAACCCTTCATCCATACATGCTGTTTTCTGGAACTCCCCTGTGTGCTAAGAAGATGTAATGATATGACTGACAGTCATAAACTAAGTACAGAGTCAGAAAACTTGGCTCTCCCGCTCAGAAAAGACACAGAGGGGAGGAGGACACTGGGGACATGGATGAGATGGGTAAGAGTGGTGAGGAGACAATTGCATCTGTGCAGGCCCCATGTGGGAGGCCTAGGCATCAGGCTCCAGCCAGTTCCTGAGACATCTCACCTACACCCTCGTGGCTACGTCACGCTTCCTGCAGTGTGGATGTGGCCTCAGAAGTCAGCACAGGACACAGTAGGGTGGCCCAGGCCCAGGTCAGTGACAGTGAGAGGAGCCATTCTGCTGACTGTGTGCTCTAAGACACCGTGGAAACGGCCAAGAATAAGAACTGTCATCCAGCCAAAAGGCACTAGGATTAGCCAGGGAGCCAAGAAAACCTGGCCAGGGCCTTCCAGGCAGGAGATGCTAACTGGGGTGTGCACCTCTGAATGCCATGTCCACAGGTCTCAGAACAGAGACTGGGGCCCAAGCTTGAGCAGAAACTTCCTAGATGTACCTCCCATGAAGAGCTCAGCATGCGGTGCAGAAATCTGTTGTTTAAATTTTTTTTAAGATTTTATTTTTTTAAGTAATATCTATACCCAATATGAGGCTTGAACTCACAACCGTGAGATCAAGAGTCAGATGCTCCACTGACTGAGCCAGCCAGGCACCCCTTTAAATTTTTTTTTTTCATTATGGTACACACATAAAATTTATCATCTTCATCCTTTTAAAGTTTACAGTTCAATAGTGTAAGTAAATTTTTTTGTTTTGCAAAACTGAAACTCTATACCCACTAAGCAAAAACTCCCTATCTTTCCCTCCCCATGACCCCTGGCATCCACCCTTCTATTTTCGGTCTGTATAAATCCGACTACTCTAGGTACCTTATATAGATAATATCATACAGTATTCTTCATTCTGTGACTGGCTTATTTCACTTAGGTTCATCCATGTTGTAGCATGTGTCAGAATGTCCTTCCTTTTTAAGGTTGAATAATATTTCATCATATGTATAGACCACGTTTTGTTTAGTTATTCATCCATCAATGAACATTTGTTTCTACTTTTTTGGCTGTTGTGAATAGTGCTGCTGTGAACATGGGCGTACAATGATCTCTGAGACCCTGTTTTCAATTCTTCTGAGTATAGACCTAGAAGTGAAATTGCTGGATCATATGGTAATTCTATTTTTAATTTTTGGAGAAACCACCGTACTATTTACCAAAGTGGCCATTTTACATTCCCACCAACAGTATACCAGGGTTCCAATTTCTCCACATCCTTGTCAACACTTGTTATTTTCTGCTTGTTGGTTGTTTTTATAGTGTGAGGTGATATCTCATTGTTATTTTGATTGGATAGGAATCTGCTTTATTTTTTTAAAGATTTTATTTATTTTTGTCAGAGAGAGAGAGTACAAGCAGGCAGAGTGGCAGGCAGAGGCAGAGGGAGAAGCAGGCTCCCTGCCGACCAAGGAGCCCAATGTGGGATTCGATCCCAGGACCCTGGGATCATGACCTGAACCGAAGGCAGACGCTTAACCAACTGAGCCACCCAGGCGTCCCAGGAATCTGCTCTTTTTAAATAAAGTTTTTACTTCAGAATAATCTTAGATGGGCAGAAAAGTTGCAAAGAGAGTAAAGAGAGTTCCTGTAAATCTTTCATTCAGTTTTGGTTTCCCCTGATGTTATCATTTTTATTACTATGGTAGTTTGTCAAAACTAGGAATCAGGGGGGTGCCTGGGTGGCTCAGTCGTTAAGTGGATGCCTTCGGCACAAGTCATGATCCCAGGGTCCTGGGATCGAGCCCCATGTCGAGCTCCCTGCTCTGCTGGGAAGTCTGCTTCTCCTTCTCCCACTCCCCCTGCTTGTGTTCCCTCTCTCACTGTCTCTCTCTATCAAATAAATAAATAAAATCTTAAAAAAAAAGCCAACAACTGGGAATCTGCTTTGTAATAAGTGTCCGTGTGCACACGCATGCACACACACACACAGTGATTCTGATATGCACTGAAGTTTGAGTGATATAGGGTCAGGAAAGTCCTTCCAGGGAATACATTTCAGCTATTTTCTGAAAGATGCATGTAAGTGAGTAAAGGGAATGGGGTGTGATCCAGGCAGAGGGAACAAATTGTGCCAATGCCTGGGGATAATAATGAACTTGGAGCATCTGAGGCTAATCAAAATAGCAATAATAGTAATTTATTGACACCATATGCCAAATACTGGTAAGCACTTTAGAACATTATTTAACTTAATTTATCACAACAGTTCTATAAAGTGGGGGACATTATCATGTCCATTTTATAGATGAGATAACTGAGACTTGAAGGAGAGAATTAACTTGCCCAAGGCAACCCAACTATAAAGTGTCAAAGGCAGAACTTGAACTCAGATCTTTCCTTTCCAATTTCTTTTCTCCCACCAACCCCAGTAAAGTTTAATCCTGTGCTTGCAGCAAGAAGCAAAACATCAAACCCGTGTCTTGTCCTCCTCTGATCTAGTCTTTCCACATTCTTCCACAGGCTATTCATTCTTTAGGGCCCAAAGAAGTCTTCCCATTCCAAAGCTGTTCCTTTTTTTTTTTTTTTTTAAGATTATTTATTTATTTATTTATTTATTTATTTATTTATTTATTTATTTATTTGACAGAGAGAGAGAGATCACGAGTAGGCAGAAAGGCAGGCACAGGTGGAGGGGGGAAGCAGGCTCCCCGCTGAGCAGGGAGGCCAATGTGGGGCTCGATCCTAGGGCTCCTGAGCCGAAGGCAGAGAGGCTTAACCCACTGAGCCACCCAGGCGCCCCTCCAAAGCTGTTCCTTATAGTTATTCTCTCTCATCGAATTGATGATTGAATTAATGCATTAATAAAAATAAGTAGCAATAGGAACAATTTGCAATTATATACTTATTTGTGTATTTGGTTAATGCCTCTCTCTGCCACTAGACTGTCAACCCATGAAGGCAAGATTCCAGACTGTTTGGTTCACCTAGTGCCAGTAGGTGCTTATTAAGCATTTATTGAATAAAGGATGAAAGATAGGAATGCAAACGTTTGGGGACATTAATGAGTGAGTTTTATTTTTGAGAAAGAAAATCAAGTGGGTTGTGAGATAACATTTAAGATAGTAACCATACTTGATCTCCGGGTAGTGAGTTGAAGCCCCGTGCTGGGCTCCACACTGGGTATGGAGCCTACTAAAAAGAAATAAAAGAAAAAAAAAATATATATATATATACCATAGATTCCCTCTCTCTCTGTCAAACCTCAATCTCATTTTTCTAACTGTTATACCCCATTGAAAGCGCCAGTGGTTTTGATTCCTTGGAAGGAGATATAGAAGAAACATTGGTCTGATCTAAGAAATATCTCCTTCCCTGTTGGCAGGTTTGAATCCTGAAATGGAGATGACAAAGTCTCTATTCAAGAGTATTAGGGGCGCCTGGATGGCCCAGTCATTTAAGCATCTGCCTTCCGCTTAGGTCATGATCCTAGAGTCCCGGGATAGTGCCCCATGTGGAGCCCCGAGTTGAGCCCTTGTGAAGCCCTCAAGAGGGAGCCTGCTTCTCCCTCTCCCTCTGCCACTCCCCCTGCTTGTGCTCTCTGTCAAATAAATTAATAAATAAATAAAATCTTAAAAAAAAAAAAAGAATATCATCAGCGCACCCAGCTGGCTCAGTCAGTGGTGCATGTGAGTCTTGATCTTAGGGTTGGATGGTTGAGACCCATGTTGGATAGAGAGATTACTTAAAAATAAAAACCTTGGGGCGCCTGGGTGGCTCAGTGGGTTAAAGCCTCTGCCTTCCACTCAGGTCATGATCTCAGTGTCCTGGGAACGAGCGCCACATCGGGCTCTCTGCTCAGCAGGGAGCCTGCTTCCCCCTCTCTCTCTGCCTGCCTCTCTGCCTACTTGCGATCTCTCTCTCTGTGTCAAATAAATAAATAAAATCTTTAAAAAAATAAAAAAAATAAACCTTTAGGGGCTCCTGGATAGCTCAGGCCATTAAGTGTCGGCCGTTAGCTCAGGTCATGATCCCTGGGTCCTGGGATCGAGCCCCCCACATTGGGCTCCTTGCTCAGCGGGGAGCCTGCTTCTTCCCCTGCCTGCCACTCTCCCTGCTTGTGCGCTCTCTCTCTCTGACAAATAAGCCTTTAAAAAAATATCATCAAGAAGAAAATAGAGCACCATCCTAACAGCTTCAGAAAGTCAACTGTCTGCAAAGAGAGAAAGGGACAAGTGACCTCTCTGACCCTTTTCCTACTCTGGGATTCTGCTTTCCACTGGGGCACCCGAGAGCTAGCAGAGTGTCCTGCAGGTGAAGGCATAATTGCTCCTTACCTCCCCTGGCTCCCCCAGCGTTAAATTAGCTTTATATCAATATCACATTGGCAGCTGGGATGAATTATTGAAGCTCATTCACTGCAATGGGCCCAGGTTCCGCTTGTTTTATGGAATGGAGGTGAATGTGAGCGTATTATTTCTGTTTGCCTTGTTGTGGTCAGTACATTTTCAGACTATTGTTAATATGAAGGTACTCGGCTCTGACCAGCAGATAATCCTAGCCTCTGTTCCTCATGAGCTCAGTGGAGACAGGCATAGTAGGAGAGAAGGAGAGCAGGAACATGTCTGCTGGCCCCAAGCACACAGGGACTCTTAATTATCAGAATTTACATTGTAGTCCACAAACACCTATTCAGAAACACGCATCTAGGGGTGCCTGGGTGGCTCAGTCTGTTGGGCATCTGCCTTCAGCTCGGGTCATGATCCCGGGGTCCTCGGATCAAGCCCCGCTGCGTCAGGCTCCTTGCTCAGTGGGAGGCCTGCTTCTCCCTTTCCCTCTGCCTGCTGCTCCCCCTGCTTGTGCTCTGTCAAATAAATAAATAAAATCTTAAAAAAAATAAATAAACGCACACCTAATATACACATACACACAGAAGCACATACAACTAACGTTCACATACATATATATGCATACGTATATGCATAGTCTCAATAAAGGTATACTCACCAGGAGCCCAAGAATAAAAATATAGAGGGTGCCCACATTTTAAATACTGACTGTCTAACAGCCTATGGAAATGTAAAGCCTCTTCTCCTCCCCGACCTTTAACACCAATGCTTTCCTAGGAGGGCTGGCTACTTTGCCCCTGACACGGCAGAGATGGATGATCTGGGATGTCCAAAGTCATGGGCAGGGACCCCAACTGTTGGGGCTCCTGTGTGCATGTAGGGAAACAGTTTCCTTCTCTGCTCTCCCCCAATTCTACTATGAGCTGGAACACGCCTGGATTTAAAGATATGTTTCTGCTGCTTGGCCCAGATCTCAAAATTATTAGTTACAGCTCTGCATTTATCCATAGACACCTGCACTGACATTTATAATCACAAACATGCATTTACACTCCTACACACACACACTCACACTCACACACACAAATTACCCAGAGATAGGACTCCTGCCACATGGTTTGGTTTGAATGCTGTTGAGAAGGCCTCCTGACCCTATCAGCTGGTCACATGCTTCTCAAAAATCCCACCATTAATTATTTATCCCTTTGGGAGTCCCCAGTTAAGAATCAAATACCTCTGGTCAAGACAACACACCATAAAGTTATCATCTAACATTTTGACAGGAAGTCACTCTTCCCAGGACACTTCCCCGTGCTTGGCTGGCTGCCTCTTAATCCTCAGGTCTGATCTGGCCTTCTTTTCCTGTACTCTCTTCCCCCAGACTAACAAGGGAGGTTAATTTCCCCCCATTATCCACTCACTTTACTCTCTGACATTTTCCTTGGATGCACCTATTATAACTATAATTAAGTGATTATTTGTGGGATTACATTTGTATAGTTTGTGACCCCATTCAACTGAGAGTTCCAGTTGGTTAGGGATTGCCTTTCTCTCTGTTCTTTACTGTACCAGCAGTACCTAGCATAATGCCTGGTGTGTAGTAAATGCTCAATAAAATTGAACCGAAGCTGGAGGGTTTGGAGAACGGAGAGCAGAGCAGGGAAAGGGGCACAAAAGTTCAGAGCAGATGTTCAAAACTGCTTTGATCTTAGGCCTCTGAATATCACCAGTCTCTCCCTTCCTTACTTGTCCAAGTGACAGCATGTTCCCCTCCTCCTGGGCTGTGTTAAGGTGCCCAATGGAAGCACACAGGGACAGCACTAGGATTGAAGGTAACAGACTGCTCAGCTGGAGGGAACAGGCTTGAGGGGCATCCTGGCCTATCTGACTCCCCACTTTTCCAGAATGTGACTAAGAGCTCCTATTTCTGGAGTAAGCTTTGCATAAGGAATCTCTTATTATCCCTCTTCCTTCTCCCTCTTCAAGATTTTACTTATTTAAGTAATCTCTACACCAAGCATGGGGCTCGAACTTATGACCCTGAGACCAAGAGTCACATCCTCCTCTGACTAAGCCAGTCAGGCACGCCAAGAACCTCCTCTTCTATATGTTTCCTGGTAATTAAGAGGGAATATGTGTGTTGCTGAGAACATATCATATTGACAGTAATAACAAAAATACTACCAGCTACCATTTATTCAAAGCTTACTATATGCCAGGCACTGGGCTAAGGACTTTAAAAATATTTATGTAGTATTACTTCAATTAATGATCCAACCATCTTATGAGATAAGTACATATTATTCCAATTTTACAGAAGGGGAACAAGCTCAGAGAGATTAGATCATTGGCTCAAGGTCATACAACTAGGAAGCAGCTAATCCAGGACAGGACTCCTGAGGCCACACTTTTACCCACCAGCATGTGGGTAAATGCTTTAAGCCTATATAAGAAGATGCCAGTCTAGAGGCGCCTGGGTGGCTCAGTGGGTTAAGCCTCTCCCTTCGGCTCAGGTCATGATCTCGGGGTCCTGGGATTGGGGTCCTGGGATTGAGCCCCGCATCGGGCTCTCTGCTCAGCAGGGAGCCTGCTTCCCCCTCTCTCTCTGCCTGCCTTTCTGACTACTTGTGATCTCTTTCTCTCTGTCAAATAAATAAATAATATCTTTAAAAAAAAAAAAAGAAGATGCCAGCCTCGTCCTTATCCCTAGACCTTCATACTCATTTAGTAGATATAAACTAAAGGCATTTACAGACTTGAGATTGATTGGGGATCTTGGAAGCTGCCGTTATTTCTTTGTCCCAGAAACTGGACCTGATTCCTGATTCCTGTAGTCATAGAAGAGGAGAGATGCCAAAACATCTGGAATTGCAGGAGGAAGCAGATATAGACAGCTGGAAGATGCCAGTTCCTCAGAGTTGCCCAGCAAAACACTCCTGGGTGCAGGCATACCTGCTCGAGAGATGGGCCCACTTAGTCTTTTTTCCTCCGTGCTTTTCTTCTTCCAGTGGTGATCCTGAGGGCTCATTTTAGAATGATGGTCTTGAAGCAGGTGACAGGTGAGCCGCATAAGGCCACATAAGCCAAAACCAGTCAGTGTGTGGGAGGAGCTGCCACTGAATATAGGCCCTCCTTTCTTGGGACTGCACTCGGGGCCCCCTAGATTACCATATACAGCCCCTTGCTGGAAGTGAGAACTGTCTTGGACAATGGGTCATGGTCTCTTCTTTTCCCCTTTCCTTAGTACACTGTCTTCAGCTCTGTTCCTCCAGTGATTAGCAGAGCCTGAGCTCCACAGTCCAAATTAGATCTGGAATCAGTTTAAGACTACCAAGGTCCCAGACTTCATGTGGCTGAAGTTTGGTCTGTCACAGACACTTTCTGGCTCATCCTTTTGATCTGCATTGATCCGGGTGTTATCTCCTCTAGTTTGTGAATGCCTAAAGAGCAGAGTCCAACGTAGTTTGAATACAGTCAAACTGGTATGCATCCTGCATTTCTACTTTCTTCAACTGTGTTACAGAGACTAGAAAGCTAGAATACATTTCCCTGACTCCCTTACAGTCACTTGTGTGACTGGAAGACAAAAAGGAGGAAGAGGCCTTCTTTCTGCTATTTTGGGCTTTCTGCTGGCAAGCAGGATCCTGTAGACATGGGGTTCTCCTGCAACAGCCATTCTAACTTCCTGTCTCTTGTAATTCCTAGATGGCAAATCTCTGGCAATGTGTTCTTTAGTTCAGTTGTTTCGATGGTGGCATTCTGAGCTCCATCTTCCTGATCATGGCACATACGTAGTTCTCCTGGTATTAGCTTTATTGGTACAGTTACTAGGAGTCTATTCCACAAGTGTTTAGATTGTTTTTGTAAGCACTGAATTCCCTATGTTAATTTCCTTTCAGTTTAAAACACATAGAGTGGGGGCACCTTAGGGGTTCAGTCATTAAGCCACCTTCGGCTCAGGTTGTGATCTCAGGGTCCTAGGATCGAATCCCATGTCAGGCTCTCTGCTCAGCTGGGAGTCTGCTCCTCCCTCTCCCTTTCCCTCTGTGCTTTCCTTCTCTCTCTCTCTCAAATAAATAGATAAAAAATCTTTTAAAAAAATACATACAGTAGTTTCTGGGTTTGCACGGAACCAAGCCCTCAAAGAGTTGTGAAATGACATCTTGGAAACACTGGGCAAAAAAGCCAGTATGGTGAAGGGTAGGAAGCCAGTTGAACAGAGACAAAAATACATTATCAGAAATCAGCTTCTCTTACTGACAAACAGCAGGCTTTCCCATTCAGAGTATAAGAAAGACAGAGGCAGGGGCAGAGCAGAAATATAGGTAGGCAAAGAAATAGACTTCTATTTTAAGTGTTGTAAGGCTTATACGTAGGTGATAAACAAGCAAATAAGCACACAGTTCAACTATGACAGTTCAGGGATGCCTGGGTGGCTCAGTTGGTTAAGTGCCTGCCTTCACTCAGGTCATGATCCTGGCGTCCTAGGATTGAGTCCCACATCAGGCTCCTTACTCAGCGAGAAGCCTGCTTCTCCCTCTGCCTGCTGCTCCCCCTGCTTGTGTGCTCTCTCTCTCTCTCTCTCTCTGACAAATAAATAAATAAAATCTTCAAATATGACAGTTCATAAGTCTGCTATAGACCGACCGCTGAATGTGAACCCTTAAACATACACACACAGAATATAACTCAGGATTCTCTCTCCTCATTTGAAAATTCAACCCCTTTATTCCTTATGATGTCCCCAAATGGGATTAAGAATGATGTAGAAGGTAAAAGATGCGTATGTGTTAGGAGGATAAGAATCAAAGTGAGGTGATAAGACTGCAGGGAAAGAAGGACGAATGGAGTGGGAATAATGAAGGAAGAGCTAGAAGTAGGTGGGAGGGTATAATGAGAATGAACTTAAATTGAAAGAAGGGATGGAGGTGAATGAAGGGGTGTTTTAGGGAAGATAAGCAAGCAAACCAACCTCCTCACTCCTGGATAACTTCATCTCTATTGCACAGTGGCCTGGAAAATACTAGGCATTCGATATACATTTACTAAACTGGAGAACAAAATTAGGGAGGATGGGGGAGGCAGGATCACACGGGATGGGTTATGTGTATATTAATAACCACTAACATTTACAAAGTTTTACTATGAGCCAAACACTCTGCTAAGCACTTACATGCGTCATCTTAAATCCACACAAGCACTCTATGAGTCAATTATTAAATTATCCCCGATTAGTAGATGAAGAAACTGAGGTTCAGATCATTTAAGTAATTCATCCAAGGTCACACAGATGGTAAGAGGCAGAGTTAGGATTTGAATTCTAACGTATTGAACTTCAAAACCAGTGTTCCTCACCACTACATCATATGTATTCCCCTCTGAATCAGGGGTAGGTCCATACCCCCCCAACCCCATCCCCTGACCACAAGTTTAGTGGGGACCTCAAAGGGCATGGTCCCAGCCCCAGCCCATAAGAGAGAAGAGGGCTAGCAAAGGAGGGATGTGGGCAGGCAGCTGGGACCGGGCCAGGCCCCCTGTCTGGGGAGGGACCATATTAAAGCCTCATCTACACAACACAAAGAAAAACAATTTGAAACTTAATCATCTCCCAGAATTATGATCCCTCCCCGCAGCAGGGAGCACATTAGCAGAGCTGAGAAATGATAATTCAGCAGCCCCCAACCCAGCAGGGAGGGAAAGAGAGGAGGAGGGAGAGAGGGAGGAAAACTGAAACAGAGGCATGGGGAGAGACTGGGGGCAGGGAGAGGCAGGGCCCGACCTTTCATGGTTATTTCTTCTGCCCCTGTTGGAGACAGAATTCCAGGGGAAGTGGCCTGGTGGAGCTTAACCCTTCAATTCTGGCAAGATGGGAGGGGTGGTCAAGTTGCTCCTCAGGTCAGTTCTCAGCACTGATGAATCCCCATGTCCAGAGCTGCACCCAAGCCCACCCAGTCCAGGTGTGGTTTGTGGTCTTGGCCTGGGTGGAGGAGAGCTCCCAAGCCCCCAGTGTCCTGAGCACCCTCCTGTCTGATCAAGGAGAGGCTGAAGTCTGTCAGGACCCGAGGTGCTGGACAGCTCCCAGCCCCAGAAAAGGTTCGCTGGAAGAGAACAGGAGGGGTGGGGTAGCTCCCACTCTGAAGAAAAGGGTGAAGGCTGCTGGGAGCTAATGGGAGAAAGGGCTCGGGTCGTGAAGGGGTCCCGATGGAGATCTGGTGGCAATCTGCAGACTGGAGCCCTGGGGGCAACTTCTCCAGACACATTCCTTCCTTCTGAGTCGAGACCCCCCACTGCCCCCACCCCCCCCCCAGTCCCAGACAATGGCGCCTTCAGCCCCCAGAGATGAATGGGGCCTTTGAGAGCTGCACGCCACAGGGTCAGCAGCGGCCACGGGTCCCAGGGCCGCCCAGTCTCCAGACCTTGGAGCCACTAGGCTTGAGCTAGTGTGGTGCTCTTAGAGGAGGGAAGGATCCTATGGTCCCTGTCTTAGAGAGTGGTGGCTCTGGGAAAGTTTCATCCTGGATCAGGCAGTTCCCATTAAAGAAGGATTTTAGGGGGTTGAGGAGAAAGGAATCTCCCTTCCCTTGCCAGGGAGAACACAGTTGGGTGTCCCCTCCTCAGGAGGCAGCAGAGCAAGCTGCGTGGGGACAGAACCTACCAAGCTTTTGCTACCTCCTTTCTCTCTTCCCCAAATCAGGGTCCCACCCTCCGTCGGACAGGGCTGGCCCTGGGGTCTGGTCCCTCCTCCCTGCTCCTGTCTCCCTTCCCCTTCCCACACTACACAGACTACCCAGTTTCTATGGAAACAGGCCCAGGATGGCTCTGCTGGGAGGGCAAGGCCAGTGCTGCTGGGAGTAGAGGAGGAGGGGGTGGCAGGGGATAGGAATTGAAAGTAAGGAGCAAGAGGTGAGTTCTAGCTATTCCCAGGTGGGGACAGAGACCTGCTGAAAACCAAACTTTCACTGTTGGGGGGAGAGAACACCAAGAAGAGCAGCCAGAGATATAACTGCATGATGTGATTGAGGCAGAGTCGAGAAGCCCGTTGTTCCTCCAGCGCTCAGTGCTGCAGACATCTAGAAGGTCCCCTCAGAGGGGAAATGAGTGGGTGAAGAAGGAAGGGAGATGGGTAATACCAAGATCTCTGCCCCTTCCTATTTCACACGAGGCCTTATCATTTTACCTCTCCTGTGGACGTGTTCACTTGAGAGACGGAGGCCTCTAGGAAACCAGAGGCTCATAAGAAAGAGGAGTGGAAATTGGAATGGTGTGGGTGTTCAGGGCTGTTCAGGAATCACCCATAGGCAGCTGGACCTAGAGGCGGCCAGAAGGCTAAGAGTGTCGGATACTTACGTGGCATCCCTCCCTAGCACCTCCACTGAGGTGTGGGGCAGCAGGCCTGAAGGCTGCAGCTCCCTGCCCCCCATCCATCCAGTCAGGATGCTGGGGTATGAGGAGAAGAAGGTAGAGGTGGCCAAGTGGGGGTTGGGAACGGAGAAGGTGGAAGAAGCCTAAGGAAGAAGGGGTGAGGAGAAGGGTGGGTCAGCAGGTATAGATGTGTGTGGCTAGGGCAAGTAGGGAACTTCTTAGGGGCTTGACTGTCAGCTCCTGGGAAGAGAGCCCCAGTCCTCACCCCCTCCGCATGCTCCCACCTCAGGCAAAGCTGCCTAGCGGGGAGGGACCACTGGAAGTCTCAGAGTCCTGGGAGAATGTGTTGTGTGGGGGGGTGTCTCTTGGGAAGGAGCCTCCCAGGTTATCAGGAGTTTCAGCACAGCTTCCCTGGGGAAGAAGGGGGAGTGAAAGGGGTCCCTTGGGAGCCTCGGCTTTCCTGGACCAGAGCCATGGGCTCTCTCTTGGCCATAGCCCCTAGAACAGCCGGTTTGGTGTTTGCTTATTTTGGTTATTTTTTGATCAGATATTTTGGCGCTGTGCACACTGCCTCCTGTTGCCATGGCAGCCGTGACAGGGGCTGAGGCACCGTGAGAAAAATACCAAAATTAATGAGTGAGCGAAAGTGCAGCCGAGAGAAAAACAAGGTTAAAAAAAGAGTTAAAACAGTAATGAAAACAGGCTTCCCAGCTCCACGGCAGAGCAGCTGCTGAAGCCTCCCCAGAGCGGCAGCCCCCGCCGGGCCTCGGCTCCTGGCATCTCCCCGACCTCGAGGCAGAACTCGCTTGCCTTCCCCCACCCAGCCAGCCCCAAGTGCAGAAACAGACACTCAGAACCAGCTCGAACACAACAGCAGATCAGCTCCAACAGATCAGGCCCATCTCAGGTTGCATGCTGCCTCCCAGAACAGCATCCCAGGGAACAGCTTCTTGTCTCCTAGGCAACAGAGTCTGGGCTACGGCCCCCACACAACAGTGGTCCAGCCATATTACTAGGAAATGGCCTCCCAGCTACACCTGAGCTTCAGAGCTATGGCTGCGGGCATAACAGCAACCCAGCTAGAATCCTGCACACAGTAACAGCACAGCCACCAGCCTGGGCAACAGCATCTTAGCTATAGCCAATCCCTGGTAAGCTGTCATCACAGCTGTTGCTTCGGGACCAATCGCATCCCAGCTACAGTCGTATACACAACAGTAGCTTTGCTCTTATCCCAGGTAACAGACTTCCTCCCAGGTACAGGCTCCTAGCAACAGCCTCTCATCTCCTAGGACCTAGGCAATGGCTCCAGCTACAGCTCTACCTACGTCATGTTATCAGAAAATCGCTTCTTTGCTATAGCCATTCTCAGGGGTGCAAAGCTTACACCTTTAGCTCCAGGCCCAATGGCATTTCAGTTACGGCCCTCCCCTCAAAATACACACACGAACACACACATGTGCACACGGCTTGCGACAGACTCTTCGGTAATTCGGTTGTTGTCCTGACTACAGCCTGTGCACACCAGCATTGTAGCGTTGCAACAGTATTTGAGCTGCCATCAGAAACAACAACCCTTCTGTTACAATGCGAGGCCCTCCAGCACCCTCGTCCTCTTAGCCATAGCCCATCCCAGGTATACACATATCACAGCAAGAGCCTACAGGCGCGAGCATACCAACCGCTTCCACACGTAGCATCCCCCAGGCTCCAATCCCTGGCAACAGTCTCGGCTGGAACCTCAGGCACCATCAGTTCCAGGAGCCCCTCAGTGCTCAGTGTTCTACTTGCCAACCAGGTCCCAGTTTGGTATGAGGCCAGGAGCCTGGCTTCTCTCCTCCTCAGATGCCTCCTCCCTGCCCTTTGCCTGCCGTCCTTTCTGGGGAAGACAGCACCATTCCTATATCTACTTGCCCCAGGCTCGGGTCCACCCCCCACCCAGAGCCTAGCCTGGCAGCCGGGGTAGGAGGGGATGGGGAGCAGGGAGAAGAGTAGACACACCCTGTGTTGCTCTGGCCCAGTTCTGCTCCTACCACTTGGTGCAGGATTTGGGTTTGATGGTGGTAGAGCAGAGAGGACGGCGGAGAACATCTGGGAAATTAGCATTTCCTGCCCAGCTCTGCGGCTGCCTATCTTGTTCAGCCCTGAGCAAGGAATGAGAACAGAGGAGCCTTTGAATGGCTCCAAGCAAGCCAACTGGGGAGGGTTTGCTGCAGTGGGCAGTGGGCACATGCTGGGGGCAGGGAAGATGGGGCAGCTCCTCTGTGGAAGATTTCTTCTCTCTGGCCCACTGATTTCTTCCTTGGAGCTGTGCTCAATGACGTGGAGAGTGTGAGTTTTGCAAGGGGCAGAGATCGAGAAGTCACTTACAAGACAGATCCTCCTTTCACTAACTCACCCCATCTCCCACCCAGAGCCTCCCACCTGGGCTCCTGGGGTTGAAGGGCTGGAAGTAGGGACTAGAACAGGGCCCAGGCCAGAAAGGGAGGCTGGTTGAGGGGGGTTGCTCTGTAAGAGATCTTGGGCAGTTCTTGCTTGCCCCCTTAGCTGGCCAGAGATCCCACCTTACCCTGAAGAGTGTTCCACAGAGAAGTGGAGGGAGAGAGGGGAGAAAAAGGAAAGAGACAGGGAATAAAGGAACGGTAGGGATGGAAAAATGGGGGAGGTCAGGAAAGAGACAGAGGCTATGACAAATAGAGGTGCAGCAATCTGTCATTCCGTAATAGGCCTTTCCAGATCCAGTGCCAGGCCTTGACAGGGATAGCCTTCCTCATTCTTCTGACCTAGAACATCCTGGCTAAGCCTATATGTGGCAAAAGGCAGGATGTCATATTGAAGTGGAGCGCTTTGGAGCCTGGGGTACCAAAGCCTGAGCGCAGGAAAGGGAGTTCCCAAGCTACTCAGAAGTCTCTAGATGGCGCCAGAGAGCCAGAGCTGAACTGGAGAAACTGAGAATCGGAGTGTGTGAGACACTGTGTGTGACACCGTGTGTGACTCGGTGAGTGTGAGTGTGACAGGGAGCGTGTGGCACTGTGAGGGCGTGTGACACAGGCCGTGACACTGCGCGGCCTCGTGGGGCAGGGACCCGTGTGAGTCTGTGAATGTGTGTATGTCACTGGTAAATATGTGGGGCCACAGCTCCATCCCGCCCTGAGGGCAGGTGATAGGCGGACCCTCGAAAAGCCCGAGCTCTGGCATGTCACCTCCTTCTCACTCTTGTATATTTCCCCCATCTTCATTCTAGGGGAGCCCCCGGGCCCCATTACCCTCCTCCTCCCAAGGTCCCCTCCATAGCCCCACCCCCACGACTTGCTGCGGCCACCGAGGCTGACCGCTCTGCGGCTTCGGCCAGAGGGGGAGGGGTGGACTTCCCCGGAGCGCAGTGGGAAGGGAGGGCCACACGGGGTGATCTGGGGGTCTGCGCGGGAAGAAGGTGGATGTGGAGAAGCAGATGCCCTCCAGGGAAGAAGGCACTGGGGAAGCCATTTCCCCCGCCCGACTTCCCAAGAGGCAGGGTAGGGGACAGGTGTTTGAGTGAGGTTAGGAACGGAATTCAGGAGGGGTCCTAGATGGGGGCTCGCGCGCGATAAGTGCAAGGTGAAGAGCCAGGGAGGGGGACGGCCTGTGTATCCGGGTCCCGGGTAGTGAGGAGATAGCGAAGGGGGGTCTTGGCTTTGGGGAGCGGTGCTCGGGGTCCCCTCCCAGAGGGACCAGAGCGGTCCCGAGCTCCACCTCCCGGCCGGGGCGGGGGGGGGGGGGGTAGGGAGGGCGGGGAGGCGGGAGGGAGGCGGGCAGGCGGGCCAGGAGGGAGGGAGGAGGGAGGGGGCGGGCCGGGCTGTGCGCTCTGCTCGCTGCTGGCTCCGCCGCCACCGCCGCCGCCGCCGCCTCACACACTCGGGGAGCGGGAGCGCGGCGCGGACGCGAAGCCGCCGGGGCTGCTGTGCCCAGAACCAGCCGGAGCCGGAGCCTGAACCGCAGCGCCAGCCGGAGCCGTGCCGAGCCGCAGCCCGGGCCGGGGCCGGTGGCGGCTCATGGACAGCAGGGCCGGCGGCCGGCGCTGCCCCGAGGCGGGTAAGGATCCGGTGGCGGTGGAGGCAGCGGCGGTGGCTCCCGGTCGGGAGCGGCCATAGCCGGCGGGAGCTGAGGGAGGGGCGCTCAGCGGAGCGAGGCCATGGGAGCCCGGGCGGTGCTCAGCGCGCTGGGGCTGAGGTGGGGGCGGCTGGGAGCTCGGACGGGGGGTTGAGGTCGGGGCACCCTGGCCTCCAAAGTCCGCGGCGAGAAACGGAGCGAGGAGAGGGGGTGCTGAACCGGACCTCTGCCTCGGCGTCCCGCACCCCTGCGCGTTTGGAGCCACGGGGAATAAGGGGACTCTAGGAGCGCGCCGAATGGAGGTGGTTGGGGGAAGCGCGCAACCTCCAGTTTGAGGTGGGGGGGCTCCCGGAGGACGAAGCCGGCAAGGACCCTCATATACAACGCACACACACTTGTTGGGCGACCAGTTCGGATCACTCAGGCGCTTCCAGCTCCCCGCCGGCACCCAGAGGGCCACACCACGGACATACGTACACGCATACATACATCCGTACATATGTGCACACAGACATACCTCCCGCACACCAGCGCCCACTGGGGCACCGTCACTAGCTCAGAATCCGCTTAAGCGTCTGCACGCTCAGCAGCACGGACACACAACCCGTGGCCATAACAGAGCAACAGAACACAACCGGGTGTGACATTCGGCGACATGGACACACACAATCCCGTGCCCTAATGTACGAGTGTCGCGGCCACAGTTCGCAAATGAACACTCAAAACCTAACCTCGCACGTACATATTCCTTTAAGGAACACACCCTAACATGAATTATGTTACCCACTCCTTGGACAGAACACAGATGCACAACACAGGTCTCGCTGGCTCCCCTCGACTGCACCCACATAAACACAACCCCAGTGTCTCAGCAGACGCCTTGACGGCACACACCCTAACACAGAAAGTAGAACCTACAGCGGCGCCTCACGGGCGCAAACACAGAATCCACTGCTTCACACATCTTAAAACTGGGTGCCACACACACCTTACACCAACAGTGTTACGTTACACCTTGCATTTTATACACACAAACACACGCTCGATGTCTCTTCCTCGGAGGCCAGATTCCGTCCTGGGAAGCCGAGGGGCGGTCTGGCGAGCCCCTAGCGTCCCTACATCTTAATCACATTGTTATTATGACTGTCAGCACCGCGGGAACCCTGGGGGCTGGCGGGACCGGCTTCCCCGCCTGCATCTCCCCCACCCCCACTCCGGGGCCGAGCCGGCCGGGTATTCCCGGAACAGGCTGGACTGGCAGGCCTCGCCATCCCGGCTCCCCTGGGCTTCAAGGCCGTAGGTCCCTTTGCAAGGGGTGCAAGCCTGGGGCCGTGTTTGCGACCCTCTTCGGGCTATTTAGCTGCGTTCTGCGAGCCACCTGGGTCCCCAGCACACCTGGGTCCCGCACACCTGTGTCCCTCTCACACCTGGACGCCCTCTCCGCCGGGCGCCGGCTGCAGGCCAGAGTCGTGTGCGCGGGCAAGGCCCTGGGGCCCGAAGGGAGATCGCGGCACGCGCAGGAGCAGAATTGGTAGGCGAGATGGACTCAGCTACCCTGGGGAGCCCCGACTTCTGCCTCAGTTTCCCCAGCAGTGATTGGCGACTGTTTCTTCTAGCTGGAAATATTCGGTGTAGCGCTGAGGTCTCTGAGGATCGAGCGCGGGGCAAAGACCCCTTTCCGCTAGCCGTGAGAGGGTCCGTTTCTGGAGAATGTCCCCACCCGGCCTGGCTCACCAGGCTTTGTGATTCCGGCGCCGGCTCCCTCCCCGCCCCCTCCTGGCGCCCGGCGTCCGCCGACGCCCGCTTGCTGGGGACCCTAGGCAGAGGGCTGAGATACGGAGGAGGAAGGATTCCCCATGGCGGCCCTTGGGGGCAGGGGGCCCACTGGCCGAGGCACGTTCTCACCGCGCGCCCGCCTCGCCTTGAGCTCCCGGAGGCCCTGTGTCGCTGGGGTGGGGGTGGGGCCGCCCGAGTCCGAGGATGGTGGAAGAACAGCCGTCCCCCCACACACACACACACCCACACACACACACACACTACTGCGTCCTCTGGGAGGAGACGCCCGCCCTCTGGGTGTGTGCGGGGAGCCAGGGGGCTGCCCCGGCGGCGAGGGAGTCCAGGACACCGTGCCAGAAGACGGAGGGAGCCTTCCATTACCCGCTCTGAGCCAACCTTCGATAGCTGTCAGGAAAGAGAGCGCCCAGAAGGTGTTTGTGACAGCCTAGACGGTGGGGGCTACTTTCTTGATGTGGAGGTCTAGGAGGATTGAAATCTGTAATTACAACTAGACCAGGGCATGGCATGGAATCAGGGAAGAGGGGTGGGAAGGGCCTCCAGAGGTAGGCAGGGGTAGTGTAGTAGGGGAGCAGTTCTGGCACTGTTTAGTTTCCCCTCTCTCCCAAGCCGACTGGAAGAGGGGCTTCAGCTGGAAGAGGGTGTCTTGCTGGCCTGGCATCTTCCTGGCGGAGGGGCTGCTGCTGTGGCTACTTGGTCAGGGAAACTGGGCTAGAGAGAGTGGGTGAGCTAACTGCTGGGAGGAGCGAGGTGGAAAAACCAGGAGAGGGCCTGGGGGTGGGGGTAGGAGATGGAGGAGGCCCTCAGGGCTGCCCCTACCCTGAACAAGGATGGCTGGTGCTGTAGGGTGAGATTCTTTCAACAGTGTCTCGAGCACCTGCTAGCTCTATCTGCCAGGGCCCATAGTGGGGGGTGAGGATGTGGTACAGTGGTAAGACACACACCACCCTTGTCTTCCTAGGTCTTCCCACCTAGCAGGGGATGGGTTCGTTTATTTACTGAACCAGCAAGCACCTACTGTGTGCTTGGTGCTGGGAATAAAATGCCCTGTTCAGTTATTTTATATATGTACTGGTCCTTTACAATATAATAGATCTGAATGCCATGGATCTCATCTCCCAAATAACCTCCAAGAGGCAGAATGGATTATTTCCATTTCACGATGTGGAAGCAGGTTCAGAAAGGTGAAGTCACCTGGCCAAGGTCACATGGCTAGGAAGTGGTGGAGCAAGGGTTTGAACCCCAACACTCTGACTCGAGCACGCAGGTGCCTGGAAGCCCTGCAGAGGCTAATAGTGGGTTTTGCAAGAGCGGGGAGAGGCGCTGAGGGCTGTGCACTTGTTCACTGTGGGAAGCCTCTGAACAGCTCCACCCGCACAGCCCTGCTAAGGCTTACCCTGCTCTCCCAGAGGTTGGCTTTGTCCCTTGGTTTTGTGCCCACGGTGGCAGTGGCTGCTGTGTAACAGTGCAGGGGTAAGGGTGGGGGGTTCACAGCTGACGTGGGCACTGGGACGCGGATGGCTGCCTCTGGGTGTTTGAGAATTCAGCAGAAAGTGGACCCTGCTCCCTGAGGTGGGCTGGAGATGAAGGTTCCAGGTGAACCCTCACTGCTATCCTCTCCCCACCCCCCAATATGTTGACACAGATGGTGGTTTCCTTGGCCTTCCGTGGACTCTGCCCCCTCACACCTCACCGCTCTCCTCAAGCCTGAGAATGAGTCACTGTGCGTGCTGCAGCTCTGCTTCTCAGGGCCCTGGGTGCCCATGTCACTGGGCAGAGGTGGGGACACCCTTGTCAGGAAGGCAGCCATGGCCTGGGCGAGGGCAGATAAAGCTAATGGCTTCAAAAGCTGCCACCTGGGACTAATGACTCTCCATAACCAACCATACCTGGGCAAAGTTCAGGGATGGTGGGGGCAGGGGTGAGGAAGGGCTGCGTCACTGCTGCTCCTGGCTCCTCTGACTGTGTCCCTGCATCCCCAGGGCCTCTGGGTGGGTGGAGGGGACAGCTTCAGGCTGGGAGGCTTGGGTTGTTCAGTCCTTAAACCCTAAGCCCTCTCTCTTTCTTTCCTTGCCAGGCAAGTTTGGCAGCCCAGGGATGGGGTGGGGGTGGGGGGCTACTCAGCCAACATATTCTAGCCTCTGAGACATCTGTGGATTTTCCTTCCCCCATCCAGCCTTTCCCCCAGACTCTGGGATGTGAAGAGGCATTCTTATTTCTCAAATCTTGACTCTGCTTACTACTTCTGTGATCTGAGAGTTCATGTTTCTTTCTGAGCCTCAATTTTATCATCTGTAACAATGGGGAGCAGTGTAATAATTAAGTACCCACTTCAGAGGGTGGGGAGGATTAGATGGGATATGTATGTAAATGGAGTAAAATCTCAGGGAGTGTTAGTTGGGATGATGATGACAATGATGACGGTGATGATGATGGCAAAGGTGACAGTAGAATTTGCACTTCTTTATCAACTCCAGGGACCTAGCACATCTCAGAGTTAGTCTTTTCCTGATAGTGCGTCCTGTTGCCTCCACCCTATTGCCTGGGGGTCCCTTCTTCTCCAGGTCCCTCCCCCAGAATCAGACTGGGGGGGGGGCAGATGATACTCATTTTAAAAGAACGTTTTAGGTGCTTCATGGGCCTTAAACCTTCTTCAACTCTTGCCCTCACTCTGGGTAGCCACCCATCCAAACCCATGTTCCCCCAAGTTCCTACCTCCCGGAAATACCTTCTTCCCCATACATTCCTGGCCTTGGATATTTCTCTGTGGTTCTCTTTTCAACTCCGAAGTTGTATACCATAATCCTTTCCTGATTCCTCTGCTGGCTGGAGGTAAGGGTTGTCCTAAGGGTGACAGGGTGAATGAGTGAGACAGAAAAAGAATGTGTATGGGGGGGGGGGGGGGGACTTCTAGTGTCTGTGCTGCCTGGGAGGCCTGAGGGCTTAGAGCCCCAGGTTGTGATCCTGAGATGTGGAAAGACGGGCTTAATCTGTAGCTCTTGGAGCTGCTACAAATCAGTCACCCTGACTCTGTCAGACCACAGACCTCTGAATTTACAGCCAAAATTTGTGAGCATTCATTTTGCTTGGAAAAATCTGCCTCATCGTTTCATAAAATTCATAAAGGGGGCTGTGATCTACAAGGGTTAAGAATCCCTGCTCTGGAGGGAGTGAAGGAGGCAAGCAGTCACTGCCTTATTTCTCCTGGGTGTCAGGTTTAGGGTAATTCCCATATAGCCCCCACCCTGCCAAGACTCAGGCGTGGAAGTGGTGCGCAGACTGATCCACTGTGTGCATGCCATGGGGGGAAAGCAGGCTAAGGTACCCAGAAGGGAATGAGGTTCTCTGGAGACCATCCTCGGGAGGTGTGTTTGGGTTGGAGCTTGCAAGTAAGATGAGCCCTGTGCCAGATCCGTGCAGGTAGATGGGAAGTGGCTGGAGGGTGGATCCACATGGAGCATTAGATAAATTCTGCCTTCCTTTAAAGAGATTAAGATTGCAACTAGGAACAAGCACAACACTAATCTGATAACAGCCTCTTATACCTTGAGCACTTTACTGGCAAGGAGTGACCAGGGAGGAGGTGCGATTTAGGAATGCTACGTGGAGGAAGCGAAGTGTTCGACTTTGTAAGGAATCTGCAATCTGCGTTCACTGAGCATTTGCTGAGAGTCAACTATGGACCTAAACAGAAAATGATTAAATTTGACCCCAGTAGGTTCTTGATGGAGTAAGGGAATTGGGTAAGGAAATAAGCAGTGACCACCCAGAAAGTGCCAGGATGGGCTAAACCTGGGAGCTACGGTAGTCCTTCAAGAGCTCTTACTGAGTGCCTACTGTATGCTGGGTCCGGGGCTGTGTCCTGAGGCTGTAGGGGCAAACAAAGCAGAGGCTCTCTTCTCTGCTCAATCTTGTAGGAAAGACAATTGACAAATTATTTCCCATCTAACAGCTACATATAACTTCAATTTTAAGTGCTGTGAGGGAGCATTTAGAGCATTTAGCATAAGTACATGAGTACTTAATGTGTGTGCTAGGCATTTAGCCCAGATGATCTCAAACTCCCTAGGAAATAGGTGGTGTTATTCCCATTTTACAGATAACGAAACTGAGGCCCTAAATCATTTTTTCCTGCTCAGTACCCAGGAAATGGATAGTTGGGGTTCTTCTCAGACTATCTGATGTCTTCACCCTGATTCCTTCCATGTGCCAAATGATTACAACCAAACAAAAATGACAAATAGTCATTGAGTTAGAACTGTTGTGAGGTCCACGATAGCAGATTGAGTCTATCTTGTATGCTGCTGTGTCCCAGTGCCCAGGACAGAGCCTCACACATTGTAAGTGCACAGTAAACATTTGTTGAATGCATGGTGTCCAGCTCTGTGAATGTGTGTGGGTTGGGGCGGGGGAATGAGTGTAGGGAGTCTGGCCCTACCTTCAGGAAGTCTGGCATTTGTCTGGAGAGCCAGAGAACACAGGAATAGGTGCACAGTACTGGGGTGGAACAACACAGGCAGGTGGGCGGGGTCCGGGCAGCTCAGTGATTCATTGCCTTGGGATTGGGGCAGACAATAGTGGCTGTGAGTTGGAGAAAAGAGAGGTCACTGTGGGCTGGAGAGGCCTGGGAAGGCTTCCTGGGGAACCAGAGGCTGCCTTCAGTGGGGTAGGAGTGGTCTCTGACAAGGATGGGTAGGATTTCCAGGTGGGGGGGGGGGGGCAGGTATTTCAGGTGCAAGTGGAGAGGTGGGGAAGGAGAGTGAGCCTGAGTCCTCTGCTGAAAACACAGGGCCTGACTTTGGATTTGAATAGAGGGGCTGGCCATGGTTTTGTTGGAGAGAAGGAGGGGGTCAAGACTGGGACAGTAGCAGGTCTGGCTGGGGTCTGCAAATGCATTGCCTCAAAGCTGGGGGTGGGGGGAGATGGGCGGAAGTGGGCTATTGGGGTGATGAGGGCACAGCTTGTGGCTGGCTATGGCATGGAGGGCTCCAATTAAAAGGATTTGGGGGTGGGCACAGAGAAGCCAGTCAGAGATGGGACTGGACCCGTCAAAGGGGGAGGGGCCAGGTATGAAACAGGGGCCAGATGTTTACTGAGAGCCCGACCTGGCTTGGAGGGGAGTGGTCAGGAACAGGCTGGTGGTTGCATTGGCAGCCCCGTCCCAGTTAGACCTGCTGGGCTCGCAGTTGCTAAGGACAGGCCAGGGCAGCTCCCAATGCCAATTCCAGGGCTAGTCAGCCCTGACCACAGTCCTGACCCCAATCTTGACCTCTACACTCTTCTTCCACACACCTGTCAGTGTCTCCCCTCCCTCCCAGAGGAAACAGGGGAGGAGGAGGAGTCCTGGGAACCGAGCTGGGGGCAGTGCGGTGCGAGTGGGGGGGGAGGTGGGTGGCTGACTCCTACTCTTCGGCTCTAGCTGTTTCCAAGCCTTGATGGGTGCCTAGTTGAAGCTGGCCCTTCATGGGGGTGGGGGCATTGGGCAATCTGGGCGATTACTGTCAGAAAAGAGGGATTTGACATGTCATATCTCATACGCATATACTGACTGGCGTCTCAGAAGGGAAAGAAACGAGATGTCTTCCCGCTCCCTCCAGCCATCCTGAGTGGCTCTCGTGTGGGCTCCAAGGAATATAAGGGGTGCCTGTGTCTCCTTCCTATCACGTATGTGGGGGGTGTTTAAGGGCTTACCCCTCCACTCGCTGTCTCCGTATCTCAGTATCAGGGTAATTACCACGGGTGACTAAGGCAGGATGCTGGTGAGAAGGAGGTGTTGGGCAAAGCACAGAATAGAGAGCAGGGAGGAGGGAGTGTCAGGAGGGTCAGGGCGTTCCATGGGCGGGAGCTGCTCTAGACCTGTTCCGGGCCCTTACCGGCTCCTCCAGCTGGGCAGACACTGCTGCTACACCCAGCTGTGGGTGAAACTCAGGGTTCTGGGTTCCCGGCTGGGGCTGAGTTCTCTTCATGGGATAGTGTATAGATGGCAGAGGGAGAGTCCGGGCCTGGCTTGGGCAACCCTCAGGGCGAGCTTCCTATTCCCAGCTGACCTCCTGTTTTGCCTCCTCTCCTTGCAGCCCTCCTGATTCTAGATCCTGCCAGGATGGGGCCCCTGAGGCCCAGCCCAGGCCCCGGGGGGCAACGGTTGCTGCTGCCCCCCTTACTGTTGGCACTGCTGCTTCTGCTGGCGGCATCCCCAGGCCACGCCACTCGGGTGGTGTACAAGGTGCCGGAGGAACAGCCGCCCAACACCCTCATTGGGAGCCTCGCCGCGGACTATGGTTTTCCAGACGTGGGACACCTGTACAAACTAGAGGTAGGAGCCCCATACCTGCGGGTGGATGGCAAGACGGGAGACATCTTCACCACCGAGACGTCTATCGACCGCGAGGGGCTCCGTGAATGCCAGAACCAGCTCCCGGGTGAGCCGTGCATCCTGGAGTTCGAGGTGTCTATTACGGACCTCGTGCAGAACGGCAGTCCCCGGCTGTTAGAGGGCCAGATAGAGGTACAGGACATCAATGACAACACGCCCAACTTCGCCTCGCCAGTCATCACGCTACCCATCCCTGAGAACACCAACATCGGCTCACTCTTCCCCATCCCGGTGGCTTCTGACCGCGACGCTGGCCCCAACGGTGTGGCATCCTACGAGCTGCAGGCCGGGCCCGAGGCCCAGGAGCTGTTTGGGCTTCAGGTGGCAGAGGACCAGGAGGGGAAGCAGCCACAGCTCATCGTGATGGGCAACCTGGACCGGGAGCGCTGGGATTCCTATGACCTCACCATCAAGGTGCAGGATGGGGGCAGCCCCCCACGCGCGAGCAGTGCCCTGCTGCGCGTCACTGTGCTTGACACCAACGACAACGCCCCCAAGTTCGAGCGGCCCTCCTACGAGGCTGAACTGTCCGAGAATAGCCCCATAGGCCACTCAGTCATCCAGGTGAGAGGTCCCTCCATCTGTCAGGGTTCCCACCTCAGGAAATGGGAGCCCAGTCCCAGCTGGTGAGAGTTCCCTTCACTCAGAGGTAAATTGCGGGGATACTATGATCTGGTGAGACCTTCCTATCCCAATAGGTGATATTATTTCCCTCTATCAAGCTACTTAGTGAGGGGCGCCTGGGTGGCTCAGTTGGTTAAGTGGCTGCTTTCAGCTCAAGTCATGATCCCAGGGTACTAGGATCGAGCCCCGTGTTGGGCTCCCTGCTCAGTGGGGAGTGTGCTTCTCCCTCTCCTTCTGCCCACTCTCCCCACTCATGCTCATCCACGCTCTCTTGCTCTCTCTCTCTCTCTCAAATAAATAAAATCTTAAAAAAAAAAAAGCTATTTAGTGAGAGTGACATAGCATAGGAACAGATATGAACAGTAGTCCCCTCATCCCCAAATCAGACTCAAGTTGGAGAAACTTCGGAGAAGTGAAACCCCCTCCCAAGTCAAATGATATCCTCCTCCCCAGCCAGGCCAGCCAAGTTGGAATAAGAACAGTCTCTCCAGAGACGAGAATATCTTCCCGACCAGCAGCCCTTTAGCCAGATGAGACTTGCCTGAAGCTAGAGGACAGTGCCTTTCTTTGCCTCTCCCTGACAGTCAGATGAGATTATTTGAGCCAAGTGAGTCCTCAGAGTTCTAGAAAACTACATTCAGATGCCTGTCTGTACACCAGATTCCTTCCCTAGGCACAGGGTGCTCATGAGGGTGCTTGGCACAGTGGGGGGTCGGTTGCCTCTGCTGAAGTTCTCAGCACCCCTCTCCATGGGAACTGCCCCAGGGGCTGGGCAGCTTGGTGGGGCCAGGGCCTGGGAGGGAGCAAAGAAAGCGTCCCTGCAGACAGGTGGGTGTATCTCCTGCTGTCATCTCAGCCCTGGCCTCCTGCCAGCCCCAGCTCCTTTCTCCTTCCCCCTGGGCTGAAGCAGTCTGTCTTTGAAGTGAGGGAGCTGAGGAGGGCTCAGCTTGCCCTGTACACCGTTATGGTCCTGGGAAACCCTTCTGTGTCCTCGAACTGAAGCGGGGCATGGGGAGGAGTTTTAGCCTTTTTTTTTT
>CM052895.1:24866966-24992801 GCA_028534135.1 Potos flavus
TTAGACGAGTGGGGCAGAATATCTGCCGTGCTCATTGCAAAGGCAGCACACGTATCCCTCAATGTGCTATCCCGAGACTAACTTGTCCCCACTTCCCTTGTTTTCCTCCCCTGCCCTGTAGGTGAAGGCCAACGACTCGGACCAAGGCGCCAACGCGGAGATCGACTACACGTTCCACCAGGCGCCTGAGGTGGTGAGGCGTCTTCTGCGACTCGACAGGAACACCGGACTTATCACTGTGCAGGGCCCCGTGGATCGCGAGGACCTGAGTACCCTGCGTTTCTCCGTGCTCGCCAAGGACCGAGGCACTAACCCCAAGAGTGCCCGCGCCCAAGTGGTGGTGACTGTGAAGGACATGAATGACAATGCCCCCACCATTGAGATCCGGGGCATAGGGCTGGTGACCCATCAAGACGGGATGGCTAATATCTCAGAGGATGTGGCAGAGGAGACGGCCGTGGCCCTGGTGCAAGTATCTGACCGAGATGAGGGAGAGAATGCAGCTGTCACCTGTGTGGTGGCAAATGACGTGCCCTTCCAGCTGCGCCAGGCCAGTGAGACGGGAAGTGACAGCAAAAAGAAGTACTTCTTGCAGACCACCACTCCACTTGACTACGAGAAGGTCAAAGACTACACCATAGAGATTGTGGCTGTGGACTCTGGCAACCCTCCGCTCTCTAGCACCAACTCCCTCAAGGTGCAGGTGGTAGACGTCAATGACAACGCCCCCGTGTTCACCCAGAGCGTCACTGAGGTCGCCTTCCCAGAAAACAACAAGCCGGGAGAAGTGGTCGCCGAAGTCACCGCCAGCGATGCCGACTCGGGCTCTAATGCGGAGCTGGTTTACTCTCTGGAGCCTGAGCCAGCTGCCAAAGGCCTCTTCACCATCTCACCCGACACTGGAGAGATCCGGGTGAAGACATCCCTCGATAGGGAACAGCGGGACAGTTACGAGTTAAAGGTGGTGGCAGCTGACCGGGGCAGCCCCAGCCTGCAGGGCACAGCGACCGTCCTTGTCAATGTGCTGGACTGCAATGACAATGACCCCAAGTTTATGCTGAGTGGCTACAACTTCTCAGTGATGGAGAACATGCCGGCGCTGAGTCCAGTGGGCATGGTGACTGTCATTGATGGGGACAAAGGGGAGAATGCCCGGGTACAGCTCACGGTGGAGCAGGACAATGGTGACTTCGTTATCCAAAACGGCACAGGCACCATCCTCTCCAGCCTGAGCTTTGATCGGGAGCATCAAAGCACCTATACCTTCCAGCTGAAGGCAGTGGATGGGGGTGTCCCGCCTCGCTCAGCGTACGTTGGTGTCACCATCAACGTGCTGGATGAGAATGACAACGCGCCCTTTATCACTGCCCCTTCCAACACCTCCCACCAGCTGTTGACCCCCCAGACACGTCTCGGTGAGACAGTCAGCCAGGTGACAGCCGAGGACATCGACTCTGGTGTCAATGCAGAGTTGACCTATAGCATCGCTGGTGGCAACCCTTATGGACTCTTCCAGATTGGGTCCCATTCAGGTGCCATCACCCTTGAGAAGGAGATTGAGCGGCGCCACCACGGGCTGCACCGTCTGGTGGTGAAAGTCAGTGACCGTGGCAAGCCCCCACGCTATGGCACAGCCTTGGTCCACCTTTATGTCAATGAGACCCTGGCCAACCGCACCCTTCTGGAGACCCTGCTGGGCCACAGCCTGGACACGCCACTAGACATCGACATCGCTGGGGATCCGGAATACGAGCGCTCCAAGCAACGCGGCAACATCCTCTTTGGTGTGGTGGCCGGTGTGGTGGCCGTGGCCTTGCTCATTGCCCTGGCAGTGCTTGTGCGCTACTGCCGGCAGCGGGAGGCCAAGAGTGGCTACCAGGCCGGCAAGAAGGAGACTAAGGACCTGTATGCCCCCAAGCCCAGCGGCAAAGCCTCAAAGGGAAACAAAGGCAAGGGCAAAAAGAGCAAGTCCCCGAAGCCTGTGAAGCCAGTGGAGGACGAGGATGAGGCCGGGCTACAGAAATCCCTCAAGTTCAACCTGATGAGCGATGCCCCCGGAGACAGCCCCCGTATCCACCTGCCCCTCAACTACCCACCGGGCAGCCCTGACCTGGGCCGCCACTACCGCTCGAACTCCCCACTGCCTTCCATCCAGCTGCAGCCCCAGTCACCCTCAGCCTCCAAGAAGCACCAGGTGGTGCAGGACCTGCCACCTGCAAACACATTTGTGGGCACTGGTGACACCACGTCCACAGGCTCTGAGCAGTACTCCGACTACAGCTACCGCACCAACCCCCCCAAATACCCCAGCAAGCAGGTAGGCCAGCCCTTGCGGCTCAGCACACCCCGGCCCCTACCCCACCCCTACCATGGGGCCATCTGGACCGAGGTATGGGAGTGACAGAGCAGGTGTATCAAACCTGTGCGCTCCCCAGCCCGTAGGGGCCAACCCAAGCCAGTGGTGGGAGGTGGGACCAAAGATCTGGGGATGCCAGGGCCTTGGTGATGACCCTGCTGCCTTGCCCAGGCACAGAGGGTTGGACTGAGTGAAAATTGAGGGAGGGTGTGCTCTGTGGCGTTCTCCTTCTTGCCCCCTCCCCACTGGGAGAGGCCTGTGACTGTCAATTCCAGAGACACTAGACCCAGCTGCTGGGTCTTGCCAGTGGGGGCTGATGGGCAGGTGAGCAGAAGGGGTGGAGGCAGAAGGAGGAAGGGAAGGGAAGATGAATTCTACTCCAAAGCTGGGTCTCTAGCTGAGACCACCCATTGGTGCTTTTCTAGAAGGGAAACAGGGAGACCTGGGGTCCTATTGGGTAACTGGGTAGGGACTCTGTCAGGGAGGGGGGCCTCCCTATTTGTGCCTTCTGTGTGTGCTATGTTAGCCTCTTTCCCACCCCAGGCTCCTGGGGCTGGGCCCTGGCTCCCCTTCCCCAGTCCCAAACACTTATCCCTGACAATAAAGTTCTCTATTTTTGGAGTTTTGGTTTCTTATTTTCCTGGAACTGAGAGAAGGAGTGAGAGAGACTGGAAATGGCCCTTTGTCCTTAGGTCCCTACCCAGTTTCCCCATCCCTTCTCTTTGCCCCTTCCTACTTCCCAGACCTGCCCTCTACCCCAACCCTATCTTCATTTGCCATCGTCCCATCTACACGCCCCCTACCCACATCTGGCCACGTGTTCCCTCACTCTGTGTTTGTGAGACCTTCTCCCTAGGAATGACAGCCTTCACCAAGAAAGGGCAGGTGCACTCAAGTGAGGGGCACCCAGGTCCTGCCCTTTATCTGCTGGCTGGGACTTGACCCTTCCAATCTGTTTGCATTGAGGAGCCCCTGACAGAGCTCAGGCCAGAGCACCTGGTGAGGGTGAAGTGCAGTCCGCTCACCTCAGGTGAAGGCAGAGAAGCCCTTGATTACACCAGCCACCTTCCCTTGGGGCACGATCTTCCCAAGTCCCTTTCCTAGCTCCTTCATCCCAGCATCGCTCAATCCCCAGCAATTACTGGGCCCTGCCCTGCGTGTCCCCGCCATGATTACCTGCCTGGGCTACTGGGAGGGAGGACCCAGGGAGGGGGAGGGAATCCTCAAGTTCTTTGGATTGGCCTGCTCTGGATCCCTACTCTTAGGGTGCTCCCTTCTGACTTGAGGCTGAGGGACCCTAGTCCTGCCCATCCTCCCATCCCTTCCTTTAGCTCCTTGCTCTAGCCACCCTCGGCTGCTGGCTCTCACTCTCTCTCTCTCCGTCTCTCACTTCTTGCTCTCCTGGGTCTGCCCTGTCTCTGGCTGTGCCTGCGGGGCACTGGGGCTAAAGCCTGGGTGAGGGGCCTCAGGTCCCGGGGGGAGTCTCTGAGGCCAGAGGCAACATGTCTCCATGGCGACTGAAGAGGCTTGAGACACTCCCAGGAGGTCCAAGGCGCCAACTCTCTACTCTGATTCCATCCACAAACTCCCCAATGCCCTGGGGGTACCCCCAAAGTAAACAGTCCTGGGGCCTTTGGAGGAGTGGGGCGGGGGCAAGTGAAATCTAGTTGCGTCTCATTTCTCCTGGACAAATAAGCATCTCTAGGGGGACTGCCAGCAGCTCCTGACCAACGATTCTTTCTCTTTTGTTCCTATCCTTGCTGCCACCAGGTCACTCTTTCTTCTATTCCTTTAGCCTCGTCATCTCTTTTTCTTTCCCAGGGTCTGAGAGAAACTATCCCTTACTCAGCTGCAACCCAACACATCCACGGAGCCACATGGAACACCTCCCCCCAACATTCAGACACAACCAAACCACAACACCATTGTCATCATCAAAACACATAGGCCAAGTTCCTACTGTGTGATCAGCCTGGTACTAGACCCTGAGGGGAAATGGTTATATTCCGTACGAGATACACGAGTGAAAGATGAGGCAGTTGAGCCTCTTAAATGTGGAGTGGGAAATGCCTTAGTGAAGTTTCCCAGCTTGTTCCACTGTTCCTTCTGCTACTAGGTGCTGCTTTTTTTTTTTTCCGTCCTTACACAAGATGCAATGTACCATACTCAGCACTTTATGTGAATTAGCTCATTCGATGCTCATAACTCTTGGTGACATAAGTCATTATAATGCTCATTTTCCAGAAGTGAAAACTGGTTAGTGGTGGACTCAGAATTCAAACACAAAGCATCAGGAAGTCTGATTTCCAGAGTCTGCTGTTACCCATAATGCTTTACCAGAGGGGCCCCCTAATTAAGTCCATCTGGGGAGTAAGAGATGCGCTATCACATTAGCCTATTAAAGCCTCTGCAAAGACTGCAAGAAAGGTGGGGGGCCTGTTAAACTTTGTGTAACTCGGGGTTTTCCAAATTTATTTGACCATAGTGTCCCTTCCCTCTCTTTGAAGAACACAGTGTGGGAAAACCTGCACAGGACATGGGAGTGGCCTCCTGGAAAGGAAAATGTCAAACTTGAGCCAGCTCTTCGGTGATGAGTAGGAGTTGGGCAGGAGGTTCAACAGAGTGAGCCAGCTCCTGAGGCAGGAGTGAGCATGGCCAAGTTGGGGACAGGGAGAGGGCAGAAAGGGGAGCGTGAGGGCTGGAGTGGAGGGTACAGGAGAGAGCTGAGAGGTGAGACGGGAAGAACTGGAGGTTGTAGAGTATGCAGATGCTTTGCCAAAAGTTCCTCAACAGGAAACGGGAGGCCCTGAAAGCTCATGAGTTTTGGATGAACTGAGTTAGAAAGTTCACCAGAGCAGCATGTGGTGGCTATAAATGGGGTAGAAGTAAAGGTATAGGATCGAAACTCCAAGGTCCGGACTAGGATGGTGGCCTTGGGGACAATGAATGATGGATGGATTTGGCTAAACTTGGGGAGAAACGACCTCTAGGATTCAAAGGATGATTGGATATAGGGTAGGGATTTGGGGGAATGAGTATGACGGCTCCCAGGATTCCCAGGTGGACATTGTCCTTCTGTGTCTGGTTGATGGCATAGTGACGAATTGTTGCCCATATAGAAGGTGATTGAAGAAAAAGAAGAATTGAGTTTCAGACTTGTTGAATCTGAAGGGTCAATAGGGACAGCCAGTAGGATATATACCCAGCAAATGTCTAGAACTTCAGGACCAGCGTCAGAGATTTTGGATCTAGGCTTTTTAAGATCTGATAGTGATAGAATTATAGGGAATGTTTAGGGTTGAGGATGCCCAACCCTCCATTTTACAAGAAAAAAAATCATAGGAAAAAAGGCCCAAGTGACAAGTTTTGGATGACTGGGTATAGGTTTTTGGGGGAGGGAGGGCTGCTGGCTACCATCTTGGGGAAAACTGGGAAGAGAAGCACCGGACGACCAGCCTGCCCAGTGCCTCGCAGACCCCTCCTGGAGACTCCTTTACCACATCCCAGCCCCGGGTCAATTGTGGGGACCTCATCTCTCATCACCCTGACCCTTTGGTGTTTTGGATCACAACATGGATCCCAAGAAGGGTTACCTATTCCGAAGATGAAGTGGGAGCCAAGATGGGAAGGTAGTTCTGAGCCGCCTTCCCAACAGCTTAGAAGCTCCTCATCCTGACGGCCTCCCCCACCCCAGCTGCCTTGAATGAATGAAGATTGTGATGGATCGGGAGGTATCGGGAGGATGGGTCCGCAAACCCAGGATCCCCACTACAAAGCACCAGTGAAGTCCTAGAGGATTGGAGGGAGCCTGGAGACTCAGCAGCAGGGCCTAGGCCTGAGTTGCTCCCATCTCCCACTTCCAGGGGCCCTGGGTCTCCGCCCTCCACAACTCCTCACTTCTGGATGGCAGCAAAATCAGTGGCAGTCCCAGGTGGGTGTTTGGGTGGCTGGTTGGTTGTGCCAAGTGCCAAGCTGAGGCTGCCAGGTTCCTGAGAGGATCGTTAACCCACGGCAGGCACACCAGGGCTGCTGGCTGGGAGCAGCCTGTCCCGGTTCTACTACCCCAACCCCAACCCCCAATCCAAGCTTCTAAGTCCTGGTTCCACCGAGATGAGATGTGGCCCCTCCCAGAAGCTCCTTTCAATTTCCTAGAAGGAGTCTCTCTTTGAGGCCAGCCTTCCTAATTCCTGATGGATGCCAGGCCCCTCCCTCTATGCCCAGGTCCTCCTGGGCCCTTCCCTCTACAGTTAATACTCTGTTTCCTGATCTGGAGGATGGGGAAGTTTCCATTGTTCTGCTTCCCCTCCCCCAAGGGGCCCCGGTTTGTTATCAGGCTCCCTTTCCTTCTTCCCCTCCCATCTTTTTCCACTCCCAGGCCTCTCTGGAAGGGGATGAAGTGGGGACAAAGGGGCTAAAGTGGGAGGGGACGCAGCAGGGAGTCCTGAGGCTGCCTGCAGCATCACGCAACAGGGGTAGGAACCGAGGATCAGAAAGACACTGGGATCTCCTTTGGATGGAGGCAATGGGAAGGTAAAGAGCAATGAGACAGGTGAGGAGCTGAAGTTCAGGGGTGCTGTTTGGAAATTAGGGAACTGTACCGGTATTGGTGAGCTGCTTCGGAATGAGGAGTTCATATTGCTTTAAGGAAGCTGTTCTAGAAATCGGAAGCTTGCTCCTGATTGAGGCTATGCTGGAATTAGGGGAGTTGGCTGGTACTGTGCTCTTCTGGTGTCAGCTGTTCTGGAATTAAAGGCTGTGCCGATACTGGGAAGCTGTGCTGTGACAAGTGGTTGTACGGGATTAGGCTTACTGTGGTGGCCTGGGGGCTACAATAACACCGGGGCCTGTGCTTGGTGGGACTTGCAGCGTGTGGACTTGGCTCTCCTGGGAGCTGTCCCAGAATTAAGGGGCAGCCCTCCATGGGGTCTGCACTTTCTTGGGGGCTCTGCTGTGCTAGGGGGCTGGGCCTCTTCTCGGTTGCTGCTGAGGCCTGGGGGACCGGGAGCTCTGGGGCGGGCCTGGCTGGGGCTGGGGGTCGCTCTGGTGGTGGGCCCCGCTGGGGCAGGCTGGCCTGCCAGCAGTGACACTCCTTCTCCCCGCAGTTACCTCACCGCCGCGTCACCTTCTCCGCCACCAGTCAGGCCCAAGAGCTGCAGGACCCGTCCCAGCACAGTTACTATGACAGTGGCCTGGAGGAGTCTGAGACGCCATCCAGCAAGTCATCCTCGGGACCCCGACTCGGTCCCCTGGCTCTGCCCGAGGATCACTATGAGCGCACCACCCCCGATGGCAGCATAGGAGAGATGGAGCACCCCGAGAACGGTGAGGAGCTTTGGCATGGACAGGGCACCCCGGGAATGGGTAGGAGCAGAGAACGGGGATGAGACTTGGACAATAGTCTCCATTTATTGAGCTCTTGTGTGTTCAGCGGCGCTCACTGAGCAGAGTGCTTTCAGCTATATATTCATTTAATCCTTACAACTTCTCTCTGATCTGAGAACTTTACTGTTCTCTTTATAGTGCGGGAACGTGAGGCTCGGAGAGATTGAGTCACTTACCCAAAGTGATACACAGGAAGTGACAGAGCTGGGAGGGATGCGAACCTAGGCTACTCTAACTCCGAAGATCTTGCATTGGGCACCACAGTGTGCCGCCTTCCTGGGAACACGGACCCGGAGAACGGTGGCCAGAGGGCTCAGGCAGCAGTGAAGGAAACTTGAGGGAACCTTGAGGTCATGAGGGTCCCTTAATGAGGTCAGAGGGCCTTGAGAAAAGGGAAGGGCCCCTGGATGCTTTAAGGAGCTCAGAAAAGGGTATGATGATCCCCTGAGGGGAGGAGCCAGAGAGAGTCTGGGTGAGGAAAGGGAGTGGGGAGGTCTGAGGAGGAGAGAGGCTTGTCTGGGAGGGGTTTGAAGGGTGGTGGCAGAAGGAAGGTCTGGGCCAGAGCAGAGGTCAGTGTGGGAATGGATAGTGGGTGCGCTTTCAAAATGTGTGTGTGTGGTATATGTGTGTGTGTGTGTGTGTGTGTGTGTGTGTGTGTGTGTGTGAAGGCATCCATGGTAGCCTCTGGAGGGGAAGAATGAATGAGCTTCCCCTTGGGACTGAAAGACTCTCCAGCTTGGAGCTGTCCTCGGGTCTTGCCCCCTCCCTCAGTCCAAATGCCCCCCCTCCCCGAAAGATGCAAAATTCCACTCCCCACCCCTCAGGCACAGGGCCCTTGTCTAACATCCCAGGCCCTAGGTCTCAGAGTGTCCTCCACCCCACCCTGCCCCTCCATGCTCTATCTCATGCCCGTCTCGTCCTTTTTGTGCCCGCGCAGAGCCGGCTGGCCGGAGCAGGCCCTGAGGCGGAGTGCCAGGTATGTGGGAGCTGCTCTGGGGTCTGGGGTCTGTGGGACTTGGCCCAGCCCCCAGCCCCACCCGCCCAGTGCCCTTGCTCTGCTCTGTGCCATGCTGGGTCCCCCAACCCTGAGCCGAAGAGCCTCGATGCTTTGAGGGTTAATGACAGAGCTGTCCCCTCCTCACCTTGCACTGGCAGAAGGCCAAGCCAGGGTGGGTGATACCAGGGGAGCCCCGGCCCCAGGCAGTTCTGCTCAGTCATGTCCCTGAGGGAGGGTCACCGCCCGGTACTGTCCCTGAGCAAGGGCGGGACAGGGGCAACTATGACAGGAAGTGCTCCTGGCCCAGCTGTTCCCATGGAGACCCCCGCTGCCCAGCAACCACACTGGCTACTGATGTCAGGCGGCCAACTCCTGTTCCCGTGGGTGTTCTGGGCAGGGAGCTGGGGCTAGGCCAGGGGCGGTGGTTGGCTTAGGGGGCTGGAGTGCGGTGGGGAGGGGTTGCATGAGTGTGCTTGTGAGGATGCGGGTGCGTGCTTCTGTGTGAACTCTCCACTCCCCTCTCCCTGGCTTTAAAGCAGGGCCTCACTGTGCTGGGGTAGGGTGGGGTTCCAGGATGGCTGGGAGCATGGCGAGGCTTGGCGGGGGGGGGGGTTCAGAAGGAAGTTATTTGCCCACCTTCATCCAAGGCTAGAGAAGCCTGGTAAAGATTTGTGTGTCCGTGTCTATCTGAGGGTGTGTGTGTGTGTGTGTGTGAGACAGAGATATTGGGCCTTAAATGAAGATGGGGGTTTCCTCACCCCTAAAGAGAGATTTGCTTCTTTAAGTCTGTCTGCAGATAGATGAGGGAGGGCGTAGATGGGTTGTGTGTTTGTGCACCTGTCGGAGGGCAGATTTGGCGGGTGTGTTGATAGGAGAGCTGGAGGGTGGCTGAGGATGGAGGAACGCATCTATTTCAGGATAGACTGTGTGAGAGAGAAGAGCGTGCGGTGGGTGGCAGGAGGCTGCATGTCTATTTGCGGGTGTGTATGCCTGCGAACTCAGTGGGCCAAAGGGGCATGCACCCCTGTCCAGAAGCAGGATGGAGGTGCCCGTGGGAAGCCCTGGAGGGGAGCTCTGCAATGTTCCTCTGCCTGAAGACTGTCCTCCCGTTCTCTCGCGCAGACCTGCGCCCTTTGCCTGACGTTGCCATGACGGGCACATGTACCCAGGAGTGCAGCGAGTTTGGCCACTCCGACACATGCTGGATGCCTGGCCAGTCATCTCCCAGCCGCCGGACCAAGAGCAGCGCCCTCAAACTCTCCACCTTCGTGCCTTACCAGGACCGAGGAGGGCAGGAGCCTGTGGGTGCCGGCAGCCCCAGCCCCCCGGAAGACCGGAACACCAAAACGGCCCCCGTGCGCCTCCTGCCCTCCTACAGTGCCTTCTCCCACAGTAGCCATGATTCCTGCAAGGACTCGGCCACCTTGGAGGAAATCCCCCTGACCCAGACCTCGGACTTCCCACCTGCAGCCACACCGGCATCTGCCCAGACAGCCAAGCGCGAGATCTACCTGTGAGCCCCCCTTCTGGCCGGTGGCCATGACCCTCCCCAGCCACCGGCCAGGTCCCAGTTGGGCCCATTCCAGGGTCCTGCTCCTGACCCCCTTCAGCGTGGACTTCCCGGCCAGGACCCCAAGTGGGGGTGAGTACTGGCCTCATGACCACGCAGGCCCTTCCCCCAAGCAGAGTCCAGGTCCTCTCTCCTCACTTCATCCCCTGGCCCCTGGGAGCCCTTCTTCCCCTTTATGGGGCTCCCCCCAGCTGGTGCCCAAGAGGGCTCCTCTACAATGACTAGGCTCCCTTCCCTCGACTTTTAGGGAGCACCCCCTTACTTTGGGCAGATGGTGGAGTCAAGGGTGGGCAACACACTTTTAACTCATTGTTTCCCACACGGCCGACCAGGGCGGAGACAGGATGTCCCCATTCCAGCCCTGCTTCAGGGCTGAACTGGGGAGCCCCTCTCCCTGGGAACTCCCAGAGGAAACTCTTGACCACCAGGGGCTCCCTGAAGGGCTTTTGTTACCAAAGGTGGGGTGGGGATAGGGGTGGGAGTGGGGCGGAGGCCTCGTCTTCCTATACTGCTCCTGGGCTCGCCCACCTGCCTGCCACGTGCCCCTGCCTGATCCCATCTGGGCACCCACCTTCCCTGCTGGTCATGCAGTGTCTGTATATAAGGACCTTGGAATGATGTTCCCATTTCTGCCTGATTTGCAACTTTTCTTGTTGATGTTGTGTTGTTTCGGGGGACCCCTTTTGGGGGGGAGGCTGCCCTGTGCCCCCTCCTCCCTGCCGCAGTGCCCCCCACCCCAGGCCTCTACTGTTCCATGTTGTAAATACCCCTGGGGCCGTAGTGGGATGGGGGTGCAGGCCAGGGAAACAGTGGGTGGGTGGGGGAGGGGATGGGGGTAACATTCGCCTATCAGCAGAGCTGGGCTTTTATTTAATTTTTTTTAAAAATACAAATCTCTATTTTTTTGGAACTGTTGCGCTGTGCCCTGGGGGGGGAATCCCCTCTCAGGCTGGCCCCCCCACATCCAGATGAGCATCACAGAGGGGCCCTGAGGCTGTGGGGGGCAGCTGGACAGGGGTGGGATGACTGTGCCTCTGGCCTGGTTGGGTGAGTTGGGAGCAGGAAGGTTTGCTCAAGGGGTGGCTGGTGGCTGCCCCTAATAGGGGGAACCTGCACCCTGCCCCCTCCCTGCCCCCCACCCCCAGCCCCTGCCATGACTGACCCGTCAGCCTGTAAAACCACCATTGCCTTGATCTCAGGGGGTGGGAAGGGCTGCCTCAGGGCACCCTGGGCTCCAGGCCCCCTTCTTCCAGTTGGGCTTCCCTTTGCCAGGGTCAGGGGTCCCCTGGGGGAGGGGGTGGGGAGATTGGGGGGCAGAGAAGCCCAGTCAGCCATGATGAGGTGGGATTCCTTCCTGCACCTCAGGGGGCCAGGGTGTGAGGGGCGTCCTGTAGAGCCCTCATCTCCCACTGTGGCCATCTCAAAGCCTCAGTCCCTCCTCCTTCCAGAAACAGCCCCCCCCCCGCCCCCGCTGCCTTGGCCCATACCTCTCCAGCTCCCCAGGGGCCCAGGCTGGGAGGCTGGAGACTCAGGGTATGGCCCTTGCTTGACTTAATCTAAGCTTGGGGGGTGGCCCAAGGGTGGGAGGGGTGGGTACAGGCTGCTGGGTCGTCTGGTGCCTTTGGGAGCTGTGCTGCTGGGGTCTTAACTCCTGTAACCCCAGAGACCCCACTCCACTTCGGGAAAGCCAGGGGCCTGAAGAATCACCCTATTCTCTGCTCCTTGCCCCTAACTTGGCTTGGGGTAACAGTGCTGGGAAGGAGAGCATTGTTAGGCTGGTAGCCTCAGCATACACAGCCCTTCTATTGAGGGCAGAGGGTAGAGTGGGCTGGGGTGGCAGCAACCAGGTCTGGGGGTTGGCCAAAGGCTCCTTTCCCTGGGGGAGGCCCAGAAGTGGGCTGGGGGCTTGATAAAGAGCCCCCTTCCCCCTGCACAAACAGGGCAGGTGCAATAGTGGTAGAGTTGGTAACATGGTGTGCCCAGCTGGTGGGGCAGTGGCCTCAAGGGCTGTCCTGGGTCCTGGAGGTCAGGGTTCTGGCAAGAAGATTGTATGAGGCCCATCTGCTTGGTGGAGAGGGCAGTCCAGACAGGAGGCATTCCTGGAGTCAGTGGACTCCCCTGGAAGCCCCTGGTGGCCTGGGCACCCTGCCCTGGTCTTGGGGACCCCTGAGCACCGAGTGGAAGGGCAGAGGAGCATTTTGCACAATGGAGAAGCCAGAAGGAAGGGGGTAGCCCAGATGGCCGGGAGGGCTGAGAAGCACAGAGCAGGAGCCCTTCCTACAGGCGAAGGCAGAGTCCCAGCCCCCTGGTTGGGGTCAGGGCACTGAGTCTGTCACCACCTGGGCACTCGAGAGGTAAAACCAAAGGTGGGCAGGGGACGGGTGACAGCACCAGGGACCACCCCTATTGGTCCTAGGTCTGTGAAGCCCTTCCCCAATGCCTTGTGTCGCGTACAGTTTTATGTACAAATAGGCGACATTTGGCCAGAGGAGACCTCCCCTCAAACCCAGCCTGACCCAGTCAGTGTCTTCCTAGAGGGGACCTAGTTGGTCCCCAACCCCCTACTTCAGAGCATGTCTCTTGGTAGGGGGAGGGTATATGGGGACATATTTCTCTCCTGGGGTCCCTGAAGATGTGTCTCACATCCCTGGGGGAGGGTCTCTGGGGCATCTCTCACCTCCGGGGGCTCCCTCGGCCCTATCTCTCCCTTTGGGAGTCTCTGGAGGGACATGTATTCCCTCTGGGGACCATGGGAGCATGTCTCCCCCCTGCCCAGGCTCTCTGGGGAGCCTGTTTTCCTCCCAGGGTTCCTGGGAGTACTTAAGGCATGTCAGTCTTGGGCCATCTCTCTTCCCAGGGAAGGGGGCTATCTCTGAAGCATGTCTGGGAAGGGATGTTTCTGGCCCTCCCTGCATCTCTTCTCTGGGGATGTCTCTGACCTGCAGCACTTTTGGGATGAGACAGGACAGCTCTGAGTTGTCTTTTCTCCTGGAGCCTCTGGGATACCTCTCTCCTGAGGATCCGGCCTCTGGAGCCATTTCCTCCCTGGATGTGGGCTATCTCCTGGTGTCGGGAAGGCTTATGTTGGCCAAGAGAAAGTCTCTTAGGGGGCGTCTCCACGCGGGACTTCTCTGGGAGGGGGGGACTGTGTCTCGCCCATGGGGTTCCCGGGCGGGGGTGTCTGCCCGTGGGGAGAGGGAGACTGTGTCTCCTCGGGTTATCTGAGTGGGGAGGGGGGCCGTGTCTCTCTCGTGTGTTGGGGGGTGGGGTTCGGGGAGGGGGGTTTTGGGCTCGTGGGGTGCCCACACTGGGGTCGTGTTTCTCTTGGTTCGTGCCACTTCCCACCGCCTCGCTCCTCCCGGGAAGGGCCCCTGTCCCGCCCCACTCCCCGACACCCCCCATCCCTGGCGCTGCGAGCACAATCCCGTTGATTTGTAATGATTTCTGTCTCTTTCTGTCTTTCTCTTTCTCTGACCTCCCCCCTCCCCCGCCGCGAGCATGCGCAGGCACCGCCCCTACCCCCTCCGGTTCGGTTCGTTTCCGGTTTGTTTGCTGAGCTGTCAATGGAAGACCCATGTAATTATTCCCGAGCTTTACAATAAAAGTGTGAAAACCGGATCCCACCTCACTTCTTCCGGGCCCTCAGGCCTGCGTCCCGGGGAGACTGGGGGCTCAGTCTGGGGTAGAGGACTTGGAGGGGCCCAGGGGACACGGCCGAGAGAAAAGGGACAGAGACCCATTGGGATTAATCGGTGCCACTTTGGAATGGGGGGCAAAAGGAAGCAGACCTAGGACAGACATCTAATCCGCGCATGTCAAAGTGCCTTTCTCCCCCAGCCGATGCGCCCCGTGCCGGACCGGTAGGGCCCCCCACCCGCTCCAGGCAATCCCAGCCCCACCCGGAGCTGAGATGCGGGCTAGGGGCGGGGGCGGATGAGGAGCGCTGGGGAAGGGTATGCTGTGCTGCTGCCTTCTTCCAAGGGGCTGGTATCCTTTCCCGTTCCCCATCCATTTGGCAACAAGTATGAACTGCGGAACCGAAGGGAGAAGGGGCGGGAGATATCTGTCGGTCGCTCTCTCCCACGCTCAGGAACCAGGGTTGGAGGTCGATTTAGAGGACCTGGAAAGGTCTCACCCTCGTCTCCGACTGCGCTCCCCTCCCCCTGCTTCCGGGCCCGAGCGGCCCCGGCCTCCTCCGTCCGGCTCCCGGGTAAACACCGGCTCCGGAGAAGTCGAAGAACAGAGACCGGATCAGCCGGTTTCCCGGCCCCGCCTCCCGGGGCGCCCCTCCCCCCTCCGCGTGCTTCCGCTTGGCCTGCGTTCCCCATACCCCCACGGCCGCACGGAGTGGGCCCAGCTCCTCGACCCCGGGGTCGGTTCAGCGGCTGGGATTAGCCGAGCGCAGGGACTAATCCTGGATGAGCCTCCGTGTAAACCCGGATCGACCGCGGGTACAGGGGAGGTTGCAGGCGCTCCTTCATCCATTCCTATACACGGGGCTTCACAGGGCCTGACACCTCCCTCACCCCCACCCCAGGTCCCCTTACTACATTCAGAGACTAGTAGTTGGGTCTGCCGTGAGGGACGGGCTGGAAGTGGCGGGGGTGGGGGTCAAGGACAGTGGAGGGGTCGTTGTAACAAGGAAAAAGCCACCAAGATCAGTCTTGAATATGGTGCTCGAGAGCCTGGGGGCTCGAGGAGGCCAAGGAAGGGCTGAGGCCCCTTTGGCAGCCTCTGAATCAGGTCAGCTCTCCAGTTCAGTGAGCAACCCACGTGCCCCGCACCAATCCTCCCAGTTAAAGAATCACAAACCCTCCTACCTGACCAGGGTGAGCAGCCCCTAACCTTGAGGCCTCACTTGATCAGAGGAGGCCGGGAATCAAAAGGACCTCACATCTTTCCCACTCCCCATTTGGCCAAACAGCTGGGGGTAAGGGGCTCCTGTTAAGGCCTAGCTCTGAAAAAGATGTCAGGGGTCAAGAGCCATGGGTATCCTGCCCCTGGTTGGTTCACTTATTCTGTAAACATTTCCTGAACCTCTCCCTTGTGCCTGCCCAGCACAGTGTACTGGGACACCCCAAGAATGACATGCAGTCTCTCTGGGAAAGGCAGACAGGTAAATAATAACCATTATCAGGTGTTCAGCTCTGCCCTGAGCTGTAAATTCGGCTGGAGAGCTAAAGGAGGTGCCTCCTCCAGTAGAGTCGGGAAGGCTTCCTGGAAGGGGTGGTACCAGAGCTGACTTGCCAAGGACAGATCTGGCCCAAGGCAGTTGTGTGTGCAAGGGCCTAGGGTAGGAGGAGGAAAGAATGCTGTCACTCAGGGGGGCAGGTAAAATTGCAGAGCTTGAAGGCAGGGGGGCAGAACTAGAAGGGCCTGCTAGACAACCTAAGGAGGGAAAGTGGAGCCATTGAAGAGATTTAAGCCTCTGAAAGGAAAGGTCACATTCACATTCTTCCCAGGTTTTAACTGTCCTCCCCGCTTCTCTGCACGGGTTTCTCTGGGGATGCCTAGGTTGGGAGTGGAGACACCCACAAACAAGAAGGCGAGCCAGGTGCACTGTAGGTTAGGAAAGATGGTCCCCACCTCATTCCCTCACACCTGGCATCAGAGACCTACATTAGAAATCTGGCTGGACTGCTTCCTAGTGGTGGTACCTTGGGGCAAGTGACTGCACCTTTGTTTCTTCATCTGTAAAATGGGGATAATAATGCTCACCATCATGGAATATTCTTGTGGGGTTTCAGTGAAACAAACGTGTCCATTCTTTGACTGAACGCACGTTTCACACCTACTATGTGGTAGGCCCTGTGCCAGGTGCTGGCCTTGCAGCCCTGAATAAGACAGGCATGATCCCTACTGTCTCTTGAAACTTCCATTCCAGTAGAGAAGACAGACAATAAACAAACAAACAAATGAGATAATTACAGATTGTGTTAAAGTGCCGTGAAGGAAACAAACAGTGGGACATGAAGGAGGATGACTGGAGGTGGGGGAAAGGAAGGGGCTGCCTTACTCACTGTGGCCTGGGCAGCTTCTCTGATGACACCTGAAGGTGTAGAGCTCAGAACAGAGCATTCCAGATTCAGGAAAGCGGGGCTGCCGAGGCCCTGGAATGGGGGGACAAGAAAGGAGTTAGCCTCATTCCTCCAAGATGGTAAGCTTCCTGAGGGCCTGAACTAGGCCTCTTACCTCTCCCACCCTTCTGGACAAATACAGGGTAAGGTAAATAGAAATGGAGGGGATTATCCAGTTTGCTGGGCCGAACTTCCCCACCCCCCCAGGCCCTGCAGTGGTGTTGGGGGGTTGCTGGCCTCATCAGAAGGTCCATCTGCACAGCTTAATCTGCACTCCAGCTGTTCTGTACAGGAAAGGCCTCTCTACCCACCCCTGCTCCTTTCCCAGGGTTCCCAGTCCTTTCCTTGGATGGGAGGGGCAGGTTGGGGTCCCTCCAGAATCTGCCAGTCCAGATCCTGGACTGAACAGAGTTTAGTATCTGACCCTGCAGGGGCCGAGGGAGAGGATGTGTCCCTGATGAATATGGCCCAGTGTTTTAGGATCGTTGGGGCCTTTTGGAGTCTCCCCCTTGGCCTGGTCTCTCTTCAGGGAGACCTGGAAGAAAGATTTCTTGCACATGGATACGTTTCACACACAGCCCCCCCCCCCCACCTCCCAGTGCTGCAGAGCATACACAGCTCCTCTCACACACTCACCATCCAGCTGCACACTGCGTCTCCATGGCAACCAGTAGGCCTGGTCCATGGATGTTAGAAATAAGTGCCAGAGGAAGAGAAGAGAGAGAGAGAGAGACAGAGGAGAAACATCAGAAATAAAGAGACTCAGAAAGACAGCCTCCCAAGGAGGACCCGACTCTTTCCTTGCAACCCCTGCCAGAGAGGCTTGAACAGATTCAGGGCTTGAGGATGGAGGGGCTCAAGGTGGGAACTAGAGAGTGGGCCGGGGGCTGTCTGGACACAGGTAATGGGGACACAGTGGGCAATGAGGGAGGAGCAGAATCAGGGAAACTTGAGTGACAGTCTGGAGTCTTGGGCTAAGAATATTTGGTCTAGGTAAAAGATGAGGGGGGTGGATGGAGGTGGGAGACTTGGGGGAGCTCCTTTCCCTTCTTCCCGGCCTAATTGGCTGTTCAGGCTGAAACCGCCTCTTAGTCACTTAGTCTAATTAGAATTGTTCCAGAGAAGACAGTGGGGGAGGGGAAGGAGAAGCTGGGGTGTGAAGGGGGAAGGGTAGGAGGAGAAGGGTGGGAGCTGGGGGTGGGGGATGGGGAGTAGGAGTTCCTTCTGTGACCTTCCATCCATTCCCTCAGCATCCAGTGGGTGGGCTGTGCTCTAACTGTCCAGGTTGTGGGTCAGTGTTCATCCCGGCCCTCTGTCCCTAGTACTCTCTCAAATGCCCCTGCTTTCTGCCTGGCCCCTGTGTTTCTGTCTGTCTCTTGCTCTACCTCTCTCTCTCTCTGACTCCCCCTCTTTATCTCCTCACCTTCCTTTTCCCCTTTCATCAAGGTCTCACAATCTCTGGCTAACAATATTTGTCTAATAAACAGATAAAGTATTTAGGAATTCTGGCTGGGGCTGAATCAGGGAGGGGAGCAGGGAGAGGGGATTATACTGAGAGCAGCCTCATCTTCTGGGAGTAAGAGGGAATGGGACAGACACTGCCTCTCCTATGTCTCTCTCTCTCTCTCTCTCTCTCTCTCACACACACACACACACACACACACACACCACACCCTCTCTTCCCACCCCTAACTAAGGTGAGACCTTGTTGGAGTAAGTGGAGCTTAGCTTCTGGAGCTGGACTGTCTGGGCTGCCTTAAACAAGTTACTTAACCTCTCTGAGCATCAGTTTCTCCAGCTATGAAATGGGAATAATAAATCCTAAATTTGTAGTGTGGATGTGAGGCGATGGTGCATGTAACAGGCTTAGCACAATAAATTCTAAGTGCAGTTTTTCTCATCACTCCCAGACTCCTTTCATCTCCCTTCTGGAGCCAGGATATCTGCATTTTCCACACTCCCTCCTTACTCTGCCTCCCCAGGTTTTCAGGCTCAAAACAACCTTTTAGTTCCTAGACTCACCCTCCTGGCCTGCTCCCGAGGCTACACAGGGCCGGGCAGGGTGTGAGAAGGTAGGCTTAGATCCTGCGCCCTGGCCACAGGGTTAGGACAGACCCTCCTCCAGTCTGGGGTCCAGCCTTCCCTCCTCTGCAGTACTCCAAGAGGAGGAAAGCGGACAGCCATAAATGATGTAGGGAAAGTGTACTTGCTGAAGGGGACAATAAGGGATGAGCCATGTCCAGAAACCTAAATATTTCATGGGGCTGCAGCACTGGGAAGGGCAAAGTCCCCGAGCTGTGTTTGTGAATGTGCTCGCAGCTCCACGTGGCTTGGAGCTCTTCCACATGCCCAGCGCCCTGTGCACGTGCTCCAGCCCTGAAAGTGCTGCACCCACAGAAAATCACCCCCGATGAACCCTTTCCTGGCCATGATCTTTCCAAACCCCCCTCAGCACATGCAAATTACACTGCTTACAGCTGTAGCGGTTTTTACAAGTTTGAGGCTATATTGTGACATGGTGATGCTTTTCTTGCCCATGCAGTTTCCCCTTTAGATCCCCCAAGGATGGGTACCCTTGCCCCTCACCTCCTCAGAATGATCAGGAAGACCCAGGAGTTGCAAAGAGCTGGTGGCTTGTGAGCAGGGGCAGAGGGGGGTGGCAGTGGCCTGGCCAGGAGGAGGTCTGAGGAGGTTGATGGAGGAAGAAGGTATATATGAAAGCCGGTGGGAATGGGTGGACACAGTGACTTCTATGTCCATTACTTACAGATGGGCTGGGAGACTGCCTCTGCCAAATTTCTGCCTCCAGGTGGCCCCTGTTCCCCACTCTCTCTGACCCTTCTCCTGAGTCCATATCTAAGTAAGGGATTAGAAGGTGCCCTTGGAGTCTCTGTCACAGCCCCCCCTTTGTTCCTTTCCTTGACCTTATCCCAGTCTATCATCATTTATTTGTTTATGTGTTCAATTTCTGTCTCTTCCATTAGAATAAAAGCTTGCAGGGGCAAGAATCTTGTTTAACTTATTTATCACCACTCAGAATGTTTGCTGAATAAATGAATGAATGAATGAGAGGAAATCTGCTTGGGGATTCTATAGCAACAGCATGAAAAGGGGGCCAGAGGGTGGGCGGGTGGGCCACAGGTTAGTAGGGATAGAGACCACAAGGACTGAGCAGCACAGGGGGGGAAGGAGGTGTGGAAGGTGGGGGGAGTAGGTGGGATGGGGGATAAGAGGGAGATGGGGGGTGTGGTGGAGGGGGAAGAGGTGGGTGTGAGGAGGGAAGCTTATGATGGAGGTAGATGGAGTTTGAGCCAAGGTGCATGGGATTTGGGGGAAGGCATCCAGACTCCCAGAGGGGCTAGAGGCAGGGGCTGTGGGGTAGGAAGAGGTAAAGCTTGGAATAGGGAGCCAAGGACAGGGTGTGCTCTCAGCAAGGTGATGCTTGGAATTTGGGTCTGGGGCTAGAATGGGTGGAGTGTAGAAACTCACCAGGAACAGCTGAGCCCAGCAGTTTCAGGGCCGGCTGGTGCCATCGCTGTCCCTCTGACCCACCCTCACCTCCAAATCTGGCCCAGATGCCCAGCCTCAGTTCCCCCTCGTCATACCCTTCTAGGCCCATAAACAGGAAATGCCCCAGGGTGGGCTGGCCCCTGCTTCCCTCAGAGACTGGAGCCTGGGATACTCCTGAGTGGGGGCGGGGTGCACAGAGCCAGCAGAGAGGCCTTAACCCTTTGATTACCCATGTTATACCCAGGGAGGCCCCTTCAGAAGCCTCCGTCCTCCCAAACCAAAGGTGACAGGAAAATTCATTCATGAGCTTTAAGCCCCCACAGGAAGCTGGCGAGGAAGGAGGAATTCTTTCAGAGGAATTCTTTCGCAGGGCTCTGCCTGGTCCCGCGGCCCTCTCCCCAGCCCAGAGGTTTCGTGAGAAGGCAGGCAAGGGATAGTGGTGGTAGCAGGAGACTCCCATCAGAATGATAGTGTCTCCCCCAGAACTGGCCAGAGTGGCTGTGTGTTCCGGGGCAAGTGGAAGAGATCGGAGGTGCACACCTGCAGTGGTTGTCATGGCAACCTGACTTGGCTCCCAAGAGGGTGGCCTCTCCCACAAAGCCCTGTGCAGCCTGGAACTCAAGAGTGGAGACACACACACACACCTCTGGGCTTTGCAGAACTCTGTTTCTGAGAGAGGCCTATCAGCTTCCTCTCTCTTCTCTCTACTTCCCTGGGAGAGGCTGAGCGAGACCAGGGATGGCGCCAGGAGAAGAGGATGTGCTGGGCCAAGGCCAGGGAGGGGAGTGTGTTCCTGGAGGGCTCTGTGTGCTGTGTCCCAACACAGAGGGACAGCAGAGGACATGTGTACACTCAACTGACCCACCCCCAGTCCCAAAGCCAGACCGCACAGAAGAGGGATTTGGGAGGGAGATGATTATTAACAAAGACAACAATAATCACAGTTAACCTTAATTGAGAGCTTATTAAATTCCAGCTCTGTGGCTGTGGTGAGCATTTTTATAGAGGGAGTCTCATGTGATCCTCACCACAATTCTACAAGGGAGGGATTACCAGCCCCCTTTACAGATAACAAAACTGAGATTCTAAGAGGTGAAGTAAACTATAGTTGCTCCAGGTCCAGGAGCTAGAAAGAGACAGGGCAAGATTCTGCAGGAAGGGAGAAGCGGGGGACAGGGGTGCCAGTCACTGAAGCCACTGGTCCTGTCCCTGGGCTGCACAGGACATTGCTGTCACGTGCTCCCATGCTCCTCAGCACGGCGGCTCTGGAACCGTGCCAAAAGGCAGGACCTGGGGACCTCGGACTGTGGTGCCTGCCTGGCCTGGTCTGGGGCAGCTGAGGGCACCTGGGAGGGTGTGGGGACGCTGAGCAGCGGGCGCAGTGATTGGCACGAGCCAGGGGAGCGGCTGGCAGCCTTGCTCCTGGTAAACACGAGGAGAGGTTACTTCACAAGGAAACAGTAATTAACTTTAATTAGCACCTTGCATCTCGGAATATTATTAACATCTCAATTTCTCTAATCAAGGCAGCAGGAGAGGGGCGGCATCTGCCTCACGGACTCCTTCCTGGCCGTGCTCCCTGGCTTGGCATGGTTCCTGCCAGGCCCCCTCCCGCTGGACAGCACCCAGGAGCACCTCCTCAGAGGCAGGTTGCCAAGGGGAGCTGGGGAGTGAGGGGACCTGGACTGAGAGGGCAGAGAGGGCAGGTCCAGGCCAGGGACTTGGGAGCCGGTGCCGGTGCCGACAGCAACAGGGCCAGAGGACAAGGGGCAGGGCTCTGTGTGGCCTCCTTATCTTTCCAAGAAGACTGTCCACACCAAAAGCAGGGCTAGGCTCATGTCCCCAGATCCAGAGAACAGACGGCCACCTTCTCCATGCTTCTCCCCTTTCCCTCCCTCTTTGAGCTAGCCTGTCCTCCCTCTCCCTCAATGACTTTCTCTCCCTTCTCTCTAACTCTCCTTCTCCTTGTTACAAGAGGGGTGGGAGACGTTTCCACCACTGGGGACACAGCAACCGGACAGGATAAATCCTGTCCCCAGGGAGTTTAGAATCCTGCAGAGGAGATAAGGCTTGGGTATAAAAGGCACTAATTGGGCTCCATACAGATAGGCATCATAATGGAACTGGAGATAAAGGGCTGCAGGGGTTCCAGGAAGGAGGCAGGAATGGGAGTGGCAGGGGCCCTCACTGGGGGGCACCAAAACAGAGACCATCTCCCGAACCACTAAAGCACGCAGCGATCCTAAGGCAGGGAGGGCACTTGGTGCTGATCTGCCCTTCTCAGCCCTCTTCAGGAGGCTGTCATGGAGGGAGGGCCCTGAGGGTGCAAGAGGTGACTCTCTTTTCATTATTGCCACCCTCAGTGGCTGTTAGCCCTGCTGCATGTCCGATATTAATAACTGACTATCCTCCTTGGTCTAATTACAGTGGCCTGCTGCTTGCACAATTTGGTATTTCTTCAGCAATATCCTCGTGGCTGTCACTGCCATCCATCTAATTTGTATTTATTGAGCACCTATTATGTCCTGAGGGCAGGGTCTGCCCTTGAGTGGACTCCAAGTGCCAGAAGATTTCCTCTCTCTCCAGGGACTGGAGGGTCATGGTAGAACTGCCTACAGGCCTGGACATGTCAGCAAAACAAGGGCAGTGGTCTCAGGGGTTTCCCCATCGGGAAGATGCTGGTTCCGCATCGGCTTCATCAGCACCCCTTGCCTGCTGCCGTAGCTGTGTGTATAGCGTCATCTTTGCACATGGCCTCCCGGCTCTATTTTTATACCATCCAGGGGACAGCATCAGAAGACTAAAGTTCAACTGTAAATCTTGTCCAACATTAACTCCAAGGGCAGGTTAAATGTTCAGGTGTGACTCTGATCTGAAACCCACCCAGGTGGGGAGGGCACACATCATTTGATGATATTACTTACCTTGGTTCAGAAAACTGACCACACATGCCAGGTGGAAGGTGGGACCATTTTGTTTGACCGCCCAAATGTGGGCCACGGAGCAGGGATGGGCACTGGCTTGTCCTTGGCCATGACTCTCGTTGACAGTGAGGTCCTCTTTCACTGAGGCCTACAGGATCTCAGGATCTCATTGAATTCTTGCAAGAACCTGGAGAAGCAGGAATTAGAATGGCCATCTTAGAGCTGGGGGAAATCAGACAAAGAGGTGAAGCCCCACAGCTGGTAAGAAAGTGAAAGGGGAGCAGGACCAGAATCTCTGGGAGGGGGCAGACTCAGGATCACTTTATTTATGGTCTCCCTCTGTGTCAGAAGCTGGGGCACTGGGGGAGGCCCGAGGGAGGCCCCTGCCCTCAAGGACAATAAGAGAATGGCCAGTTGTCTCTTAGCAGACCCTAGCTCTCCCCTCCCTCTTCTAACTCCCTCTCACACAACCCCCCCGCCCCCAGTTCCCCAGGGCCTGAAGCTGGGCCTCAGTAATTGTAGAGTAGTCCGCACAGGGCGGGGAAGAATCTGACGTTTCCAAAGGCCTTTTTGATGTTGATGATTATGGCGATGATGAGGCTGTCCGTCTCCTACCAAGACTGGGGCCTTTCTTTGTTTCTCTTACCATCAGGGTCTTTCTGTCTCCCTTTCTCCCTCTCTCTTTCTCTCTCTTTCTGGTGGTGTCAGAGGACCAGCATTTGCTCCTCTTTGGGGGAGGAAGAGGACAGACTGGACCAAAGTGAAACCTGGGGAATCAACCCACCCTTCACCTTCCCCAGGCTGGCCCAGGGGTGTGCTGACGCGTCATTAGCATAACATTTGCATAAGGAACAATTGAGGAGATTGGAGTCTCGCCTCAGAGGAAACACCTGCAAGCAACTGTGAATGAAGGCTTCTCCCGCCCCCACTCTGCGATCCCTCCCACCCCCCCCACCTCCCGCCAGGATGGGGGAAGTGGCTGGAGCCCACTCCCGTGCCTCCCGCTGAGGACGGCGGTGATCGCCGCGATAGCTCACACTGGGCTTGCTCAGTGCCAGGCACCAAAGTGGATGTTCTGTTTCTCTTCATCTTCACAAACCCCCTCAGTGGTACATTTTATTATTTTATAATACAATTTACGGAGGAGGACGCTGAGGCTCAGCCACCTGAAAGTCATACAGATTCTGTGAGTGGCACAGCTGAGCTCTGAACAGGGTGGTATGACTCGGTTGCCCGCACCCTCCACCGATCTGCACTTGCGGCAGGTGGGGGCACTCTGGGCACCCCTCGGGCACCCAGATCCAGTCTCTGGGGACCCAGGGGATCCTGGCAGGCTTTGCACCAGGGCTCCAAGACAGGCTCCTACCCACAGCCCCCGCGCCCCGCCCCAGGCTTACACACACACACACACACACACACACACACACACACACACAGGCACAGCCGCTCTGCCCTGCCCCCACTGGTGCTTCTGGAGGCAGAGGAGCTGGGCTGACTTGGCCCATAACCAGGTTAGCCAAGATCCAATTAACTAGTTAGCGCAGGCAGAGCTGGGGGCAGGCAGGGCGCGCAGGAGAGCGGGACGGATGGGTTGGGTAATGTGCAGAGACAGCCAGAGACAGCGGCTCCTCTCTAACCTGATAAGCAGCTCCCAACAACGCTGCCGCCCAGCCTGGCAGGCGGAGTGGCCTCAATCCTGTGTTGCTGGTGGGGGTGCTGGGACAGTCTCCGACCCCCGTTTCTTCCCTCCACGCACACACCGCCCTCATCCTCTGGCCTCTCCTTGGCAACGCTCACCCCTGCTCCTCCTCCTCTAAGGACCATGAGGAAGGCAGCTCCTGCCAGATATTTCCATCCACTATCCGTAGTCATGCACCGAAGATAAGAGTGAAACAACCACTTCCTCCAGGTGGGAGACCGGGGGTGAGGTAGCTGGGAGAATTAATGGGGACGGCAGGTAAAAATAATAGTAGCCACTATTTTTGTTTTAAAGATTTTATGTTTAAGTAATCTCTAAACCCAGTGCGCGGGGCTCGAACTCACGACCCCGAGATCAAGAGTTGCACACTCCACTGAGGCAGCCAGGTGCCCGACTGTAGCCACTGTTTATGGAGTTTGCCATGTGCCAGAGACTCTGCAGACCGTTTATATGAACTCTCAGGGACACTCACAACCGGTTGCTGTAGGTACTATTATAATCCCCATTTTGCAGATGGGAAAACTGAGGCTTAGAGAGGTTAAGAAACCTACCTATCAAGATTGCTCAGACTTAAAACCACCATCCCTCATAGTACCTCTGAAGCAGGTCTAGGGTTAACAACAATATGACTGATAACAATACTTCTTGCTTTTGTGTATCACTTCAGAATTTACAAAGGCTCTTTTGGTTTACCCCGACAAGTCCATAAGGTCAATGTTTACTTCCGGCCCCTATTTTACAGAGAAATGAGCTTGAGGCTTGGAAGGGCTCATGCCCCCAAGCCTCACAGCTGGTGAGTAAGAGTCAGAATTTGAACCTAGGCCAGGTCTTTCTGACTCCTAGTCTAATGCTCTTGGGAGACAATGAAAAAAGTCCCTAAGTCAAGGGTGGGCCCCTTCTCTATTTACTTGTTTGTCACAGCTAGTTGGAAGAGTCCGTGCGTGCAGGGCACCATGCTGGGCAGGCCTATTCAGGGCTGGAGAAAGCAAAAGGCTTCCTGCCTTCAAGGAGCAGGTGGAGAGGAAGGCCCTGAAGTTCTGGTGTCTGGGGACTCGGGGCTGCCTCGGTCAGGCGACTCCAGGGTCTGATTTCCTCTAGTCTGATTTCCTCTGGTCTGATTTCCTCTAGTTTTTTAGAGGTTGTGTCTGAAGCCCAAGAGAGTTAAGTGACTACCCGAGGTCACACAGAAACAGGTGGACACAGCAGATCTCTCGACTTGAAGCTTCCTCTCAGCCCCGGGGCCTCCCATTCATTGCAGAAGGGAGACTTACTAACCTTGTAAGCTAGTTCTGTCTGGCATCCACCCACCACCCACTAGCAAGGGAGCAGATGCTGTGCCAACCATCCTGGGGCGGGGCGCCCCCATTTCCCTCTGTGCTCAGGGAGAAGAGAATCAGCTGGATTCTGGCCGCGTCGGGCAATCTGGAGCTTTGGGGTCAGGACTCTGGGATGAGCGTACTGAGCAGGACAGCAGGGACATAGCATTTGGGCCATGTGTGGAAGGAGATGTATGCACATCTGTTGTTCTCTGCCTTCCGGAATACCAGCACAAGAAGGGTTAAGCTGTCCCCAGCCCCAGCCCCCGGGGCCTGAGGAGTAGTCAGTGCAGGAAGCTGCTCTCCTAGTCCCAAAGTTCTGGGGAGGGGGAGGGGAGCGACTTTCTCAGTCTCTTTCCCAGGCTCCTCAGCCTCCCTGGGGATCCAGCTACATGCCGTTGAGGTGACCCTTGACCTGTCCCCCTCCACAAGCTGGCCCTCCCTTGCCTAGTCAGTAAAGACTCTGCTCCTTGCTCTGGGGCGTTGGGAGAATGGGATCCCCCTAGTGCCTCACCTCATTTCCCCCACCATCTCACACATTCCCCTCAGTGCCTAACTCCACTTTGCTCCCACAGTCACTATATTCAGACCCCTGAACTTCTTCCCCCACCCTGGCTCTGGGCCCCCAGCCCCCCCCCTCCCGGAATGTGTAATCTTCTAAAAATAAAAGCTTGGGATTCAAGTAGGCAACTCCGGAAATATACGACCCAGCCTTGGCCTCCGCCCCTGTGGGATAAGGAAGGACCTGTGTACAGAGAAATACCCAGACACAGCTACCCCCTACCCCCTCAGGTAAACACAGGAACCCAGTCTGTTCCTGAAGAGAAAGAAGGCGGAGGAGACTCCTCTTCGCCTCCCCTGTCTGAAATCGTAAGTGAGTGCTCCCCTCCTCCCTTCTCAGCCATTGCTTGGAGAAGCGGTGGGCTGTCTCCCACCACAGCCAGCCCTGCTGTCCTGTCAGGAAGCAGGAAGTCCAGGGAAATTCCAGCAGGTTTGGGCCCTCTTCCCTGCTCTGCTTCCCAGGAGTAGGCAGACAGCCACCCTGGACAACACCGTTCAGAGACATCTATTCTTCATCTCTCTGCCTCCTCCTGGACCCTGGCCAGGACCGAAGCCAAGGGTGTCAGGAGCAGCATCGTCTGAGATCTCTTTCTCCTTCCTAACTGTATGATCAGGTGCCCAGAGGAAAAGGGTTTTTGCAGGGTCCTACAGGGATATTCCAGCCCCTCTGTGGCTGGCCGCAGCCACTTCCTCAGGGTGGCAGAAGGACCAGAACCAAATCACACCAGATTGGGTACGATCCACTCCCACCCTGGGCCTTATGAACTTCCCAGCTGGAATTTGTGTAACTGTTTGACAACAGTACATCTCGGGACCTCATGAACAATGGTAATAATTAGAAGAATAATAGCTAACATTTTTCAAGCCCTTGCTATGTGCCAGACCTGGGCCAAATAGTACACGTACATCATTCTCACTTAATCCTGTCAGGAGGCCATTTTTATCATCCTTAACTTGTAGGTGAGGAAACTGAGGCACAGGTTGCTCACAAAGCTGGCCCTAGCCTTAGGTCACACTTTTTCATGGCAAAGCTGGGACGTGAACTCATGGCTGGGTGACTCCCTGGCTTTTCCTCTTTGCCTGCAGGTACAGTGCCTGCTGAAGGGGCATCTTCAGGTGACTGTGGTCTCAAGGCTCAGGTGAGCACCACTCTCATCCTGCGGGTAGAGGCCTGCTGGGAGGCCGGGTTCCTTCCTGTGTAGCCTGGGCATCCTTTCTGCACGAGGCAGAGACAGAGGCCAAACACAGGGGGTTAGATGATCCCTGGCTCATTGCATTCCTGCCACCTTCAGTTCAAGCTTCAGCAAAGCGGCAGAGGCCAGCTTTGGGGATCTGGGGCGTTGTGGCCCTATCAGCTTCAACCTTGGGTCTCAGTGCCTGGCATCCTCACTGTGGGCCCGCAGCCTGGCGGGCCCTTACTCACCCCAGCCAGGTTGACTCCTGGGGCAGCCGCTTGGGCAGCAGCAGAAACTGTTTGCCTCCCTGTTTCCTTTAGTGAGGGACAAGGTGCTGAGCAGGTTGGCAGCCTGGACCCGGACACCGACAGCACGACTGTGAAGGAGACAAAGAATGACTTGAGAAGCTGACCCCCTTGTCAGCATCTTGGGGCCCTTCCTGGGCCTGCTACCCAGCCCCAGTGTGATTACCCACACCTGGCTTTTACATGTTGGGAAGAATCAGCCCTTCCTCTTGGGCATAGGGGAGCTGTCCAGCTCTCCGGACACCATTTGTAATCCCCACCCAAGAGCAGGCATTTTGAATTGCAGCCTTTTTGGTTCAGACAAAATTTATCTGTCACAGGGAAATTAGATGGCGTGCCTGGGAGAATCACACCAGTAAAGTGGGTAACACAGGTCAACAGGCCAGTACCTGGCATATACAGAGCAAGTGAACTAAGGGGCACTCATGGGACCCCTTAGATGTGTCATCACCCATGATAATAATGATGCTATAGCATCACCAACTTACCAGCTACTGTTCATGACCAGTCACGAGCCTGACGCTGTGGTGAGCACTTCACACACAGTCATTTTTTTAAAGTTTATTTATCTGGGGTGCCTGGGTGGCTCAGTGGGTTAAGCCTCTGCCTTCGGCTCAGGTCATGGTCTCGGGGTCCAGGGGTCGAGCCCCACATCAGGCTCTCTGCTCAGTAGGGAGCCTGCTTCCCCTTCTCTCTCTGCCTGCCTCTCTGCCTACTTGTGATTTCTCTCTGTCAAATAAATAAATAAAATCTTTTTTAAAAAGTTTATTTATTTATGTAATATCTACACCCAATGTGGGGCTCGAACTCATGACCCTGAGATCAAGAGCTGGTCGCTCCTCTGACTGAGCCCAGCCAGGCGTCCCAACACACATTCGTATCTAACATTCGGCTTAGATGCTGCTCATCCTCATTTTATAGATGAGAAGACTGAGGCCAAAGCCTCATGGTTACTGAGGAAACGAGTTGAACCCAGGCCTGCAGATACGTGGTTTTCTTGTGGTCAGTCTGCTCCTGGCTGAATGGCCTTGTGCGTGTTCATATGCTCTTCAGATAATGTTGGCAGCACTTTCTGAAATTCTAAAACTGCTCCAAGCAGTTCTGATGGACCAGACACGTCCTGCCACGTAGGTGAGGCTTTGCTTTAAGCCACTAATTGGCTGCTGGCCAGCACTCACTGTCTCATACCAAGCTCTTTTGATCAATAACTAGTGGATGCTTTTATGTGCAGGAAGCACCCACCAAAAGTCCATGTCATTAACACAATTCTTGAGAGCTCCTCCCCAGCAGAGGACCCCTGGACCCAACTTAATGTTTGTTAGCTGAGCTACTAATTTATATGCTCCCTTTGACCTTTTCTTTTAGAGGCTACCTGATCCTCCCTCCCACTGTGACCCTAGGGGTCCAGGATAAATTCCATTCAAAGTGCCCCTCCCCATTCCTACCAGTACGGTCTTGATACATAACTTTAACTCTAGCACCTCTATCTGTGCACCCTTTATTCCTTTCTTAATATTTCTCTGGTCACGTCACTCCCGCTCCTCCTTTGTCTGTCTCCGGTGTCTCTATCACTGCCTCCCTCCCCAGAGCCAAGGCCACGGAGCCGCCCAACATGTGTAAGTGTGACTGCCTGGAAAATGTAACTTTCAAGGAGCCTGAAATTGAGTGACAGTAAACAGAACCTTGGAGACCTGGACATCATCTAGGGTTTACATGGACTCAGCAGCAGGAACTTAGAAATAAGGCAAGAAGGGAGAGAGAGACGAATGGGGATGATCAAAAGAATAAGCTGGAGGGAGAAATGGGAAATGAGGAGTGATATTGATTCAGCCAGGCCAAAAGCATCCTTGACTGTCAGTGTTGGAAGGGCCCTTAGAGATCAACCAGTCCAGAGTGGCAAAGGAGTTTCAAATCACGAGTTAATGCTGAATGATGAGCAGCAGCTGCCTACAGTGTGTCCTGAGAAGAGAGTGCTACTATTGATTAGCAATGTCTGCCATGGGCACTGCATTAGAAATGGTGGCATGTGTGCCAGAATTTACTTCCCTGATTGAGTTTCAACCTCTTCACTGTGGAGCAGCTAAGGAGCCCAGAGGGCAAGAGAATTGTCCAAGGTTTCCACAGTGAATAGGAGGCAGAGTTCACTCAGGGCCTTCACTGTCTACTAAACCCCAGGTAAAAGTTGTACAGTTAGATGAAGACAAGGGACCCAGGAGAAGTGGGTCCTCCATAGAGGATAACCAGTAAGGGAGTAGCTATCTGAAGCTGTGGAGAAGATAGTGGATATCATGGTCTCAATGCTGGGTGAAGGCTCACTTCTCACTGGGTGACCAGTTGACTGGATGTGCCCAGAAGCCTGGCCGTGCCTCCTTCTGACCTCTGGCTTCTCCACCACTGCCCTCCCGGGGAGGACAAGGAGGCTCTCTGGAGCAGAGGTCTTGGTTTCTCTCTCTAGTCAAAGAATAGCCAGGCAGAAAGAGACAAGGGGGGAAAATGGGCTTGGAGAAGGGATGGCACCCACTGGGGCAAAGGCACTGACCATGCAGCAGTGGAGATGGCCCCGAAGTGGCAATTTGGAGGAGCCAGGCAGGAGACAAACACAGAGGCACCTGTGTACAGGTTTGGCGTGTGGGCCAAAGGAGAAGAAAGAACCTCCAGGTGACAAGGGCTGCAGAATGGGGATAATGATACCCTGACAAAGCAGTGGGGGCTTGGAGCCCAGCCCGGCCAGGGTGCTGGCACAGCTAAGCCATGACACACCACTCAGGCTGGGGGATGTGGGCAGGGAGAAGGAGGGAGGCTGAGGTGCCCAGCATCAGCACAGCCTTGGAAGTTTGCTCTTGAGCTCCTGCCTCTCTCCCTTTCTCTATCTCTATTGCTCTTCCCTTGTCTTCCTTTCTCTTCCCACCGCCTCTGCCTTGTCTGCGGACAGAATCTCCACTGGGAGCAGAAATGGGGAAGGGAGGGGTGAGAATGGTGATGACATAGAAAGAACTGGGGGCTGCTTTAACCCAGATCACCTGTCCAAGGCCACGAAAAGAAACCAGGCTTCAAGACATCCAAGAGCAGAGAATCTATCTGGACGCCACACCCAGTTTTTCCAGAGAGACAACTAAGAACAAGAGAAGTGAAGCCTTCCTCTAAGTCAATGTTATGTTGATTTGCCATCCCACTCTCCCATCTTTCTTCTGCTGCTAAGCTCTCCCACATTTTCCCCAGAGAACCACCCCTTTCCTATCTCTGTCCATGTGGTTTAGGAAGGGCTGACTTTACCTGACTAGCCAAGATCTCAGGGTGGGCTTCAGGATGGGAGCTGGCCCATCTGTGGCTTTAATCCTTGGGCCACATGATTCAGTAAAAATTGATCCAGGATGATCAACACTAAACTACTGGAAAAGGTATGCTTTCTATGGGGCTTGCCACATTGGTAGGAACACTTAAGCCTGGAGCTGCTTAAAACACTTGGGGGAATAAATGGGGCGCCTGGGTGGCTCAGTCAGTTCAGCGTCTGCCTCTTGGTTTTGGCTCAGGTCATGATCTCAGGGTAGTGAAGTCGAGCCCCACCTTGGGCTCCTTGCTCAACAGGGAGTCTGCTTGAGATTCTCTCCCTCTCCCTCTGCCCCTCTCCTTGCTCATGCATGTGCTCTCTCTCTCAAAATAAAAAAATCTTAAAACAAAATAAAAACACTTGGAGAAAAGCTACCAGAGTGTAAATCTAACACAGAGGAGAACAGACCTGAGAGTTAGAGAGAGTTGGAGAGAGACAATGACCAATTGCCTGGATCCAACTATGCCTGAAGTCTACCTCTGAGCTTTTCAGTTATGTGTGCAAAAAAGCTCAAGCCAGTTTGAGTTGGATTTTTATCCAAGAGACTCTAAGTCAGCTTAGAGAAACAAAGAGGCAGAGAGACAACTGCAGGAATGAGGACCAAGTGTGATGAGAAAGCAAGGGTGTATGTGCGGGAGGTGGGGGCTGATGCATTAGGATCACGGAGCCTGTATGCAACAATGAAGCAGGATATCAGAATTTACTGGAGAGAAAACACAGCCAAAGCTGATTCTTCATGTGGGCCAATCTAAGGAGGGATGAAAACTTTTGTCCCACTATATATGCTATCTATCCATGTCATGACAGAAGTCCATGTACCCCCGGCCTGCACGGGGTGTGGGTTCACATGGCGTGGGGAGGAAGGCATGGTCAGGTGGAGTTTATCTTGACAGTCAGCACCCAGTTGCCATGGATGTCCCTACTAACAGCTCTTATGATGTAAACCTCATTCCAAGACAGATATTTAAAGACAAATGAAAACATTCAGCCAATCCCTGCTTATCACACACGCTCAGCATCTTCCAACGTCTTCCTTATCAGATGTCCCCAGATTTCATCTAATTTACAGAATACTAAACTTAGTGATAAACAAGAGAGACAAGAGGAACAAAGTCACAAGCTTGACCCGTACCTGGTCCAGGTTGCACAAGTCCAGCACAACCCCAGATAACTCCAGCCTTCCTCCTCACCCTCGAGTGGCAAGACGTGTGGAAACCCTACTGGTTATAACCCAAGGAATGATCTCCCCGGGCCTTGTTTGCACCTGCCTGCAGATGGTGCCAGGTGGGGAGGGCAGGGGAGGAGGAAGCCATGCCCTGCACAGATGCGAAACTCTCTTCCCTTGGCAAAAAGGCACACTGATGTCTGGGCTGGGAAGTCTCTGGGGTGAGAGAATGGACCCGGGTTTAAAAAAAGACAGAGAGGGTGGAGGGTCTGATTCCTGGTGCTTGGGAGTTACTTAACTCTTCACACTTTCCCACCTTTTCCCACATCCCCTTGCTGGGAAATAATCGATGCCTTAAGAAAAAAAACTACACAGGGGCGCCTGGGAGGCTCAGTGGGTTAAGCCTCTGCCTTCCGCTCAGGTCATGATCTCAGGGTCCTGGGATCGAGCCCCGCATCGGGCTCTCTGCTCAGCAGGGAGCCTGCTTCCCCCTCCCTCTCTGCTTGCCTCTCCGCCCACTTGTGATCTCTTTCTTTCTGTCAAATAAATAAAATCTTTATAAAAAAAAAAAGAAAAAACTACACAAAATACATATATGTAATATATATGTGTATATACACGATGTACATAAATATATACAGAATTCAAATATTGTGTTTCCCCTCTCCTACCTCTGTCTTTTTTTTAAAGATTTCCCTACCTGTTCAGTTAAGAACTGCCTGGTCCTTTCTTACAGCTTCTTGGTCATTCTGTTTATTTACCTACTCCCTTACTGATGGACATTTAGGTTGTTTTGGATTTTTTTAAGATTTCATTTTTTGGTGACGCTTGGGTGGCTCAGTCGGTTAAGCTTCTGCCTTTGGCTTAGGTCATGATCTCAGGGTCCTGGGACAGAGTTTCACATTGCTAAGCAGGGAGCCTGATTCTCCCTCTGCCTGCTGCTCCCCCTGCTTGTGTGTGCTCTCTTTCTCTCTGGCAAATAAATAAAATAAAATCTTTAAAAATATATTTTATTTTTAAATTTTTTTTAAGTTTATTTAAGTAATCTCTATACCCAAAGTGGGTCTTGAACTCACAACCCCAAGATCAAGAGCTGTCCGCTCCTCCAACAGAGCCAGCTGGGTGCCCCTGTTTTGGATTTTTGCATATCTAATCTAAACAGCCAATGAGTTTTGTGCAGTGAACACCTAATATACCTTGTGCACATATGTGAGTGTCTCTCTCTTTTTTTTTAAGATTTTATTTATTTGACAGAGAGGGAGAGTTAGGAGGGAACACAACCAAGAGGGGTGGGAGAGGGAGAAGCAGGCTCCCCACTGAGCAGGGAGCCTGATGCTGGGCTTTATCCCAGGACCCTGGGACCATGACATGAGCCGAAGGCATACACTTAACGACTGAGCCACCCAGGCGTCCCTATATGAGTGTTTCTTGAGGATTCATCCTAGGAGAGAGATTGTTGGCTCAAAGTGTATATATGAGTTTTTCACTCTGAAAAATACTGCCAAGTTGGAGTGGAGACCTTTTTCCTGTGAAGGAGCCCTCCCTGGGGCTGAACCAGAGATTCAAGGTACACAGGGTGGAAAGAGCATGGGCTTTCAAATCAGATACATTCAGGTTCAAATCTTGGCTCTGCCATCTTCTTCCTGTGTGACCTTGGATAAGTCACTTAACCTGTCTGAACTGCTGTTTCCTTAACTGCAAAGTGGGGGACTGTAAAAGCTGCCTCCTGAGGCTGTTGCAAGGATCAAATGGCTTTCTCTAGGTCAAGACTTTAGTATGGGTGGGGCACACAGTAAAATCTTGGGCAACGTTAGCGCCCTTTCCCTGCATAGACCCCCTACATCATTCATCATGGGTGGCCAGCTCTGGGGAGAGGCTGAGAAGGTGATTTATTAGTGAACGTCATGCAGAAGTCAGGACTCCATGGTGGCTTCTTCTAAAGGTCACCCAGGCAACACGTGGAGCTAGGAACCCATTCGAATAGAGCTAAAGATCTGTTTTTGAGCACACAGCCTGGGGGCCATCTGCTGGAGGACCTTTCACTAAATGATCCCTTCACCCCAGCCACTGCCCTCCAGGTTCTGTCTGTGCAGAGGAGCAGGAAGAAAATCCTCCTCAGGAACAAGAGTGAGCTGGCTGTATTTTATTGTAGGGAGTGGCTGGCTTGCCATGTGCACAGAGAACAGAAAAAGGGCGCATAGAGCATGCAGGACTGAGGCTGGGCAGCAGAGTGAGGTCTCTGTCTCCAAGAGTCCATGTGCATGCTCGCGGAAAGCTGCAGGGGTGTCCTGCTGGAGACCCTGGCCCAGAAGGTGACCCATCCATCCTGGTTCAGAGAAAGGGTGGTTCCATGAAGGGGTCTGCAAAGCTGGCAGGGGTAGCCATCCTTTGGAGGTCATGGCCAGATTGTGTCCATAGTCCCAGTCAGATGCCGGCAATCTCAGAGCCCCTGGCTACAGGTCACTCTGCTCTGCTCTCTTGAGGCACCCTCCCCCGAGCTTTCGGGGCCATGGGCTCTTCCTTCTGGAGACTACATGGGCCGTAGAATCCAGGACTGGGCCACCCTTCCCGGAAGAGGATGAGTGTGTGAGCCCAGAGACCGCTGCCACGGGGACCGCGGTGGTGACTTTGGCAAAAGCGGGGGAGGTGAGCAGCCTGGTGACAGGGGATATAGTCACGATGAGTGATGTGGCTTGCTTGGGGACACTGTAGGGGCCTGGTAAGAATGAGCTCTGTAATTGGAGTCTGAACACATGGATTTCAGTTCCAGATCCATCTATCACAAGCTGTGTGGTCTAGGGGAAATGGCTTACCCTTTCTGACCTCAATTTCTTCATCAGTAAAATGGAGACGCTGATACTACCAGTCCTCCCTTCCTCTCTCCAACCAGCAGGTGTCTTTAACATGCCAAAGGGTGAGAGAGAATTCAGATGGAGCTACTTTTCGAAAAACAGCTTTGGAGGGGAGAAGATGACTGAGCAGAACTGGTCACATTATTCCCAGAATGATTTCTTGTGTCCCCTAGAGGCTCCCGTTACCGTGACTATGTTTCCTGGTTCCCAATTCCTGGACTCTGGGGGGAGCTGAGATCTCTGGCTCTCTCCTCTCTTAGCATTCCGCAGTGATGTCCTGGCTTCCTGCCAAGGCCCCATTCACGGATGCTGGTGCCGACCCTGCAGGCCCCTGGCTCCCTCACGCCCACCGGGAGACAGGGCCCAGGCTCTTTGGAAGGAACTAACAGGAGGCTTGCATGAAAAGCTAAATGTTGTGCGTAACAGGAGCTGATTATAGTGGTTGAGGGCTGGGCCCGAGCAGTCTCACCCAAGGGGCCCAGAGTTTCATCTCTCTGCGTAAGCAAGATCCTGGGCTGAGTGGGTGAGGGATCAGGGATTAGTCAGGGAGATGTGTCCTTCAGGTGGTCCCTTAGCCCATAATGGAAATAGGTTCTGGAGCATGTGGGTTCCCTGCTTTGCCAATGCCCTGTGCATGTTCTAGAGAGATGGGCAAAGGACAAAGCATGAGATTCTGTCCAGGAGAACAAGCTCCCCACATTGAGATGGGAGAGGAAGGCCACTCAGTCCCCACCACTGCAAAAAGAATTTTAAAAAAAGAATAGCTGGGGGGCGGGGGCTGGCTCACTCAGTTGGAAGAGCATGTGACTCTCAATCTTGGGGTCATGAGTTCGAGCCCCATGGTGGGTGTAGTGATGACTAAAAAAATAAATAAATAAACTTTAAAAAAAGGGAGTAAGGGGTGCCTGGGTGGCTCAGTGGGTTAAAGCCTCTGCCTTCAGCTCAGGTCATGATCTCAGGGTCCTGGGATGGAGCCTCGCATCAGGCTCTCTGCTCAGCAGGGAGTCTGCTTCTGCCTGCCTCTCTGCCTCCTTGTGATCTCTCTCTCTCTGTCAAATAAATAAATAAAATCTTAATAATAATAATAATAATAATAATAAAAGGGAGTAGGATTGACCAGTGCTTGGCAGTGTAGGGGTGATGGCCCTGACAGGGGAGGGAAAGCAAGCAGACTGTCCCTTACTGGGCTCTGAGGAGATGCCAGATACTGGGCTCTGAGGAGATGCCTGAGTGGTTTCAGCCATCCTCACGACCACCTTGTGAGGTGGATGCTATCTCCACAGCTCCATTTAGCAGATGAAGAAACTGAGGATCTGACAGGTCAAGCTGCGCTACTGGGAAGAGGCCGACTCAGAATCTAACCCCAGGACTGCCTGTCTGCTTGCTGACCTGGATTCTCACCTACCTACCCAGGCCTCAGGGCCATCCCTCCTGCATATCCCCCTCTCCTGGCCTTGCCTCCATGCCCCAGCCGCCTCCAGCCAACCGCTCCATTCCCCAGAGCTCCCTGAATCTCTTCACTCACTCCTCACTCTGCTTCCTCTTTGGAAACCAGCCACAGGCTTTTTTCTTCCATCTGAGGGATAGAAAATGGTCTCATTCCCCACCCCCAGGTCTTTCCATCCTCTCATCCATCCAAACCTAAGCATCTCTCTCTCCTCCCCTCCCCCATCCCTTGTTTTTTTTTTTTCTTTCTGTTTATCCATCACTAGAATCCACCCCCCTTCCCTCTTGCCTGTAGGTTCTGTGGCTATAATCAAATCATAACTTTTATTAAATTTAAGATTACTTTTTAATGGAATCAATTTCTTGTGTGGTGCTTCTCTGCCTGCCCACGGGCTCCGCAGGCTCTGAGCTCAGCATCCCCACCCGCACAATTGTCTCTGCCGCTGGCGTTTCTGGCTAAGCTGCCTCGAAAGCAGGGGCAGGTCTGCCATCCCTAAACACACACATGGACACATACACACACACACACCCAAGATGCACCTTCCTGTAAAGCCCCAGCTGCACAACCTTCAGCCCCAGGCGCCCACGCAGAGTGGTGGGGGTGGGGGAAGCGGGACAGAGATGGCAGGGGCAGGAGGAGGGAGCCACAGAGAGGAAGACTGAGGGCGCAAAACAAACACGGAGCCAAGCAGACATTTCTCAGCCTGTTAATTTCCTACAGTTCTGTTTTCCATCCTCAGAAAGAAGCTGGTTTGTGCCAGTCCACCCCCCTCCCCCTGACTGCATTGTGCAGCTGGTGAGCAGAGGGAGGAGGGGGGTCCGGAGGAGCAGCGAGGAGACTCAGGTCTGCCTCTGATTTAGAGAGGTACAGGCAAGATGCAGACATGCACCTGAAGCTGTGACCCCAACGAGAAGCCCAACTGGGAGATTTGCAGGCTGGACCAGTCAAACCGTACAGGTCCGGGGCTTCAGGAGGAAGGGAGACTGGGGGTGGGTGCCACAGGGAACATTCTAGAGGTAGGAGAGGGTACAGGGAAGAGAGGGCTCAGGGGGTCATTTTGATGGAGGGGGCAGAAGCTGGGGAGAGGGATGGGGGAGTTCTCATGTCGAGCTCATAGTAGGGGCCTGTGGATGGGTGCCTGCTGACTCAGCAGAGACTTGGCAGCTTCCTTGAGCTGTCTAGGCAGCCCTGGGCTCTGCTCCAGCTTTCCTGGTAGGCTCCCCGGACAGTCTCAGGTGGACACGATCATGGGTGGACATATCTGAGGCAACCCACTGGCTCCTCACACTGTCATCAGCACACCTCGCTCTGAGTGTCAGGAGGGGTCCTGTCCCTCCAGGTGGGTGGTGCAGAGCTTGGAGGGTAAGGGCACAGCTTTTGGCATCAGGGAGGTCTACGAAACTAGACTCCGATGCTTTCTAACTGTGTGACCTTGAACAAGTGACCTAACCTCTTTGAGTGTTTATTCATCTATAAATAAGGATTTAGTGATATGACATATGTAGAACATCTAGCATAAAGCCTGGCACATAGTAAGAGATCGATACCTAGATTGCCAATATATGTATTATGTCTCCTAGGCACCAACCAAACACATACATAGAGCTGAGGTGGACTGGGATCTAAGCTGAAGGGTAAGCCAGACCGCAGACTGAACCAGGCATCCTTTGTTCCTGGACACAGATCATGTGAGTTCCACAGACCACGTGTGAGTAACAGTTTCAGGACTGGAACCCAGGACACGGCAGGACTCTTCTCCCTGCTTCAGCAGTGGCAAATGGTGGGAAGCCCACAGCACCTTGTCAGGAAGAGCGGTGAGGGACTGATAAAAGCTCCTAGACACTGAAGGCCAAGCCTACTCCCCTACCCATGACTTTCAGGGGCACATGAGCCTGAATAGGGGACACCATCTGGGACAGGAATAATGGAGAACTTCCTGCCCCCGCCCCTGCAGCCTCTGGGAACCACCTGTTGGTTCTGGAGATATTAGTGGGCTCTGACCTTCTTAGGCAAGGTCCAAACAAGAGGAGTCTGTAAAGATTTAATTAGGCACAGTGCATAAATGAATTTTGTTTCAAATTTCTGTCCTCCAGCCCTAGAGGGAGGAAGAGACTGGTGGAGAATGTGAACAAGAGGCAGAACTGGGAAAGGCTGGTTCTGTTAGGAAATCCTACGTGTGCTCAGCTGGGGGGCAGAGGTCCCCATAGTGAGGGTCACAGTATTACTGAAATTTGCAGCAAGGCCCATCAGGGCTGCACTCTGGGGCCTGGCAGCTGCCTTGGAGTGAGACACAGCTGGGGCCCCCTCCCCCAGGCAGGAGCTCACCTCCCACCTTTCCATTAGCTCTAGAAGGAGGCCGGTCCAACCCGTTGAGCATCTTCCTCTGTTTGACCCCTGGTACAAGAATGCTTGATGAGTCCACACCTGGACCTACAGACCTGCATGGTCTTGTCTGGGCCTGGCTATTCCCACAGGGCCATGCGTTGGTCACACATGTAGAGCTTTACTGCTCAAGGGGACTTCTCAAGTGTGAATATTACTCACTTCAATTATCCTTTCACTCACAAGGCAACCATTGCCTGGGGGGAGCGGGAAGACACATAGAGTAAGGGAAAGCCTGGCCACGGTCTCCTGATTCTTCTGCCGCTGCCTGCCATGCTTTCTGGCCCTCACCATTGCAGATGCAGCTGTAACCCTCATCTACACCTACATCACCTGTCCTTCCCCAGTGTTTCCCATGAGTGGGCCCTTTACACGTGTCCCCAGCAAGCCCACGAGGCAGGGACTAAGACAACCTCCATTTTACAGAAGGGAGGCAGAGAGATAAAATAACTAAGCTTAGCTATGAGGGGTAGAGCTAGAATTTCAAACCAGAAGGTCTAGCCCTATAATCTGGGCTCTTCACCCCTCTATCTTAAAGCTCTTCACCTATGCTCATTTACCTTCACTGTCCCCTTCTCGGGTTCCTTGCTTTTATCATCACTGGTGCCACCACTGCCACCTTCACAATGCTTCGCTTTCCCATTTCTGGTTTGTTTTTGGTTATGTTTTTTTAATCTCAACACCCAACGTGGGGCTCAAACTCACGACCCTGAGATTGAGAGGTGCACGCTCTTCTGACGGAGCCCGCCAGGTGCCCCCTGTTTTCACATTTCTGATCTCAGTCTAAGCCAGATAATCACCCTGGCCACAAGGGTATGCTCAGCATCATGACCACACTCCCCTTTCTCTGGGTCTTCCCTATCATTTTTGCCATGATCATCTTCAACATTATCTCTTTCACTATTAGCACCACCTTCACCATCTACAAAATTCTTAATTGCAAATGACTGTGAACTTGGCGAGCGATGCAGATATAACTCTTGCCCTCGGGACGGGAAGAGAGTGCTTACAGTCTCTAGTCTCCTCCAGCCATATAAAGTCTTTTTTTGTTTGAGAGGGAGAGAGAGAGAGCGTGAGGAGAGGGGGCAGAGAGAGAGGGAGAGAGAGAATCTCAAGTAGGCTCCACGCCCAGCATGGAGCCCAGTGCAGGGCTCGATCTCATGACCCTGGGATCATGACCTGAGTGGAAATCAAGAGCTGGATGCCCAACCAACTGAGCCATCCGGGTACAAGCCATCCGTATATAGTCTCTAAAGTAAAGGTACAAGCCGGTCAATTGGTACGGGCAGTCTTATTCTTAGAGACTTTTCTGGAAATAAGAGGGGTGGGGGAGAGAAGTTGCAAACAGCCAGAGAGTGTCTGTTGAGGGAAATTAATCAATGGTCAAGGAGATTGCTTGTCATCTTTCAATATCTATAGCAATAACAACCCTCCAGGGAAGGGGTCGGAGCTCTAAGGGAAAAGCGGATCAGAGGATATTCTGCCCAACCCAATCATCTGATGAACTACAGGGGAAAAATGGAATCATAGGCAGCTCTCATCTACTTTGGGTGTTGGCCAATAAATACCCCATCTTCCCAGCACAGTAGCTCTTGCAGTCCCTGGAAACCGGCAGCAAGCACACTGCCCAGGAGTTTTAAAAATTGATTATGCCTTTGGGTCCAAATTCCACCCATATCCCAGCCCAAAGAGTCTGCTGGTTGGCTTTCCATGATTGCTGGCTGCCGGGGGTGTCACTGTCCTGCACAAGATCACAGGAAGAATGGGCAGTGGCTTCTCGGACCAGAGCCTCCACCCAGAATTCCATCCAAGTCCTCAGAGCTCCCAGGTCCTGGAGGAATTTTTCCCCCTGGTTGTGTTTGGAATTGGCTGGTTTTCTGGGCACCAGGCCCAGCTCAGTTTAATTTTTGTTTATTTTTATGTACAGATTCTCTTCTGTTTGGGGAAGAGCTTTGTAAATTATTATTATTTATATGATAAAGAATAAATCACACCAAATAAAAAAACCCACAATCTCTTTTTCTCAATAGAATTACTAAATTAGGGGCTGAAAGGAACAGCCGATATGCTGGGGTTTGGTTTCAGGAAGCCTTTGGACATGGATTCTCACAAAATCTCTTAGTAAATGGGCTCTGTTGTCCTGGATTTGATGCTACTTACAGCTGGCAAAGGCATATGGGGCCTCTCAGGAGGGCTGTGGTGGTTTGGGCCTAAGCGTGCTTCTGGTCCTCCACACATCCCATTCCTTAGGAGATGAGTAGGGCATTTTTAAGTGATTCACTAACTCAATGGGAAAAGAAAAGGGGAAATAGAGGAGTTGGAGTTTCTTGCCAGAAACAAGATCAAATGCCCAGAAATGGAAGGGGGGAGGGTACATAGGGGTTACTTGAATAGTGGCATTTTTACATCAGGGGAAAATGAGCCAATCATTTCTTTGCCTATTCATTAAATTTGCATGCTACAAATCTATTGGTTGGAATGAAATGAGTAAGGAAGCCGGGATGCAGATGGGCAGAGGAGGAGCTTGGCCTAGAGAATGTCCCCAAGTGGCCCCCACCAGCCTGGGTAGGGAGAAGACCAATTCCCCAGAAGCACTATCCTGGCCACTTCCTTGTCCACTCTCAAGTTCTGTTTGGGGACTAGAGAGAGACACACCTAGGGCAAGAAACTACCATGGGGCTAATACACTAAAGGCCAGGGAGAAGGAAAAGTTGACAAAATCTGGTTTTGCTTTTCTTTCTTTTCTCTATTTTCTTTTCTTTCTTTCTTTCTTTCTTTCTTTCTTTCTTTCTTTCTTTCTTTCTCTTTCTCTTTCTTTCTCTCTCTCTCTCTTTCTTTCTCTTTCTTTTCTTTCTTCTTTTTTTTTTTTAAATCTCCAAGGATCTCAGGCTACCAGAGATTTTCAAAAACAGGCAGACCTGGCAGCGATGCCTACCAGCTTTTGCTCAAGCTGTGTCTTCTTCCTAGAATGGACTGTTTGTATCTGCCCACCCGAGTCCTACCTTTGCTTTTGGCAAAGCTATGACCACCACTGTGGTTAAGAGTAGGAGCTCTGGACTCTCCCCTTGAGCTTGAATATATCCATTCTGCTACTTAACAGTTGTTGAAAATTTGGGCAAGTTGCTTAACCCCCCCCCCCCCGCCCCGAGACTTAGTCTTCCCACAACAATAGAGCAATCACACACACACAGATTTATAGTGACGATTAAGTGAGAGAATCTATGTAAAAAGCACCTAACACATAGTAAGTGCTTAATCAGTATGGTTGTTATTTTAAATAATAGTCCAATAAGTTATCCCTGAGCTCTCCATCTGGGAATTAACCATGCCCTGTCCCCCTAGTCCATGTGTACTCTGGAAACACAAAGCTTCTTCTTCTTCTTTTTTTTTTTTTTAAGTAAACTCTCCACCCATCGTGGGGCTTGAACTCACAACCCCAAGATCAAGAGTCACATGCTCTACCAACTAAGCCAGTCAGGAGCCCCACAAAGCGTCTAAGATTTCTACAATTTTTTACAATCTCCCCTGAATCAGCTATTATGTATAAATGTGGCAGTCCCTAGCCATGCTTTGTACTTCGTAAGTACTCAGCAAATAATTTATTTTTTATTTTTATTTTTTGAAAGATTTTACTTATTTGAGGGGGAGAGGGAGAGAGAGAGGGGGAGAAGCAGAATCCCTGCTGAGCAGGGAGCCCCATGAGGGACTCAATCCCAGGACCCTGGGATCATATGACTCGAGCTGAAGGCAGACGCTTAAATGCCTGAGCCATCCAGGAGCCCCAATAAATGCTTGTTTAAAAAGTTGCCTACCTGGTCAAATTCCCAAGTCCTGTAAATGCCACTAAATTCGAATTTCTCTGTTGTAGCTCCCATACAACACCTGGTTGGGCCACCCCCAGTAGAACAGGACATGGGGAGCAACGGGAAGTGGGCTGGGGCGCCAGGACAAGGTGGGAGATGGAATCTATGAGGTGCTCTTCTGCTTCCAAGCCACATGGTCAATCTCTTTCTCCTGCCCCTCCCGTAGGGCACTTAAAATTCCACCCTCATCTTTGATTAACCAACAGCTGACCTGAGACATGTCTGTTTGCACAGGTCCTCGTCCAGCCAGAGAGTATAGGTATTGATTAGCTGAAGAAGTGCAATGAACTTCACAGGCCATGACTCTGAATTGTCTAAGAGGCCCCTTGAGAGGTAGCCACATAGGCAAAGGATGTCTGTGTGTGACTTCGGTCACATATGCACTTACCCTTAAATATCTATACATTTATAGATGTGTATTTGTGGGTAAACACAGGTTCTTTCATGTTAGCCTCCATTCAGTGATTCATTCCTGTGTTCATTTCTTATTTATTGAGGTCCTACTATGTGCTAGCTCTATGCCAGATGCTGAAGTCACTAAGACATACAAAATTCCTGCCCACGCAGAGTCTATTTTCTAGTGAGAGAACAAGAGTAAATATGCAAAGAAATAATTCACTTCCAGATTTTGAAAATGCTATTAAAAATAATAAGACAGGCTAAAGGGGTAGAGAGTGACAGGGCATGTAGTGGGAGCTCCTTTAGGCTGGGCACTTTAGGCAAAGGAATGAATGATGAAAACAACTCAGCCTTAGAAAAACCTAGGAATAGGGCGCCTGGGTGGCTCAGTCGGCTAAGTGTCTGCCGTCAGCTCAGGTCATGATCCTAGGGTCCTGGGATCAAACCTAGCATCGGGCTCCCTGCTCAGTGGGGAGTCTGCTTCTACATCTCTGTCCCTCAAACTCAGCTTGTGCTCATTCTCTCTCTCTCTCTCAAATAAATTAGTAAAATCTTTGAAAGAAAGGAAGAAAGACAGACAAACCTAGGAACAGAGCATCCACGGCAGAGGGAACAGCACATGCAAAAGCTTAGTAGAACTGCTTGCCACTCTAGGGATCTATGTCTTTTTGAGGCAAATTTTAATCAGCTCCTATTGCATATACACATTTATGTCTTTCCATTGCTCTTAGAATCGAGTCCAACTCTTCACTGGGGTCTCCTCCTGGCTTCTTTAGTTCCTCGAACGAGACAAACTCCTTCTGGCCACAGTGCCTTGGCACAGTCTGTTCCACCCCACCTTAAATGCTGTTCCCTATCCTTGCTCTCTACTTAAAGCTTATATCCTTTAGATGTCAGGAAGCCTAGGGTAGTCCACCCCTCTCCCTTCCACACTAAATCAGGTTCCTTTGCTAGATGCTTTCACATTACCGAGTTGCTTTAGTCAGATCCCTTATCTCACTTGGTAATTATACATTCATTTTTGTGCTTATCTGATGTTAGTATCTGACTTCCCCACCAGAATTACAAGCCTTGGGAGAGCTGGGATCTTGTCTGCATCCCCAGCTGTTAGCACAGTGCCTGGTGCTTGGGAGGTACTTAACAAATATTTATTGAATAAATACTTATGGATACTGGGGTCAGCTCAGGGCCCCACCACTAACAGTCCTCAGTGACACACCAGGCAGCACAGAGGTGGAAAATAGGATGGTGAAGGGACTCAAAACCACAGGCTAATAGGGCCTGGGGGAAGGGCACAGGGTTGTTTAGCCCAGGAAAAATAAAGCCTCAGGGGGCTACAGGGACAACCTTGAAATTCCAGGAGGCCTGTCACCTGCCAGAGGGAGACCGCATTAATAGGGAACCAGAAGGTGAAGGCCTGGGCTGTAATGGGGAGGTTGGTGGGGCTCCTTCTAAGGAAGGTCTTATAATAGTGAGACTTGTCAGGAGTGGAACAGGTGCCTTAGAAGGTAGTGAGTTCCCTGTCCTTGGCGGCCCCTGTAAGCAGACAAGAGAGGAGAGGGGCCCTGAAGCCTTCATTTCCCTGCCAAGGAACCACAATGAAGGGTCTCCTGTGGGTCAGGCCCCTTAACCCCACGGCTAGGCAGTTCCTTCAGCTACAAAATAGAGGCCCAAGGCACCAAGGGGTACAGCAAGGAGTCGGGGGGCAGGGTTGTTTGTCAGCTTTGTTCTGGGTGGCTGCTCTTCCCCCTCCTCCCTGCTTTATTCTAACAGGGCCTGGGAAGGAGGGGAAGGGGGTAGAGGTAGGAGAGGCTCTTCCGGTATATCTTAAGTGGCTCCCCAGCTGGAGCATAGAACATATTTTAAGTGGAGTTTACAGACAATAGATCTCTCTAGGGCTTGGAGGGGAAGGAAGCTGAAATTCAGGACCATTCTGTGAATTCCCAAGTTCTTTTTGTCCATTGTATGAGGAACAATGCTGTTTGTTCTGTGCATTCACTCAAGGTAGGGGGTGGGGGATAGTTAGGCTCCAACATTCTGAGGTTCTTGGAGGGGCGGGCTGCCCAGGAATGGGGCACTCTCTCGGGGAAGGGGGGAGAAGCTGAAGAACCTAGAGAATCTGAAGGTGGGCCACCAGGGAGGTGGGGAAGTTGCAAGTCTGGTTGGGTGGGTTTGAGTTCCAGGGAAGCCTCCTAGATAGAAAGAATTGCTTCCCTTCCACTCCTCCCCACCCTTCCCAGGGGATTCTAGCTTTCCAAGACTTATAATATAGACCTGCTATCCAAAGGCTGCATATGGGGGCCCTGGGTGGCTCAGTCGTTAAACATCTGCCTTCGGCTCAGGCTCAGGTCATGATCCCAGGGTCCTGGGATTGAGCCCTGCATCTGGCTCCTTGCTTGGTGGGAAGCTTGCTTCTCCCTCTCCCACTCCCCCTGCTTGTGTTCCCTCTCTCACTGTCTCTCTCTCTCTCTGTCAAATAAATAAAAATCTTTAAAAACAACAACAACAACAAAGGCTGCATATGATGGGGGGTGGGGCAGAACTGCCTATTTACCAAGTAACCTTGGATAAGTCATTTCCTCCTTGAGGTTTTACCTCGCCTTGTTTCCAAGGTTGAGGGTTGGGCCCAGATTCAGACACTGCCAATTCAGACATTCCTTGGACCAAAGCTAGTTACCCTCCTCTATTCACCCCATTGCAAACCTCACCAAGCCTGGGTCCCTCCCTGACCTCCGACTGGAGCCCAGAGAAGGCTGTGCATCCTCAGAGTGAAGGAAGTGGGAGACAGAGCCCCAAGTTCAGTCACAGAACCTCACTAACAAGACTGTCCCTACTCGGGGTGCTTGGGTGGCTCAGTGGGTTAAAGCCTCTGCCTTTGGCTCAGGTCATGATCTCAGAGTCCTGGGATCAAGCCCCACATCGGGTTCTCTGCTCAGCAGAGAGCCTGCTTCCCCCCCTCCCCCCTTTGCCTTCCTCTCTGCCTACTTGTACTCTCTCTCTCTCTCTGTCAAATAAATAAATAAAATCTTAAAAAAAAAAAAAAAAAAGACTGTCCCTACTTATTACATACATTATCTCATGCTGCCTGGATTCAAAGCCCTGCTCTCCCCCTAGCAGACTCCCTTTAACCTCTCTGAGCCTCAGTTTCCCTTCTGCAGAAGAAACACAGCAATAGTGACATCTACCTCGGTGGGCTGTTCTGAGAATGAAACATCACATCTAAAGCACTGTGTCTGGAAGGGATGTAGGGCTCAGAGATGTCCAGCTTATACCTGAATATAATTATTGGGAAAAGTTTTCAATTAGCAATAATCGTGCCTCGGATAACCTCATTGGCTACGATACTGCCACTGCGCAAAGCTACCTGAATATAATTATTATCTCTGCTTTTCAGATAAGGAAATCAAGGCTCAGAGAAGGAAGTATCACGCAGTGAGTAAATTAGGACATTATGATTCAAACCCAGGCCGGTTGATTCTGAGGCTGAGATGCTGACCATGCTCAGGGCCTCCTGCAGGGATGGGATTGATGCCTGCTAGAAGCAGGCTCCTCCTGACTTTACAACAGCACCTGCCAATGCCAGAAAGCCAGGTTTCTTTCTCCCAGCCAGGGCAGCTGCACTGTTTAACCAGGGCTGGGGTGTGGGAGATCCCTCTAGCTCTTCTCATAATCACACTGTAAATTAAAATCCCCCTACCCTTCTTGCATTGCAAGGCAGTGCCTTATACAGGAGGGGCCCAGGGTCAGCAGCAGCCTTAATGTTCCTGGGCTGAGCTCCAGGGCTGAGCTCCAGTTTGGCAGGTCCTGGAGAGAAAAACCTGAGCCTGGAGGCCGAGACCTGGCACTGTTGTGCTCTAGGGTCTTGAGCTCATCAGGGCGCCTGTCTGGGGCCTGGATGGTCGCAGAACTAGAGGTGGCAGGGACACAGGTCCGTGAACCGAGACATAACTGGGAATGGGAGGAGCAGAGGCCCAAGCCTTGGGGGCCCAAAGATAGGGGGACACTGAGCCATGGCTCCCTCCCATCCCTATCTTAGCTGTCTACCCACTCTAGTCCAGCCCCGTTCTCACCGCCACTCAGCATTTCTCTCCTTGGCTCAGGGATCTTCACCGTAAAGGGGGAGAAAAAGGGAGGAATGGGGCACAGAAAGCCGGGATGAAGTGGTCCACTTTGCCGGGTTAAGCAGTTCTTGTTCTGTGAATGAAGGTGATGTGGGTTCAGGGTGGAGGGGAGGCAGGCGGAGGGAAGTACTGGGCAGGGCAGCCTGGGCCCGGGTTGCCATGGGAACAGCAGCCCGTCAGGAGCCTTGCCTTCAAAGCTGAGGTGCGGGTGTTAAAGGTTCCTAGGGGAGGCGGCGGATGGCGGATGCACGTCCGGGGTGGAGGAGCAGTTCTGATGTGAGCCCCCTGGGACTCCAGCTCCTGGATTCCAGATCAAAACCCTAACCTGAGAGGGAAGCGGCCTCTCGCGATGTTTCCTGGCAGACACCCCTCAGCCTCAAGCCCTCTCTTACTGAATATAAGGCAGGGATGGGGGTGGAATCTGCACTGGTGGAAGGCTGTGATGCAGGTCCTCTGCCAACGCTACTCTCACTTCACATGGGGCAGAAGGGAAAGGAGGAAGGTGGAGTGGTTTGTCCTCTGGGCTTGGGTGAGGGGCCAGGCTCCACAATGACATGGTTACCTGAAGCCTCTGGCTCCAGTTCCCAAAAGGGGGCCTGGGAGGCTGCGGGTAGGGCTTAGAGAGAAGCCCAGCGGGCTGTGTGGGAGCTCTCGGACTGCGCGCGCTCTCCCACCACCCACCACTGTGACCCTCTGGCCACTAGGGGGGGGCCATGGCCCAGCATCCATAGGAATCGAGGGACGGGTCACTTCTGAGACCCAAAGTGGCCTTAAGGCAGTGTGACCTAGGAGAGGAGGGCTCAGTGGCATTTGCTTTTCATGGGGTTGGCCCGGCTAATTCAGGCCCCAGCAAAACCTGAGGGTCTTTGGAAGGCACCCAGCGTCCTGCAGCCGCGTATTCAATCTCGGCCTTCTCAAGCTGGATGCCCAGCTCTCAAAGGCATTTAAAACGGCTCTCAAGCACTACTACTCACCAGCACTGTGCCGGGCAAGGTAAGGAAGTTGGGATGAAGTGTGGAGACGGCTGCCTACACGGCTGCTTACTCGGCGGCGCACTCGGCGGCACAGGGCGGCGCACACTGCAGCGCACACGGCGGCGTACAGCGGCAAGTAAAAATGGCGGCCCCCGAGTCACGAAAACCTGGGTGAGCCCTCACTTTGTAATTGGGTGAACTTAGGCAACTTATTTAACTTGAGACCCGGCTTCCTCATCTGTAAAATGGCGATGATAATGGTACCTAGCTCAGGGAGTTGTGAGGAAATTAAATGGGAAAATGGGCATAAAGCCTTTAGTGCGGCATCTGGCCTGGAGGAAACCCTCAGTAAAGGCAATTAATGTTATTAGAAGTGAACCACGCAAATGCTAGCGTGGAGCTAGAGGCCAAGTGGCAAGGAGTCTCGGAAGAAAGGCAAATCAATCTGGTGAGAGAATCAGGGAGGGCTTCTTGGATGTGGTGCCTAACGTGAGCCTGAAAGAAGGATAGGGTTGCTGTAGCTGGGGAAGGCCAGGAAGGCTTTACCAGGTGGAAGGATCTTCAGGAAAGGCATTTAGAGCTCTTACTTTATTTTATTTATTTATTTATTTATTTATTTATTTATTTATTTATTTATTTATTTATTTATTTTTAAAGATTTTATTTATTCATTTGAGAGAGAGAGCACGAGCAGTGGGAGAGGCAGAGAGAGAAGCAGACTCCCCACTAAGCTGGGAGCCCGACCTGGGGCCCGATCCCAGGACCTGAAGATCATGACCCGATCCGAAGACAGCCGCCGACTGACTGAGCCACCCAGGCGCCCCTACTTTATTTTATTTAATCCTTGCAGCACCAACTGGCAGCCCTGGGTCTCCCTCTGGGGACCTCTCTCCTATATCCCTACTTCCAGAAGCTCTCCCACCTACCAGGAACCCTGCCCTGGGCTCCCTCGTCTTGCGCCTCCTCCTCTTTCTTTCTCTCTCACCCCACTATTTCCCTATTCCTCTTCCTTCCCGCTTCCCCATAGGGAAGCTGGCTCAGAGAATGTGAGTAGCACAACTAGTGACCATTGCCCTGGGAGCCTTAGCTCCACAGTTTTGCCCCCCGCGGGACATCTGGCACTGTCTGGAGACGGGTGGTCGCGACTGGGTGACAGGGCCATACAATTAGCCCCTAGTGGGTAGAGGCCGGGGATGTCCCCACAGCACAGAATTGCCTTGTCCCATATGTCGCCCGTGCTGAGGCTGAGAAGCCGGGCTCATACCAAGAACTGCAGCTGGGGAGAAACTCAGCCCTCTTCCCCAAGCTCCTGGCGTCAAACCTGCAAATCCCCTCTCCACCCCCCAACCCCGCCTCTGATCCCCTCGTTCATCGCTCCCGTTTATCGAGTCCGGCCCGCAGCACCCTCTGGCCTCCCACTCCCACCACTCCGCGGCCTGTGCCCCTTCCACGGCGGTCGCGCCCCCCTTTTATTCTCTCCCGCGGCAGGGGCTGCGAGGGCCTGTCAGGCAGGAGTCAGCCTGCGGGCTGCAGGAGGCTTCGGAGACCGAGCTGCCTGCCGCACTCGGCGCTGCCGGGCCCCTGATTGGCCGAGGCTGCTGTTTCCATGGTGATCCCCAGCAAAGCCCAGGGCCCCCCTTACCAGCCCCTCCCCGCCCCCCAGGCCCTATTCAGTGGCGAGAGCAGCGACAGGCAGGTTAATAAAACAGGAGCCGCGTGAGGAGCCGGGCTGTGGGCCGAGGTCCCAGCGTGGTGGCCTGCCCAGAGGAGGGAGGGAGGGACAGAGGGGTGGGGGTGGGGAGCCACAAGCTGGCCTGCAGCCCAGTCAGCACCCTCCCAACGCGAGCCAATTAAGGGACTCTACCCAAAGCAGGTTCTGGGGCTGCGCTGGCCCTGGGGTGCAGGGGGTTTAGCCCCCTGCAGTGCACCTTCCTGCAGCGGTCTCTGGAGGCAGTATCCCCGCAGCCTTTGGGATCACTGCACCCCATATCTGGAATGGGAGGAATCCTGGGGGTGGGGATGGGAAAGGGAAGAGATGGAGATGGGTGAAGGAGAGAAATGGCAGTGAAAGGTTGGTAAGGGAATCAGGAAAGAGATTGGGTGAGATGGGGATGAGGTGGGAGGGAAGTCAGGCTCAGGAAGGGAGAAAAAGATGAAGGAAATACAGAACGAGCTGGGGGGGAAAGCCATGGGGGGGAGAAGGAAGGTGGATGGAATGGAAGGTGGAGTATGGCAGATCATGGGGACAAAGATGAGGGCCAGGATGGGGACAGAGGGTAGCTGGTAAAGGGTGCAGATGGGGTTGCTGGTAGCAGGTGGCAGGGAGAGACTGGGACGGGAGGAGCAGAGGCTGAGATGACCAAGAATGGAGTGGGAGGAAATGGGCAGGTGTGAAGGGTGAGATCAGGAGGCTGTGGGGACAGGCACAGCCTCTAGCTCATTCACCACTTATGCCCCCCACACGGGCTGGTCAGAGTGCTCAGTAAGTAGAGGCTCGTTACATAGCCTCTGATGCTCCCAACTTGTCTTTGAAATGAGTAGCTGGGGTGGGAACTGGTGGGCCTTGGGTGCTGGAAGTGTGTTTGCCCTGGAATCAATGACCACGGTACCAGTGCCACTGTCACCTGCTAATATCAACACTGCTTCTCATTCAGTACTTCCAATAATTCTTTGAGGCGGACACAATTACCGTTTGACAAGGTTCAGAGAGGTAGAGTAACTTGCCCAAGGTCACACAGCTCTGATCCCTGCCTCACGTATGGTGAAGACCTGCTTAGCTTTGTGTCCAGACATGGGCATTTCTGGCCAGAAACCCAAACCATACAGATTGGTAGCAGGAGAGGACAGGGAACTCTCCGTCACGTGGGGCTCAAGGATGCTCTGGCTGTGACGCTGAGCTGGGTGTCAGGCTCCTGGGTTGCCATCCCTGACCCCGTGACTCACTGACTGCTTGAGTCAGTTTTCCCAGTGGGTGGAGATGCTGGCTTTGCCACTGTGGCATCACTGCAGTCACAGGTCGCTCCTTGCGACAGACACAAGGAGACCCTGTGACAATTTCTCCAGTGCCATCCCTGAGGTCACCTATTGTGAAACACGGCGAGGAGCCCACGGCAGGGGCCTGGGGTCTGGAGTGAAAACGGCTTTGGGGTAGAACAGAAGAGCTGGGCTCTGCCATCTCTGGTGTGGCCTTGGGTAGATGACTTAACTTCCCCAAGCCTCAGTTTTCCCATCTATAAAATGGAGGAAACAGTACTTCCTAGGGTGGTGATGCAGAGTAGAAGAAGATGTCTGTGAGATGGTGGGCACAGAGAAAGTTCTCTGGAGAGGCTGCTTCCCTGCTCCCGGGGCCAGGGTGCCTCCAGAGATGCATCTGTTTCTCCTGGGAAATGTGGGATCCCTTCCTCCAGGCCCCAGAGGGAAGAAGGGACCTCCTGCCTCCCTAGTGTGTGTGTGTGCATCATCACCACTGCCAGAGGACTCACTGTGAGAGGTGGAAACTAAATTTGCATAGGCCTAGAAAAAGAGGGGCAACGGGTAAGCCACATGTGGTCAGGAGATTTTTTTTTTTGTCTCCTGAGAAGGGATAGATGTATCCAGGCTGAAGGCATGAGGGGGGGACTCTGCCCATCACATCTGCCCCCCGACTGTACCGCCGAGGAAGGGAAGGCCACCGAGAGAGGCCAGGCCAAAGGATGAGAGCACGGAGCCTTCCAGGCCCATGCTGACCAGCTGCTGCCCCTCCAGCCTGCTCCTGGCCCGTAGGACGGTGGGAGGCACTGCCCGGCCAGCAGCTAGGAGCCCAGGCCTGGGAGGGCAGAGGCGGCTGCAGCAACCTGAGCACTCGATAAGCCATTAATTCTTAATAAACGACAGGCTGTGCATTATTTAACAATAATGATACTTTCTGTTCCATTATAGATTAAAACACCGGCCTCTTCTTATTAATCCTGCATTTCAAAAGCTTGTAAATCCTGTGCAGCCGGAGGACATAAAAGCCGGCTCATCCCCATCCCGGGGCTGACACGCTTGCATGACACAGGGTGGCTCGGCGGCCGGGCTTGTGTGCGCACACGCGCGTGCCCCGGGCCCACCCACCAGCCACTGGCCACCAGCCACCAGCAGGCGTCAGAGCCAGGAGAGAGGAGCACAGCTGCCCAGGTGGGGGGCAGCGTCCACTCTCCAAATCACCTCTCATTCCTGTCTCTCCCTTTCAGCATTTTTCTCTGTTTTTTCTTTTTCCGTTTATTTTGCGTCTCCCTCTCTCTGTACTGCTCTGTTTTCTCTGTCTCCTCTTCCTTTTTCTTCTCCTCTTGCCCTCTCCTACTCTCTCTCCTACTGCCTCCCTCCTCCCTCCTTTTCCCTCAGGGTGATCACCTGCCTCTCCCTCCTTTACCTTCACACCTTTCAACCAAACAGATCCACAATAAGCACGGACTCTAGTCCCATATGGTCTTTGCTTTTCTCAGGGGTCCTCTGAGGGGTGGGGTGCAGAGAAGGGAATAGAACTCAGGGAAGGAAAAGAAGGAGAACAGAAAAGAAGGGTGGGGCAGGAAAGCCTGAGACACCCCCCCCACACCCTCACCCCCGCCCACAGGCTGGGCAGGTTGGGACCCTGAGCCCTCCTGACTCACGCTGAGACCTGCACAGGGGACATTGAGTACAGTCCTGAGGGATGTTCAGTGACCCCTCTGTATTGCCTCCAGGTTCTGTCTATACTCCCCTCAGGGGCAGGAAACTCACTTCCTTGGGAGGCAACCTCTTTTTTTTTGCTGCAAAGCTCCTATTACTCAAGGAGAGCCTTCAGCAGGAACCCATGTTCACTCCCAGCCCCTCTCTAGCAAGTGAGGGGCCTTCAGGAATCTCAAGCCCACCATCCCAGCCAGACACCCCGAGCCTCACTGCCTGAACATTCCTCTAGCCCTCACGGATCAGTGGGTTGAGTTCTCTCTTCAGCCTGGTTCCCCTGGCCCTCCGTGTCAGAGAACTGTTAAAGGTGGCCCAAAGCTGACCATAGCCCTTTTTATGGGGCAACCAGAACAAAGATCAGTTAGACCTGCCTTCCAAGTGGGGATCACAAACCATAACTGAAGGCGGGGGAAGAAAACTCACTCTGATCTTAAAGGTCTCTCCAAGGTCATTGTAAAAAATGCTATCAGTCATCAGTTACTGAACTTTTACTACACACTAGGCGTGCTGTTTATATCCCTTATCTCATTCAATCCTATGACAGCCGTTCTAATGTTAGTCCCATTTTGCAGATTAAGAGACAGCCTTGGAGGGATTAAGTTAATTTGGCCATGGTCACATAACTAAGTAAGAGGTGAAGCCAGAATACTAGCCAGATACTGTCTATCTTTGACACATTTAGATTCAGTGGGAGACTACAGCCCTAGAGGGCTAGCCTCAGATGTTCTCCCCAGCTCTTTGGGACTAAAAGTGTCTTCTTGGTCTACTGGACCCCCAGAGTCAGAGGGACTGGTGCTCTTGAAGCTAACCTGTCTCCAGGATTGGACTAATAGTGTCCCACTGTGGGCTTTCCAGGTAGAGACATAGATTATTCTGAGGATTCCTGGAGGCTCAGCTTGTACACGTTGGACATTTCTTTAGGACAAGGTAAAAGAGATGGTCCCTAAGACTTAGGGACAGCTCCCATGAGAGCCAAGCTCTATCATCTCCTTAATCCTCACTACAATGCTGGGCAAAGGGAGTTAGCCCCATTTTAAAGAGTGGCAAACTGAGGTTCAGAGCAGTTAAGTCAAGCAGTTAAGTCTTGGAGCCTGACTCTAATGCTCCTTCCTCCCTTCCTTCCTTTTTTTCTTTTAAGTAATCTCTGCACTCAACATGTGACTCGAAGTCACAACCCTGAGATCAGGAGTCACATGCTTTACCAACTGAGCCAGCCAGGTGCCCCATTGTGTGGGTGCATGTGTGTGTGTGTGTGTGTGTGTGTGTGTGTGTGTGTGTGTGTGTGTAGAGGGTAAATGAGAGGAACAGGGGTCGGGTTTAAGATACACCAGGTTGGACAGGGGAGGTGAGCAGCTTTCTTCCTTTTTTGAAATACACGAATGGGAAATTTAACTTGATCCCTTGTGGTTTCTGGGCCAACCCCTGAGTGAAGTCAGATAGCTTTTGCAAAGGAAAATTTTATCCATTTTCTGGTTTTTATGGGGCTTCCTCAATGAGCAAAACCTCTCCTGTTGGTGCTTAGAGAGGATTTCTCTGCGTGCCCCACAGTGACGCAATGTAATCTCCCAAAAAATATGGTACTAATATTCGCCGGGTTAGGGTTAGTTATTTTTATGTCTTTGTCATTTTGTTTCTCGGCAGCTCTTTCTGCCGCCTGGAAAGGACGCGGCGGACACTTTATTTCCAGAGTCATATTTTTTAATTTGATCAAAGCAAATTTCACTCGTTCTCTGTATAAATTATTTAACTCATTTCTTTTAGGTTAAATGTCTCAATAGGAAGATAGAAAGTCTTTCCATCACATTTTCTTCCAGGATTTTAATCAGCTCCTCTAGATTGTATGAACTTCTTTCTCATCCTCCATCCTTCTCTGTCGTCACGTCTCCCTCCCTCCCTTCCCCGCTCTCTCCCTAACCATTCCTCCAGGCTCTGTCCCCAACTCCTCCATCTCTGCTTCCTTTCTTCTATGACTCTGAGTGGGAGGAATTGGGGGGAGCTTGAACCTGGAGGGCCCTGCAACACAGAGGGAGCCCCTCCAGTTGGACAAACTTCCAAAAGGCTCCTTTCCTCTGGACGGACCTGGCCCACCAGTCCCCAAGTGGCCAGCAGAGGGAGGGCTAAGAATCAGGCCCTGCCTGACCCCTGAGCACAGTCTCAACACAACCCCAACTTCTGCTCCCTCATTCTCCCCTAGACCTGAGGTCTCCTGCAGAATTTCAATGCAAGAGCCTCTCCCCAAGTTCCAGCTCTGTTTCCTAATGAAAAACTCCATCTTAATCAATTACCCCTGGTCACAGGCCGGTTTCCTCAGTGTCTTGGTTTTTTTGTTGTTTTTTTTTTGTGGGTTTTTTTTAAGATTTATTTATCTATTTGAGACTGGGGGAGGGGCAGAGGGAAAGATTCTCAAGCAGACTCCCCGCTGAGCGGGGAGCAAGGAGCCTGACACAGGGGCTCAATTTCGCAGCCCAGAGATGAGGACCTGAGCTGAAAGCAAGCATGGAGGCTCAACCAACTGAGCCACCCGGGTGCCCATCCTCAGCGTCTGATTTCACTCAACTCCCAGGCCAGGTGCCTCCCTCTGTTACTAGTGTAGGGCTGGGGGTAGGGGGCTGCCGCAGAGGTCTGGGGACTGAGAAGGGGTTCTGCCGAGGAGGGAGGGGCTTGGCTCTGCCCGGGGCCAGCCTCACAAAGCGGCCCATCTCTGGCCCCAGGCCCAGTCAGGAGGAGCCCAAACCAGCAGGGCAAAGCTCCTTCCCCGCCCCTCCCTGTGCAGACTCTCCCTCCCCTCACATCACATTGTTTCAGCCCAGAACAAATCTCCGGTGGGAATTCCCTTTTCTCTTACTTTTAAAATATACAGTAATTAACAAACTAATGCTATTAACTGCGACAAGAGGAAATTACAATAAAATCACTGCAGAGTCCACAAGCAGTTGGTCTGGTGGTAGGTCTCAGCTCAGTGTGGAAGGGAGGAGCCCCGCCTGGCCCAGGTGCCGTCATCGGAGCCCCACTGGGGCCCTGTCGGGTTGGGAGGCGGTCCGTGGGGGCTCTGAGTCCTCAGCAGGTCAAGCCAGGGCGCTGGCCCTTGCTGCTGCATTTCCCGTGCAGGAAGAGTCAGGATCCCGGCCATTCTTCCAGGCCCGGAGGTTTGGTCTTTTATGAAATCCTTCAATAATAGAGCTGTGGCCTGAAGCTGACCCGGGTCTGTCTGCGAGGACATGGCTCCTGCTCCGGAATAGGCCCAGTGACTTCCCTTCAAGGTCAGGCTAGGTTCTGAAAGGCCTCCGGGGGACGTAGCTTGAAAGAGAAGCTGGGCAGGCGAGGATGCGCTGGGCCACCGTGGTCTCCTCCTCTGGCCCCTCGGAAGCACCTTCAGGGTCGCCCTGTCCGTCCTGTGGCATTGCTTCTGGCAGAGTCAGGCTGAGCGTCTCCGCGCGGGACCCCGGGAAGCTTGTGGCTGCCTGTCTAGAAGTCTGTTTGCCCTTGGACTTGAGACCTTCATAGGGCAGCACTGTGTCATTTCCTCTGGTGAGTTCTTAGCAAGCCTGGCCCATGAATTCCAGCGACCCTTCCCACCCTCCCCTCCTATTCTGGGTTTCACCATCTCTCCTGTTGTCCTTTGACTCTCCTTTCCCCATCAGGCAGCCAGAGTGAGCAGGAAGGACAACCTGCTCTCGCTCTCCCTCCCAAGATTTTGTCTTCCCTTGCCTACTGACAGATGTCCGTTTGGAACTTTTAGAACTTCTGTTCAGTAACAGAGGTTGTATTATTATCCCCACTTTACAGAAGAAACCAAGGCTCAGAGAGGTTAAGTGACTTGCTCGAGATCACACAGCTGTCAAGATGCAGCATCAGGAAGAGCAGCACGTTAACGTTTTCCCACAGGACTCTGTCTTCCTCAACACCTCTTGGTTCTCAGGGGAATGAGTACTCCAGGTGCGAGGACATAAAATCAACTCTCCTTTCTCTCTGTGACCAGGCTGTGCCTGGGGAGGTGAATAAAACAATCAAAAGAGAGCTCACCTTACTTCCCCCTTACAGGAGCATTGAGTTAGAGGCTGTCATCACATGGGTTTTACACATGGGAAAACTGAGGCTTGGAGAAGTAGATTGCTCTGCCTGAGGTCACAGGGCTGCAGGTAATAAAGCCAGGACTTAAAGCGGTCCTGTCTGACTCCAGAGCCTCCCCCACCACCTGCCTTTAGCCACTTGCCCGAAGAGTGAGACAGACTGACTTGAAGTCCGCGACGCTGAGTCCAGCCAGGGTGAGTGGGGAGTCCGAGAACCTCATTAGAAGTGAAGCTGCCACACATGTCAAAAACCCCGGCTGCCCAGCCGGCCACACTCGGCTTCCAGCACACAGTGTAAACATCCTTACTAATTCACCAAACTCAGTCACGTTACTGTGATGGATTTTCCCATCATTACTCCTGAGTGAGTGACAACCTGCTCAGACACTTGCCTTCCCCGCTGCCTTCGGAGAGTTTCAGAAATCACGATGCTTTGCTCCCTAAGTTGATTTCAACTTGTCCTAAAGTCATTTTAATTGGTGAAGCATCAGAGGCAATTTGGGTAACTTTTTGAGAGCCCCGTTCCACCAGCACTGAGCTGGGGGAAGGGGGAGTCTCAGATGCCACCCTGGCCCCGGAGGCGGGGGGGCACTTTCCCATCCTCTGATTGGTCAGGAGACTGCACTCCACGCTTTATTTTCTTGTTTCTTGCTGAGGTTCCTACCGCTGGTTCCTGAGGATAACAAGATTCATTTTCTCAATGGCTCTGACAGATAGGATTGTTATTGTTATTACACTCATATACCACCTTTCCTCCGAGGAGCTTAAGGCGCTTTACAAATTTGAAAATTATCTAATAATCTTCCAGCAACTCTGGGAAAGGGGGAGAAGTAACAGCTAGAGGCACCGCAGTGCAGCCAGAGAACCCCCACACCCCTCACTCTGGGGGAGGACCGGGGAGGGCGGCTATGTAGCCGCTCTTGGGTTGGGGGTGGTTGCTGCGGAAGCCTCTGAATCCTTCTCCCTTCTGAATAAGGATGAGGAAGATGTCTGGCTGGGAAGAGGGAGAGGGGAAGGAAAAGAGGGAGGGAGGGAGGAAGGGAGACAGTCCCAGCTCCTAAGGACAAAATCCAACGGGAGGAAGCTCAGGCAAGGAGAGTTTTCTTTAAAGACACAAGAAATGAGAGGAAGCAGGAGGCTCCCAGGGGCTTGTGGGGAAGAGAGCTGAAATTCAAAATGGAAATCTACCAAAGCAGCAACTAGGCCCGTTGCTCAGGCATGAGAATATGGGCAGAAATATCAAGAGAATCCAAACTGCAAATTTAGGTGGCTGCTTTTAGGGGGGGTGTGGGAAGCCTCTGCGGACCTTTTTTTTTTTTTTTTTAACCTGCAAGCTGAGAGGGATGACATTAGGTCTCTCCTAGCCTGACATCCTATGATTCTGTCTTCCTTTAAATTTCCTCTTGCCAGAGGTGGCCCCAGTAATTGCAGCACCTTTACTAAGCATGAAGGGAAAGCTACTATCAAAATGACGGCGGGCTCAACTGTATTGCCATAATTTTCTTGAGAAGAAGGCATGCATACCCCACCCTGTTTGAGGCTGTCCTTTTGGGTTTGGGGATGTGTGATGGTTCTAGGCTGTAGCCTCTTGGAGGCCAAATATAGTATTGTGCTGAAGAGCTGGGCACTGGGATCAGACAGTGCGGTGACCTGGGGCAAATGACATAAGCACACTGAGCCTCAGTTTCCTCATCTGTTCAAGGATAGTGGCAATGCCTGGCTTTCTGTGGCTGCTTGAGGATGAACTGAGAGGACGTATGTACTGTGCCTGGCACAGTCAGCCATGAAGTCGGCCAAGAGGAGGAGGAGGGGACAAGGATGCTGACCACAGGGTATGATGTTGTGACTTATAATAAATTCGTCTTTGGGCTTTGTCCATTTCTGGCACAGAGTTCCTAAAACCCTTGGAATTGCTTAAGTGAGGATGCTACAAAGGTGTTGTTTGTTATGTTAATGAAATGACTTTTGGAAAGTCCCTAGATCACCTAAGGATGCAGGCTGGTTGCCAGGGGAACCGATCCTGTGATTAGGGGATGGGAACTTTTCCCCTACCCCCAAACACCCCCCAGCTTTGGGGGAGGGGGAGGGGCTGGAGAATGATTCCAATCACCAAAGGCCAATGGTTTAATCATGCGTGCCTACCTAATGAGGCCTCCATAAAACCCAAAAGGACAGAGTTCAGAGGACTTCCTAGTTGGTGAACACAGTGGAGGTGCTGGGGAGTGGCCTGGAAGCTCCACACCCCCCACGCCCTTGCCCTGTGCCTCTCTTTCACCTGCCTGCTCCTGAGTTACAGGTGACCCTCGAACAACACGGCTTTAAATGGCATGGGTCCACCTACACGCACATTTTTTTCGATAGTTACAGGATAGTACTGTAAATGTATTTTCCTTATGATTTTCTTAACATTTTCCTTTCTCTAGCTCTCTTTATGGTAAGAATATAGTACATAATACTTATATAATACATACAACACACAAAATATGTGTTAATTGATTGTTTCTGTTATCGGTAGAGCTTGTGATTAACAGTAGGCTATTAGTAGTTAAGTTTTTGGGGAGTCCAAAGTTAGGCATGGATTTTCAATTGCAAGGGGCGGGGGTTGGTGCTCCTAACCTCCTGTATTGTTCAAGGATCAACTGTATATACTTTCATAATAAACCAGTAATCTAGTAAGTAAAATGTTCCTCCGAGTTCTGTGAGCCTCTCTAGCACATTAATCAAACCCTGAGAGGGGGTCACTGGAACCTCCAATCTAGTCCGTTGGTCAGGAGCACAGGGGACAACTTGGACTTGTGATTGGCATCTGAGGCAGGGGTTGGGGGGGTGGCAGTCTTGTAGCACTGAGGCCTTAACCCGTGGAATGTGATGCTATCTCCAGCTTGATACTGTCAGAATTCAGTTGAATTGTTGGACACCCAGCTGTGTCCAAGAATTGTTGGTGTGAAGAAAGCCCCCTTCCTGCATTGAAATGGGGTTTGGAACCCTTTATAAGGCTCTGCTTGCCTTGAGCTTTTCTTTTCTTTTTTTAAAGATTTATTTATTTGAAAGAGAGAGAGAGAGACTATACATGAGGGAGGAGCAAAGAGAGGGAAAGGGAATCTCAAGCAGACTCCCTGCTGAGTATGGAGCCAGAGGGTGAGGGTAGGGCTTGATCTCATGACCCTGAGATCATGACCTGAGCCAAAATCAAGACTTGGATGCTTAACTGACTGAGCCATCCAGGTGCTCCCCCCCTTTTTTTTTTTTCTTTTTTTTGAGATTTTACTTTTAAGTAATCTCTACACCCAGCATGGGGCTTGAACTCACAACCATGAGATTGAGACTTATATGCTCCAAGGACTGAGACAGCCAGGCGGAGGCTCCTCCCTTGAGCTTCCTCTAAAGCCCCGTCCTCACTCAGGGGCGGTTGCCAGGCAACGGATTTGGGTGGGGAGGGTGAGGCAGAGGCTGGACACACAGCAGGATGGTCTTTGAGCCACCTATTCTTCATCCTGTCCCCACCCCAGGCCCACCAGACCATGGCTCTCATCCTAATCCCCTTGGCTGCTCTCTCCCCAGGGCCCTCAGCTTCCCCTGCAGGCTTAACGGACCCTGGAGGTGCCCGCCAGCCGCCTCCCGCTCCAGCTGCCCAGCCCGCACCTCTCCCTGAGTCTCCGCTGGGGCTCAGACAAGGCTGCTTAGTGAGCCCAGTCTTTGGAGGAGGCCTGGGACCCCTGCTGCTTGGATGAGTGTGGGGGTACCCTCTGAGGAGCCCAAAGGAAGCCGCTAGGAGGTGGAAGTAATGTTGCAGGCTAGAGTGTGAAAGGCAGATGGGGAGGAGACACAGTATAATTGAGGACAGTGAGCTGGAGAGAGAATGGAGAAGCTTTTAAGGGTGGAGAGAGAATTCGAGAGGGGAGGCCCTGTAGTTCTCTCATACCCTCCTGCTGACATAAGCATAGTAAGTACTCACTAGACGGGAGCGATTATACACACACACACACACACACACACACACACACACACACACACAAATAATTTTTAAATAATTAAGAAATTCCAAAACACCCAGCCCTCTAAGACCCTGTAGAGCTGGTACCTACCTACCTACCATCCATCCATCCATCTCATCTACACCCATTCATTCAATAAATACTGATTAAGCACCAGCTCTGTGCCAGACCTAATGCAAGGCACTGTGGGACAGTGACGAACAGAAACACACATGGACCCTGCCCTCCCAGAGTTTAGGGTCCAGCGAGGGACACAGACTTGAAACAGGCAAGCACACAAAGAAATTATTTCGAAAGTGTCTTCTTCATTCCATCGTGCATTTCACAACATCTGAAAGAGCAAAACTAAGAGGCCACCTCTAGACGGCTGGCCGGGGACGCCTCTTTGTGGGAAGGCTGGTTCAGGAAAGATGTAAAGGCTGCATGGGAATTGGCCAGGGGCAGGTTGGGGAGGGAAGGTTCTAAGTAGACCCACGGACAGAGTCAGCAGGGCCTGGGCTGTGAATGGGAAGTTACTGAAGGAGAGGGATCTAATGTAAGTTTTTAATGACCTCTCTGGCAGTGGAGTGAGGAATGGATTAGAGAGGGGGATGAGAGTGCAAGCAGCAAGACCAGTGAGCAGGCTACTTCAGGTGCTAATAGGGTAGAGGGCCTCCCTCGATGTCCATCCTCTACCCACTTAGGATCTAGAGTACGGCGGCTCTTAAGAGTCTCTCAACTGGGGAGTTTTAAGAATCCTGGTATCCCAGTTGCATCCCAGATTACTTAACTCAGAGTCCCAGAGGGTAGGACCCCGCATGAGTCCTTTGTAAAACATCCCAGGGCATCCCGAAGCACTGTTCCAGCACCGTCTCCATCTCCAAGAGGGTGAAGAGAAGTCACACTTCTGAGCACCTACTATGCCAATTTAGTGTTTACCTTAGTTTAATTCTCACTACAACTGTGAGAGGCGAGTATTACTGCACCCACTTTACAGAAGAGGAAACTGAAGCTCAGAAAGGTCAAATGTTTTGCTTCTCTACTTCGCGGCCTTGAGGAAGTCACTTAAACTTCTTAGAGCCTATTTCTGTATAAATGGGGGATAGTATCTACATAGACTTGTCAGGGGAGTGAAATGTGGCAAGTTTGCCCACATCCGGAATAAACTGAGTTCCATATATCGTAACCAATATTAGCAGAGCCTGAGGCCCGGAGTCAGTAAGCGGCAGAGACAGGATTTGAGCCTCTGAGCTGTCCTACCTCCCATCACACAGAGACTAGCTCTCTAGAGAGAGGCTGGATTCTGAGGTGTCCCTGTGGGTGCACTGGGAGGAACCCAGCCCAGGCACAAGGATCAGGGCCACCGACCAAGCCTGGGAGTCTGTACCAAGCTCCAGTCGGACTGCTGCCTTCTAACCTGGGTTTCACTGGGGTCTCCCCGCTTCCCTCTGCAAGGAAAGTGGGAAGAATGTCCACTTTCACAGATATGGGGAAGTAGCTTGCCCAAAGACACAAAGTGAGAGAGAGGGAAGGATGGCCCCAGGTCCCATATGTCCCCACCTAAGGCCTTTTCCTCTTGCACAGGGGAACAGAGGGGAAGATGAGGCTGGATTTTGTGGGGATGGGCTGCCTAGAGCTGGTGCTGGGGCACCAAGAAGGGTGGGTGGTCTGAGGTGAATACTGAGGCCCAGGGCCCAACTCCTCAGTCCCAGGACTAGTAGGTTCGCTGGCTGACTCCGGGTAGGCCCACCACCATGAGGGCCCCCACCGCCATCCCTGGTCCCTGAGAATATCCCCAGCTGGAGCCCAGACCCTGCTCATGATGAGGACCCTGCGGGTTCCCCCAGCCGTATCAGTAGAGCTGAGCAGCTATGAACACAGCCTCTGAAGTCAGGCGGGCTTAAATTTCCATCTCAGCCCTGCTTCTTACGTGCTGTAACACCTTAAGCCAATTTCTTAACTCATCTAAGCCTCAGTTTTCTCATCTGTAAACTGGAGAGAAGTAAAAAAAAAAATGTAGATCAAATCAACTGATAAAGGAGCTCCAAGCTATGTTATTCATTGAAAACAAAAAGGCAGAACAGAAGAAATCGAGATGCAGAACAGTTTTCGTTTTTGTTTTTTAAAGTAGGCTCTATGCCCAACGCCGGTATTGAACTCACAGCCTGAGATCAAGACCTGAGCTGAGATTGAGACTCGGATGCTCAGCCGAGTGACCTACCCAGGCGCCCTCAAAACAGTTTTAATATATATGCACCAAGACAAATTTTTTAAAAAGGGATACTCATATACATGTGTGCCTGTTATGAATAAATTATATTGGAAAGCCCACAAAACAACGGGAACTGTGCTTCCCCTTTGGGGAGGAGGGCGAGGGATGGGAGTAACAAGAACAGTTACTTTTCATTGAATACCACTGGTACTATTTGAATTTTGTTTACTTTGTGCAAGTTCTATTTTTTCAATTAGAGTTTTTTTTCTTTTAATGGGGTTAATCAGATTTACAAGGTTGACTCAAGGATTAAATAAATTAATACATGTAAAGTACGTAGCACAGAGCAAGCACTCAGTTCTGCACCACGGTATTTGTTGAGCGTGTGGTAGCTTTCACTGACTCCAGTTCTTTACCCCCTCTACCATAACCCCAAGTTGCCGTGACCTCAGGTCTTGCTTTGGCAGAGGGGGTGCTGACGTGCTTAGCCACGCTCTCTTGCATTTTCACCTTTTGCAAAAGAACGTGCCTCAGGTAGCTGCTGGTCCAACAACGGTTAGAGAAATATGAGACAGATTTATACTCAATCCACAGTTTTTTGGGTTTTGTTTTTTCTTAGATTTCATTTTTAAGTAATCTCTCCACCCAACTTGGGACTCGAACTTACAACCCCGAGATCAAGAGGCGTCTGGGTGGCTCAGTGGGTTAAAGCCTCTGCCTTCGGCTCAGGTCATGATCTCAGGGTCCTGGGATCGAGCCCCGCATCGGGCTCTCTGCTCAGCGGGGAACCTGCTTCCCCCTCTCTCTCTGCCTGCCTCTCTACCTACTCGTGATCTCTCTCTCTGTCAAATAAATAAACAAAATCTTAAATAAATAAATAAACAACCCCAAGATTAAGAGTCGCAGTCTCCACCGACTGGGCCAGCCAGGTGCCCCCTCAATCCACAGTTTAAAACCAACCCCACCTGAGCCCAGTCCAGATCAACCAAAATCCAGTCAGCCTGCAAGAAGTTCTGTTGTATGACCCAGAATTTTGGAGTGGTTTAATATATAACATTATTATTTATTTTATTTTATTATTATTTTTTTAATATACGACATATATACGACATATATGACAAAATCTGATTAATGGAGATTCTGTGCAGGCCCTGTGCTAGGTACAGGGGATGCAATAGTAAGCAAAACCAGGTACAGTCCCTGCCCTCATGGACTTTATATTTTAATGATGAAAGGGCTGTGAGAGCATTTAATGGCAGGGAGGTAAGGAGAGTTGATCTAGGCAGAGGGTCAAAGAAGCTTCCTTGAGGCAGTGACACTTGAATTAAGACTTGAAAGATGAACAGAAGTTAACTAGGTAAACTTCAGACAAAGGAATAGAATGTGCAAAGGCCCTGAGGCTGGGAGGGACCATGGCTTCTACAAGGGGGCTATAAGTAGCTGGCCAAGGAGGGACTGGTGTGAGATCAGGTGGGAGGTGCAGATCAGGCAAGGATATATTTTTTAAAGCAATGGAAAACTTTGGGAAGGTTTAGCGGAAGGCAGAGGAGGACATGAAATTCATTTAGGAGGAGGTCACTTGGACTGAAGTTATATACACACTGGAAGTTCTGTTAGTTGAGGAAGTAACTGGAACTATTACAACATCTGTGGCCATCTCTTTGTCTCTGCTACTTCTGTGTCCATCTCCATATCTGTGTCCTTGATTTTGTGTCCAGCCTCATAAGCTCCAGAGTCCCCAGCCCCTTCCCAGATTACTGGGGTTCTTAAAAACTTAGGATTCTCTTCATCCATACTACATACGTATACCCCGGGAATTTGCAAAATTCTTGCCCATCTTCTGGGCATCTTGGGTCTCTCTGGGTGTGCTGGGCCCAGGCTGCTATCTCTGGGAAGAAGCTGAAGGCTGCTCCCTGGGCTCCTGAGTCTGAGGCCCTATGACTCCTCCCAGATGGGGGCGGGGGGGGGGGCTGGGGGAGGAGCAGAAGGCAGAAAAGGCCCTGGCATCTGCAAACCTCCCATCAGTGCAAATCAATGCAAGATTAAAATTCATGATGGTTCCGGGGCACAACTGCAAACAATTTGTTCAGTAAACTTTGCTCTAATTGGCATTCGTAGAATTTCCTGTTAATCAGGCCCCTTGGGCTCTGCGGGGCTGGGATGCTCTGTCTCCCTACGACAGGACAGCGATCATTTATGGGTGGGCGTGAGAAAAAGGGGGAGGAAGGATGGGTAAACGTGGGCATGTCTAATTATTTGCCTGGGTATTTCTCACGGTGGGGACACAAGTATCAGACTGGGGTGTCCACAGGTGACCTTGCTTAGGGTCCATTCCGAGCAGGTCTGTGATTTGGGGTGAATCTGGAGTGAATCTGCCTGAGTCAGCGTCTGGGTCCTGGGGTGACGTATACCGGTTGGGGAATGCGTCCAGATGGTGGGGGTGTGTAGCAGGTCGTGTATCTAAGTGTTGGTTTTGGTGACTGCACACAGCTGTCCAGGCAAGGCCTGCAGCAGGTGTCTGAGGTTAGTAAAGTGGGGCTCAGTGTGGAGGCTGCTGGAACAAGAGATAGGAGCTAGTGATGATCAAGTTGGGTCCCGAACTAAGAGGGTCTCCTGCCCACGAGTCCCTGGTCTCTCCATGCTAGCTGCCACCAAGGGCGGACTGGGTGGTCCCCCACTCCATGCCCACTCTCCCTTCACCAGGGCCCTCACATGCCCACCCACACACCAGAGCCCCAAGACCCAGGGCCCAAGGGCTTTTGAGGGTTCTGCAGAAAAATACCAATCACCTCAAATATGAACAGAATTCACATGAAGAGACTGCAAGTAATAAATGCTTAATTCTGTCTACAAAATGTAGCATCGTGCCCCCCTGCAAAGCCACTCAGCTCACATGATTACACAGAAATGATATGTAATGTGGGATCCGGCTGTGCCTTCTCGTGTTTGACGTGTAGCCTCCAGAAGGAGGAAGGCCCAAGAAGATCGAGAGACACCCCTGGCCCGTGGCTTGAGCTCTGGGAGGAGAGCCCAGCCCCTCCCCTCCCAGGTCCCTGACTCTGCTCACTCGCCTGAGCCATCCCCTGTCCTTGTACAGTGATGGGGGTCACCCTGGCATGCTGTCGGGCCTGACAGCACGGGACAGTGGAAAGGTGTAGCTCTGCGTGGTGTGTGTGCGTGTGTGTTACAGGCTCCGAGCGCCACGGCTGCCTGCGGCTTGTGTCTCTGAATGGGTTTATACTCAAACACAGAGAGCAACCACAGTGCTGGGATAATTGTGTGTAAGGGACTGTGTCTTATGCCCAGATGGTTATGGTGCTTCTGTGTGTGTGTGTGTGTGTGTGTGTGTGTGTACACACGTGTGCATGCATGCCCAAACAGATAACTTGCCTGAACATGAGGGCTTGGGGAGGGTTGTGCTGGCTTGGGGGGTGGTGTGTGAGTAGCCCCCACCCCAGCATCCCTCACCATCATTATCTCAGCAGGAGCAGCTCTTGCCCTGGGGCCCGCCCTCACTGTTTCTAGCAGCTGCTGCTTTTCCCCAAATTAACCCCTCTGCTCCAGCTTCTCATTTTCCTGCTGGGGGGCCTTGGGCTGGCTGGGGAGGGGTCTCAGGCAGACAGTGCCCCCAGCAAGCAAGCTGATTTTCCATAGACCCCAGTCCCCACCTCCCTGCCCCCCCAGTCCACAGGGTTCCTCTTCTTTCTTTATTCCTGTTACTGTGGAGGACAGGGATTGTGTGACAGTGTGAGAGAGAGAGAGAGAGAGAGAGAGAGAGAGAGAGTGTGTGTGTGTGTGTGTGTGTGTGTGTGTGTGTTTGTGATACACATGAGTAGGGGAGGGGAGGAGGAAGGGGCTGGGTCTAGAATGGGAATGGTTGAGAAAGATGTGACAGGGCCCTGGCTGGCTGGGAGGGGAGGGGCTGCTCTCTGGGTCTTTGCGCAGGGGTCCTGAGTCCCTCTGGCAGCAGGGAAGGGCGAAGAGTCTGAAGTGCAGGGGGCAGGCCTATGGCTTTTCCCAGCTAGGAAAGTCAGGGGTCCACCGTAGGCTTCTCCGAGGGCAACCAGAGATGGAAATAAGAGCCCCCTCTCCCTTCTCAAAGGGCCAAATCCAGGTAGAGGAGACCGAAGATCTCAGCAGAAGTTGCTGAGGAGAGGGGGAAGCAGGGGGACAGATGAGAGAGGGGAGAAGGGAAGAGAAAGTTAATCCCTGAAGACCTTGGTTTGAATGGCTCTGTCTGCCACCTCCCTGAGGCCAGGGAGGAAGGAGTGGGCTCCCGAGATTCCAGATGAAACCCAGGGAAGGTGCAGACGAGGGAGCCCAGGTCTGAGGGAGGTGGATGGGCGCTCTGAGCTCTGGTGGCTGCGTGGAAGGACCCTGTCCATGACACAGATCTGTTGACCATGCCAGGTGGCAGGGACATCAGCTACCAGCACCTTGGCTCTGAATCCAAGACATTCAAGTTCTACCATATATATCCCCCTGGGACAAAATCGTGAGCAAGACCCAGGTGGGGCCTCAAGGAGCAGCAGGCTGCTGGGAACCAAACCAGCGCTGGGAAGGGGAACAAAACTCAGGGCTGTGGCCATTCGAAGGAAGCGTATCAGCCAACCTAGGGAAAGCTTCTTGGAGGAGGTGATGTCTCAGCCCAGGCCTGAATGATCGGTTGTAATAATAACACAAGTTATTACTTGCGATCCTAGCGACAGACAAGAGCAACCCCAAGCAACTTCCCACATGCCAGATAGATTTTCTCAGTGGAGCTTTCTAACTTTTCTGCGAGTTAGGTACTAGAACCCTCATTGGACGGCTGAGGACATGGAGACTCAGAAAGGTGCCCAACCACAAATAGCTAATAAGTGACAGAGCCAAGATTTCAAGTCCACCCAAATCTGAGTATTGGCCCGCTCTGGGGCACGGCCTCCCATGGTGCTTGGTGCTAGGTCCCTCTTCCTGATTTCAGCAGCAGCGGTGCGGGCCTCTGAGCACCCCCACGGCCCCACAGAGGTGAGCCCGGCAGCCTGGACCAGGCTCCCGAGGGCCCGAGGGAGGAGTGGGTTGGGACAAGGCCGGTGTGGCGCTCCGGCCGGTGTTTGCAGAGAATGACATCTACCTGGCCCTGTTTTCATTTGCTTTTTAGTTGAGAAGGGAAAAGGCCGGCGTTTTTATGACACCAGCTTGTGATTCTATTTTCTGTTTAAATTCTGGGTGAGGGAAAAATAAGAGACATCAGAGAAACCTTCAGAATCTCATTTTGAGAGTCTGAGCTGCAGATAAATGAGCCTCCTGCAGAAATGCTACATCAAAGCGAATTTTCTCAGCTGTATTTTCTTTCTTTTAATAGGGCCATTTACTACATTAATATTCCAGGAAGTCATTTTAATTTCGTGTTTATCATCCATTGGGAAAGTTAAACAAGATCAATATGTAACCAGTGGCGAATTTGGCGATCTTGGGGGAGAAGGGGCGTGTTGGGAGGCTGTGGTGATTCTATCACTGGGAGTCCTTGAGAGGGGAAGGGAGGAGGCTGGGGAAGGGAGGACAGGTGAGGGGGAGGGGAGGAGGAGCATAGGGGAGTTGTAAGGTGGTGATTGTCGGAACATGGCATCCGAGGAACAATTACTGAGTAGTTACTAGTGTGAGGCGCTGCTCAGGCCTTGTGTTTTTGAATCCGCACAACTCATGAGTAGGTACCCTATTCCCATCGTTACATATGGGGAAACTGAGGCTCGTAAAATTTGTCGCATGTCCACAGTCTTCCAGGAGAACTCTGATTCATTGACCGATTCATTCCTTCAATGAGTATGTGTCAAACACCTGCTACGTGCCAGGCATTTACCTAGCAACCGGAGGATTTTGGTCAATGAAAGTTAATTTACCAAAAGCCTAAGGCTCCATGTCAAATCCACTGAATGTCTCCTTTAGTGAATTGTCTGCTTCTGGGGAAACAGGTGGGGCCCTGCCCTTGTGGAGGTTACAGTCAAGTGGGATGACAGGTTTTCATTGAGTAATCACCCAAGTCAAGACGAGCTTGCCCCCTTGGTAGAGGTCAGGGCTGGAAGGGGGGGCTTCATCTAGAGGGGCAGGTTTCCGGGTTGGGCACTGCGCGGGGTGGGGAGGTGCACCCCCTGAGATCTCGGGGAAGCATGGGAGGCGGCTGGCTGACAGGGAAGAACAGAGCCCTGGGGCAGGAAGCAGGGCCAGTTCCAGGGAGGGGGACAAGAGAACAACAAAGTTGGGAGGAGGATCCTGGAACTTCAGGGGCTGCTAAGGTGGACAGCAGATATGATGGGACCCCTTGAGCTTAGGGGAACGACTTGGGGGTCCTAAAGGGCCATGAGGCAGATGTATACTCTGGGTCAATGTCTATGCACCGAGGGTCCTCAAGTCGGGGATCCGTAAGGCCAATTCCCAGGCAGTGCAAAGAGGCAGGGGTGGGAAGTGGCAGGCGTTAAATAAAGCCCCATGAGCTGTGGGTGTTTCAGGGCACTCGGGAGGATGGGGCTGGACATTAAAGGGAGAGCGTCTTCAGGGAATTTAGAGACGGACAAGGCAAAACCCTTGGAATCATCTGTGATTCCGCCCTTCCTCACAGCCCCCCACTTTGATCCATCAGCTCATCCTGCTGGCTGACCTCTGCGATCCATCCCGAATCAGACCTCTTCCCACTGCGTCCACTGCCATCTCCCTGAACTAAGCCACCAGCTATGCTCCCTTGGATTACGGCGGTCGCCTCCTACCTCTTGTCTCTGCTTTGGTCCTTGACACCCTATCATCTATTCTCAACACCATAGCCAGAGTGATACCTTTAAAACATAAATCACGTCGCGCCTAAAACCCTCTGGTGGATTCTTGTCTTACTCAGATAAAAGCTAGTTCTTACAAAGGCCCACGAGGCCCTACAATCTCCCCACAACGTTGTGGCTCTAATTCCTACTGCTCTACCTTTGCTAATGCCCGTGACTCTGGCCTGCTTGCTGTTCTAGGAACTTACCAGCTAGGGTCCCACCTCCGCACCTTCACACTTTGTACTTGCTGTTCCCTCTCCCTGGAATGCTCTTCCCTGGATCTATGTGCTGGCTCACTCCTTCACTTCCTTTGAGTCTTCGTGCGAAGTCACTTTCTCTGTGAGGCCCTCTCTGACCACCCGATTTGCACAGCAGTCCTCCCCATCAGCTCCCCTTCTCCCCCACGCTGCTTGCTTGCGTTCACGGCATTTCTTGTTTCTAACATAGGTTATAATGTACTTATTCACCTTGTTTGCGGTCTGCCTCCCATAAGTGTCAGCTCCACGGGGCGGGGATTTTGTCCATTTTGTTCACGGCTACATCCCCTGTGCCTAGAACAGTTAGCCGGATAAGAAGGGACGCCTCCCCATGTCGGGAGCAAGGAGAAAGGTGCCAGAGGGAGTACTATCTCTGGGATGACTTGTTCTTTTTTTTTTTTAATTTTGTTTATTTATTTGACAGAGAGAGAGAGAGATAGAGAGAGAGAGATCACAAGTAGGCAGAGAGACAGGCAGAGGGAGAGGGAGAAGCAGACTCCCTGCTGAGCAGGGAGCTCAATGCGGGGCTCGATCCCAGGACCCTGAGATCATGACCTGAGCCAAAGGCAGAGGCTTAACAACTGAGCCACTGAGGTGCCCTGGATGACTTGTTCTTGATATAATTCTTTTAATTCCACTGACTCCTGTCAACAGCCCTTCAAAGTGACAACTATGTTTGGCTGCATATTATGGATGGGGCAGCTGAGGCTCCACAAGGTAGTAAAGGAAGAGCAGACCTGGACATCCTGTAGCTCTCAGGATAGGCACTGGTGCCTCCATTTACCTTGTACAGGACCTTGGACAAGGTTTTGTCCTTTCTGTGCCTCAATGTCCTCATCTACAAAATGGGTACAATCATAGTACATATCTCCAGGGGCTGTTAGGAGAAATCAGTGGCACAAGACATGCCCATTCTTCAGCTTGGGGTACACAGATGGTGCCCAATAATGTTAGCTATTGTTATTCTGGGAGCTATACTCTGCTGCATGAGGGGGGCCCCCTGGGCCATTCCCCACCCAGGAATCTCCATTCCTTCAGTCAGTCTAAGCCTCTGCCTCCAGTCTGACCTTCAGTCAGTCTAAGCCTCTGCCTCCAAATGGCAGTGGCCAGTCTTGTTCAGTCCCATTTGTTTAGGTGGAATTTAATTTCTCCCTAAGCTGAGAGTCTTCTGCTCCCTCCTGCCCTCTCTCTTGCTCTCATCAGCAGGAAAATGAGCTCTGGGAGCTTTCCCCCTAGTCCAGAAATCCAAGGTGAAGAATTTCATTAACAATCAAGAGGACATAATCAACATTCTAATAATTCCAGATCGGCACTCCCCCATTTTGTAGCCCTCCCAAAATGCCCCCATCCTCCCTACTCCATCCCATTCCTGGCTCTCTCAGACACACTCACCTTGACCAAGAAATCTCATTTCCTCTCAAGCCAAATTTACTTTGCTATTACATTCAGCACCTTACCTTCTGCCCTGATGATGAGGAGATGTGCTCCAGACTTCCTAGACTTCTCCTGCTTCTGAAAGAAATGTGAGTGGGAACAGTGTTGTCATGAGGGGCTGGCTTCTCTTACACCTCCAGGAATGTTCCAGAATGGGCGGACACATTTTCCCCTGGGGACTCAGGAACTCCATACTCCACGGCCAAGGAAGCAGAACTTCTGGTGGGCGGGGGAAGCAGGAGGCTCTGGTGATCTCTTCTTTAGGACTGCCGAGTGACCCCCTATCCCAGCACTTAGGAAGGTTTAGCCTGTACCATCTTCTGCCCGTATGACCTTGGACCACTTAATCTTTCTGGGCTTCAGTTTCCTTACCTGTAAAACGGGGATGATAGCAGTAATGCTCCTCTCAAGGTCACTGGGGGAATGGAAGGAGAGGTTTATTAGCACAGTGCCTGGTACGGAGTGGGCTCGGGGTCAATCAGAGCTGTCGCTGTTATTACAAGCATAGCGGTGGTCATAGTGTCTTTGCACTTGAATCCTGCGCTGTGGTACCCACCATCCTTTCTCTCACTTGCTCCTTCCTTCATCCAGGTGGAATACAAGGTGTGGTTATTGATACAGTGGAGTATGGCTGATGAATATGTTAAACAGGCCTTTCTAGTATGGTGTGGTCAGACCTAGGACAGGCAAAGTTCCAAGGGCTATGGGAACCCAAAGGGGGTGCCTGTGTGAGATCAGAGGGCCTGGCAGGAGCTGACTTATGTTGAGAGCTGAGGAATGAGGAAGAGTTTGCCCGGAGATGGTAAGTAGGAGGGACTGAGGGTGGGAACTGTCAGGGCAGAGGCCTGGAGGTGAGAGCTCCTAGCTGAGCCCTCCTTCTGCAGTTGTGCTGAGGGGCCCTTTGGAGCAGAGGCCAGCGGGGGGCCTGGTGAGGGGGAAACCCAGCCTTGCGAGCCATGAGGGGGAGTGTGGCTTTTATCCTGAGGGCAACGTGGAGCCACTGAAGGACACTGAGGAGAGGAGTGACCTGAGTTTTATTAGAGAAACGTCTATCTGGCGGCAGTGTGGAGACCAGACAGGAGCTGACAAGGGCCCACATGGGGAGACAAGCGAGAATGTGGATGGGGCCTGGGCCTGGGGAAGGCTGTGGTGATGAGAAAAAGTGGAAATATGGCCACATGCATTACAAAGGCAATTCTGCCTAGGGCCAGCACTGAGGGACAGTCAGGGGGCTGGAGATGATGGGTGGCTGGAGTGTGGCCTGAGCACCCCCACCTGCCGGGGAGGGGGTGGGGCTAGTAGAGGCAGCAGGACTGAGGGGAGAATGGTCCCTGCATGTCTGTGCCCCGGGTGGGGGATTTCTGTGGCCCAGGTCCCTATCTAGGAAGACACCTGAGGGAGACAGGGCTCAGAACAGGAGCCCAGGAGTCTTGGGTCACCCTGGCCAGGCCCAGCTCAGTGCTTTATGCAGCTGGGGGCACAAGGATTCCAGGCTCAACGGAGGCTGCAGCTGGAAGTTTAATTCTCTAATCTCTGAATCCTGCGCAAATCCCTTTCGAGACTTGAGTGGCCCTTAGGCATGCTTCCTGATGGTGGCCCCATGGCAAGGCTACTGGCACCTCCTTTGTGCTTCACAAACACACACCACACCCTCGAGCCTGTGTCTGTGCGCATGTGCGCACACACAGAGACACAAACACAGCGTTCCAGGCTCCAGGATGAAGGGGAGGGGTGGGGATGGGGGATGGGGAGAATGGAAGGCAGGGCCCTTGAGCGTCCAGAAGAGGAAGAGGCACAGGAGGAGGAGGAGGAAGGAGCAGAGAAGGTCCCCCCAGTTTCAGTCTCCCTGACTGAGCCGGAGATTCACGCTAGGGGAGGGGTATTGCTGTGAGGGGACTGACAAAACCTCTCCCTCCTGGAGCTGCAGCTGGGCATCAAATTTCCAGACACCTTCCCTTCTAGCTCCTTCCTAGGGCTCACGGTTCTGGGTGCCTCCCCAACTTCTGACCGTCCTCCCGAGGGGATGTATAGCAGGTCTGGCTCTGTGTGTATATGTTCTGGGGAGAGGGAGACTATCTGGGGAAAAAGTGGAGGAGGGAGGAAAGTCTTGCCTCCTTTGTACTGGGGACGGGAGAGGTTGTTCCCACTTGTAGGGGAGGTAAGACAGATGGTTATGAGCCTCCTGGAAGGTCTCCTGCCCTCACCTCTGGCCCCCAATCTTTCCTCCGTATGGCAGGCATATCACCCTCTGGCCCCAAATCTTTCTACAGCTCCTCCGTGTCCTCAGAGTCAAGTCTAAACTCTCAAACATGACTGACAGGACCTCTGTCCATCCTTCCGGCCTGTATGCTGACCTCCCTTCCCCTTGAAGCCTCCAGGTTTCCTCCGACTGTTGTTCCCTCTGTTGGTCTAGCCCCACACCCTACCCTTCTTCCTCATTCTTTAGGTCTCTGAAATCCTGAAGCCAGCTAGAAAAGATTCCACCTTTGGGCCCCAGGGGCTACCCTCCCCCGCCCCCCCATAGCCCGTGGTTCCCCTATCCCAGCTCTGATCACTGTATGTTAACTGTCTGGCCCTTTCCCTCTCAAGGCTGTGAGCTCTGTGAGGGCAGGAACTTGCCTTTCTAGAATCCTCAACCCCTGGCCCCATGACTAGCATTGATTAGATAATAGTGGAAGAAAAACTCCAGGAGTTAGCAAAGTGGTATTACCTTTCAGTCTAGAAGCCAGTTAGAGATCACCAAGATGAACCTCCTATTTTTGAGGCCCAGACAGTGGAAAGGAGTTGCCCAAGGTCACAGAGAGGGAGTGTCTGAGTTGGGAAAAAGAATTCAGGTGTTCTAACTAATGAGCTCTTGCCCTCCCATGGTGGCTCAGAGCAGGGGGGACAGAGCGGGAGGTGGAGCAGGAGTGCACAGGGGCATGCAATGGGGAAAGGGTTCAGTCTGAGGATCCCCCAACAGCAGCATTTGGGGGGGCAGTGTGCTTGACTGGTGGGGAACCGCTTCCTGCTGCCCCATAGTGAGGGCACCCAGCTCCCTAGGGAGGAGTCCACTTAGGACTGAGTGACAGGGGTGCTAGGGAGCTGAGCTGGCCAGGCCTTGGACTGGCAATTTACGTCATCTTAAGCCCCCCTGGGGAAGCTGAAAGTGGGTACCCAGGGGGCAAGGCAAGCGCTGGGGAAGCAATCACTGGCTAATAGCCTCCCAGCCTGAGATGCAATTAGGGGCAAATTCCTAGGGGACCTGGAGGCAGCAGGACGGGCAGTAGGTAGTTTGGAGTTGGGGGTGGGGGCACAGCTCTACACTCCACGCTCAGGGTCAGAGCAGCCAGGATGAGGACCCATACTGGGTCAGGAGACCCTCAAATAGAAGGAAGGGTAGAGACGCAGGTGGGTAGTGAGGCCGGGGTGGTGGTGGGGGCTTGGCAGTGAAGCACAATTGCGGAAGATTGAGTGGGGAGGGGTGCTTTCCCAGGACCCCAGACAGAATAGTCAGAGAGCCAAGCTCGGTAACTGAGCGCCTCAGCCTTCCTGAGGGGCAGTTCCCTTCCCTGTAAGATAAGAACAGTAACAGAATCTACCTCAGAGGGCCACTGGGAAAGTTAAGTGAGGAAAAGCCAGTAGTGTGCTTAGCTCAGACCCCAGCCCTTACGCAGGGCTCAGTAAGCCACGATGATGGCGATGATGGAGGGAGGTGGTATCCCATTCAGGGCATGAGCGAACTCGGGCATTACGCAGATCTGGGTTCACATCCCTGCCCCTCCACTTACTAGCTCCATGATTTTAGGCAAAAGACCAAGCCTGTAATCAGAATAGCACTACTTCACCTCAGCCGGGGGATGGGTGAGGGGCACGAGGGGAAGCCAACTGCCTGGAAGTAGGTTCTCCCTGAATGGGAGCTCTCCAGGGCGATGGCGGTCACTCCTAGACTCCAGGTCACCCCCTCCCCCTAATCTTCTGTCCCTGAGACCACCCAGCAGCTCTGACTGTGACCTCAGGGGCTCCAGCAGGGGTCGAGACAAAGGTCTGCAAAGCTGGCTTCCTCCTGGCGCGTTGAGGGGCCAACAGGGATAGGTGACTGGGGTTTGGAGGTGAGGTCTGTTTAGAAACTGCCATCAGATAGATACACTGCCTCTATGAGGCCCTGAGAACCTGCTGGACCAGTTCAGTCCTCCCAGAGCTGCAGCCCCAGCTCATGCAGCCCCAGGCCCAGCTCAGAGCAGAGGGGGAGGGGAGGGTGCAACGTTCTCTCCATTCCTCCTGAGTGGCCTTTCCTGAACACTCTAATCACCTGGCGTAATCCTCACACCCTCCCCCCCCAACATCCCTAGTTTGCAAATGGGTAAGCAGAGGTCAGAGAGAGTACAAGGCCCAAGGCTGCCTCACTAGTGTCAGCCCCAGCATTCTAACTCATGTTCGTTCCAGAGCCCAGGCTTTGAGGGGCAGCCTAGCACTTCTGAACTGGAGGGAAAAAAGGTCATTCCCCCCCACCCCGCCCCCGGCCAGTTCTGGAGCTCTGTAGGAATGTACAACTTGGCAGTGTTACCAAGCCCTGAATTCCGACGCTGGTGGTGGGAGGGCCCAGGGGTAAGGGGCCAGGATGGCTGGAGTGGAGAGCAGTGCCCCGCCTGCCACGAGATTATGGAATAGGCTACAGGTGTGGATGCCCAAGGACATGGGATGGCCCCCGGCTCTGTGGCCGCTTTTCACCTGCCTCGCAGCCAGGGAATGAGTCCAGGTGCTTTGAGATCAAACAGCCCCCCACTGGGGAGGTACAGCCACAACCCTGCCTAGGTGGCTGCCTTGGGGTAAATCTGAACCTGGATTTCCTGGTCCCTGGATGACTCGGCATAGCTGGGCCCAAGGTTCTCCTCTTTGGTGGTGGAGAAGGTGGAAATCGGCAGCCCCCTAACCCCCTAGAGGTAGTCTCCGTGCCAAGGGCTTCTTCCTCAGCCCCAGCACAGGCTCTGTGAGAGGAAGCCACACTCCATCGGCAGCTGGAGGCTGGAGAGCCGGCCCAGTGTGGCAGCAGGAGCGGGGCCCTGAGTGGACCTGAGTTCACATCCCGGCCCTACTACTTACCGGCTGGGTGGCCTGGGTCCCAGTGCTGTGGTCCGTGAAATGGGAATAATCACACCCACCTCCACACAGATTCATTTGGAACATCTGCAAGGAAAGCACAGGCATTCTACAATTGCTTGTTTCCTTTTCTCCCCAGCTCCCAAGGCTCTCTGGCAACCGAAATTCACCGTTAGCAGCAGAGCCATCCCAAGGCTCCCCTTTAAAACGCACAGAGCCAGGAATAGAGGGACAGCCATGAAGTCCACCTGAGATGAAGCGGCCCCAGAAAGTGGGCTTTCACAGCTGTGGGAGGGAAATGATGATGTTGTTCTTGTTACTGAGTTACTGATACCTGAGACAAGCAGAGCTGGGGAGGCCTTAGAATGCAGATTCTGGTCCCAGTCCCTTCTTTTATAAGGGGGAAAGGCAGAAACGGGGAGCTGCGGAGAGGGGCTCAGTCTATGCCAGGAGGGGCAGGGCCCTGACGCGGAGGGCCACTGTGGTTGGCCACTTCCTAAGCACCCAGAACTGTATCTGCCGCCTAGTGGGCATCCAATAAGTATTTATGGAATGAATGAGTGAACGAATGAATGGATGGATGGGGTGGTAGGAAGACAAAGGTGCCCCTCCAGGACAGGAGGGTGTCTCGGTGAGACTCTGGTCACCTTGACAAGGAGCCCTCAGGACGCCCCCAGGGCTGAGTCCACATGTCTCCTAGGCCTCCTGTGCCTCCTGCAATGGCCACTATGGGAGGCAGGGAAGGGAGATTCCTCAGGGACAAGGACTGAGGCCGTGCTCGTGCTCGAGGGCTGGAGGTGAGGCAGCAGGGGAGTTAGCTGAAGGAGGCAGGGAGGCTGGGTGGCTTCTGCTGTGAGAGCTCTGTGAGGGAGGGGTGCTCGGGGTCTGGGGCTGGAGGGGGGGCTTTGTGGAGACTTGGGAGGTGGCTGGGGGACCCTGAGTCACACTTGCTCAGAGCCCGGGAAACCTAGGGGGTTCTGCAGGCAAAGGCCACCTCCTCTCCTCACAGGTAGACGAACTCAGCTCTGGCGGCTCAGGATCCTGTTGCCATGGAGATGTGGAAGGCTCCTCAGAGAGCCTTGGAGGTGCTGGGCGTGGCCTGCCCTCGGCGCGGTTTGAAGCCTGGGGTCGGGGGAGGGGTGCAGTTAGGACAGCACTGGGGTTTGGCTGAGACCCAGTTGGGCACAACACCCACCCACGCCGTGGCAGCCACTAGGTTTAGAGTCCGCGGCCCTGGGCTAGAATCCCAATTACCAACTGGTGATCTTGGACAAGGGACCTCACATGGCTGACCTTCAGTTCCATCATCTTTAAAATGGGGTTCTAGTAGTCTCCCTAGGGTGGTGTTGCTGTTCACCTGAGCCTGAACGTGGGAAGCACCGTAGCAGACCATAGTGAGACCCCGGAAGCGGTAACTATTAATTCCATAATTGGGGTGAGGATTGGGGCTATGCAGGAGTCTGTCCCCAAGGCAGCAGCTCCCTGCCCTCTGCCTGCTCTCCGGGCTCCTGGGTGAGGCTGGAGGGAAGCCTGACTCATTCTCCACAGACGCGGGCGATCAGGAGTCAGGAGTTATGTCATCCTCTGAACATGGGCCTGGAGGCTCTGCCGCAGGCTCATCTGAAAAATAAATAATAACAACTTGAATAATTCACAGAATCTGTGTGAATAATTCACCAGGGCCTCCCAAGCACCAGCCGATTAGTCACCGCAGACCCGGGCTCTAGTCCCGTCTGCCTCAGGCTGCCCCACCTGCCCTGGGGAGTGTGGTCTGGCTATGGGTGCAGGAGGTGGCGGGCCTGAAGGAACAGTTGGGGGGCCCCCACCAAATCTGCAGGGGTCTGGGGGCAGTCGGGGAGGTAGGGTCCATGGTCTCTCCATGATAGAGATCCATGGCAGGGAAGCCAGAGGGGACTGTCCTGAATTCCCTGGGCTGGCCAGATCCTATAGCTGGCCATCACTGCTTCCCTGCTCTGGGCTGTATTTTGGAGATGTGGAAGAAGGTGAGCCCCTTCCTATTATATTTTAGTAACCAGTAGCCAGCCCAGCACAGCCCCATGTCCACAGGGACCCCTGGCTTCGAGGTCTCTCAGCTCTGAAATCGATCCTGCAAAGCCCACACTGAGCTCTCATGTTTCTCCTGGGAGGTGGGACGCGGCAGGGGTTAAATGCCTCTGCTCAGGGCCCAGGCAGACCTCAGTCCAACCTCCCACTTACCTGCTGTGTGTCTTGGCCAAGGGGCTCCAACCTGCCAGGTCTCCATTTCCTCGTCTGTAAAATGGGTATTAAAAACAGCTACTTCATAACATTGTTATTGTTCTGCCGGTGAAATGATGTCATGACCATCAATTGCTTAGCACAATGCCTGGCACATAGTAGGTGCTCAGAAACAGTAGCTGGTACAAGACACTCGTGTTCTGTCCCAGGATAGCATGGTGGGGCCTCAGAGGAGGGCGAGGGCTGCTCAGATGTCACAGATGTTCAGACAAAACATTGGCAGCCCCAAGAGATGGGCACAGACGGCCGGCCAATCCTGTCTGTCACCGTGTGGGTGGCCCATGGGGTCCTCCAAGTAGACACTCCACTCAAATGCCCACCGTCCTGTTTATCTGCTCCTCAGCCCTTGCCGCGATTCAGGATTATTTTCTTAGTCCCTTATTCACTTTTTGATTGTGTGCCTTCCCCACTAGACTGTGAACTCCATGAGGATGGGGACCTCATCTGTCTCATTTACCAGTATCTCCCCAGGCACTAGGATACTGCCTGGCACATAGTAGGTGCTCAGTAAATATTTGTCCATAAATGAATAGATTCATCAGCCTACTAGAAGAGAGCCTCCATCATCGGGGGGTCAGACGGGGCTCAGGGGCCTGTAGCTGGATGTGCAGCTCAGAGTGGAGACAGTGGTTTGGGGCTGGCCCCTGCCAGATTGTCTGAAGGGGTGAGAACAATGCCTATCTCTCCCTGTCTCCTCCCCACCCCCCCTTCCAGGTCAATCTTCCCCAGACCAACAGAACCAGGGATGCTTAATGGTGACACAAACTCGCTGCGCCTTCCCCAGTAATGATTTAATCGCTTGTTTAGAATTTCCTGTGGCATTAATGATTACTCCCCAGAACAGGGGGAATAATTGACTGCATTCTCACGGTGAGCGAGCTCCCTGTTAGTGGGGAGGTAAGCCTGCTCTTCTGTAATCTTCTCTCACCTGCCTGCCACTCACTCGTAGGGTGATCGAGACGGATGAGCTCACGTGTGCAGAGTGGCTGGGGAGCCACCAGCAGGCTGCAGGGCCTGGCTGGGGCCAGGACAATGCAGGGACAGGGGGATACTGAGGAAGAGATATGCAGGATGCAGAGACTGATGGAGAAAGAGCGAGAGCCAAGAGACAGGGAGAGAAAAGGGTCCTGGGAATCGGCGTTCTTGGGCCAAGTGATCCCCAGGCTCAGCTCCTAGCTTCCGGAGCTCCCAGCTGCCTCGTCCTTGCTGTTTGGCACAAGCTTCTGGGCATGAATGTGTGCCCCCCGTGTGTGCGCGTGGACATGTCTAGGGCCGTGTTTCTCAGAGAGCGCTACCCGGAGCAGTGGCAGCGGTGAGAGTGTGTGTTCTAGGCCCCACGTCAGACCTACTGAATCGGAATCCAGATGTGGAGGCTAGGACTCCGATGAGGTTTTCAGATGGCTGTGGTGCACCCAAGAGGGAGATGCCCTGCTCTAGTGTAGAGTGTAGACACACGTGAATGGGTGCGGGTGCTGCATGTGCCACGTGTACAAATCTGTAAGGTGTCCGCGTGAGCGTTTCGACCGCAGTCCCCAGCCAGAGGCCAGAAAAGAAAAGGCCCAGGCAGAAGCCAGATGCCCATGCCACCAGAGGACCTGGGGCTGCTCACTTCCGGGGAAGCCGAGGGGGCTAAGCTGGGCCCACTGTCCCTGCCAGGGCCCCCATAAAGTTGGCCTGGCAGCGGGATCTGCTGAGAGTTGCTGGCCTCAGTCCCGATGCCTCAACGTGGCTCAAAAAAGGACCCGATCCCAGCTCCGCTACTCCAGGGACTCGGAGTCCTAGGCACCTTTCCCCGCTCCACCCCTCCATGAGCCATTGCTGTCGGGCTTCAAGGGAGTGAACTTTCAGGGATGAAGCAATTTAAGGAGTACTACGGAGGGCTGGGGGGAAATGAATTACAGCCGAGATCCAAGAGAGGCCGTACCAACCCGCAGGAGCAGCCAGCGATGCAGCACAATTTGGAGCTCTGCCCAAATATTTTATATTTCAGAAAGGAGGAGTGGGAGGCGGGGTGGGGTGAATGCAATCCCTGGAGGTTCTTAGGGTAGCTCTGGGGTGTGAGAGCATCGCAGGGGGTGGGAGGGAAGGGAAGGGATGGGAAGGGGAAGGTGAAGATAGGGGGTGGGGAAGGACAGGGCATAAGGAAGAGATGGGGGAAGCAGAGAGTGGGAAGCCATAGGAGGGTGAGCAGACTGAGAGAAGGCAGGGAGGAAGGTAGAAGGGAGGGGGAGAGGCAAGAGAAGAGAAGGGAGACACTCCAGTTGGAGGAGAGAAGGGAAGAAGAGGCGGGGAGGTCCAGGCAGCAGGATAATGAGAGTGGTGATCCCATAGGCATCTATAGGGGCAGGATGGAGGAAAAGTCACCAAGGACTTGAGGATGCCCAGTGCTCAGGGAGGAGGGGGCCTGGGGTCATACTCTCCCGCCCTAGGCTAACCTGAAGAAAGGGGTGTGGACATGAGATCTATTAAGAATCTGAAACAAATGAAAAAGCAAGCTGCTTGTTGAGTTTTGTATTAAACAAGGCAAACAAATGGAAAGAGTATGAATAATTAGGAAGTAATGAAGACCTTGTAAAAATAGCTTTTTCTTTAAAAAAAAGGTAACAAAGAAAACAGAAAACCAGAACATATGCAAATTGCCCATCTTAGGCAGGTGAGTGAGTCAGCAAGCCAAGACACCCAGCCCCTAACAGCCCAGCTGGGCCTGGGGTTGAGGGGGGAGGGAGGTAGAAAGAAGTGGGCAGGAGGAGGAATTGGCTGGGCAGCCAAATCCTGCTAGAGTAAGTTGGGAAGTTGAGATCATGGACCTTCCCGGCACTTCCCCGCCTGCTACTCTCTCTGCTGGAGCAATCGGGACCCATTTGGTGGAGACCATGGCAGTCCCCAGCAGTGATGCTGACCTCACACGTCTAAGCCCGAACCCCAGCATCTCTCACTTTCTTTAATTACCACTGGGGACCCGTCATCCATTAATTCCATGCAACCCTTTCTGAACTCCTTTCTATTTTCAGCTTGCGAAGACCCCTTGAGAGTAACAAATTCCTGAAGTTGGATAGCAGCTGTGTCAAGCAGGACTTCCCTTTAGAAATCCTAAATTAAGTAACTCTAACTTCAGAAGGGACCTCCTTGTTCTGGGGTAATGTTTCTTGAGCAGTAACTTGGGAAGTTTGGGTCAACACTCCCCCCAACCCCCACCGCCCCGACTGTTTCCACCAGCCCTTTTGCTCCTTTTTGCTCTTCGAAATATTCTGCGCTTTGGGGTCAAACAGACTTGGGTCCAAATAGGGGCTCTACCACTTTCCAGCTGGGTGACCTTTGAACAAGTCACTTATCTTTCTGTCTTTAGTGTTTCCATCTGAAAAATGAGAAATAATTATATTGCCTCTTTCAAAGATCAGGACATGATGGAATAATGTAAGTCATCTAAAACGGTTCCCAGTTGGGACGCCTGGGTGTCTCCGTTGGTTAAGCGGCTGCCTTCGGCTCAGGTCATGATCCCAGGGTCCTGGGTTCGAGCCCCACGTCGGGCTCCCAGCTCAGCAGGACACCTGCTTGTCCCTCTTCCACTCCCTCTCCCCCTGCTTGTGTGCTCTCTCTCTCTCTCTATCTCTGTGTCAAATAAAAAAAATAAAATCTTTAAAACGGTTCCCAGCGCATCATAAGTGGTAGCTCTGTGCCACGCACTGTTCTAGGCCTTAGTGGGAAAACAGTGAGCAAGACAGGAGGCTGCCGCCCTCAGTGAGCCTACCCCGCAGGAGGATGTGGGGAGACGACCATAAGCCAGGAGACAAATCATTACAGTGATTCCGAAGAGTCATGGAGCTCTGAGGACAATAAAGAGGTGATGGAAGGGTGGGGGACAGATGGCTGATCTGGGAAGGCCTCTCTGTTGAAATGACATTTGAGCTGAGAAGAAGCCAGAGAAGTGGATCTAGGGGAGGAATTTGTGTCATTAGTCTCAGGATTTGCAAGTAGCTCAGGGCCACATCTTCTCTATCCTGCGTGGTTTCATAGAATTTGACCCCTTACCCCTCATCCCACTCTGCTTCCTTCTCAGGTTTCCCTCTCTCTGTGCTCAGAGTCCCCCGTGTCTGTTAATGGGTCCCAGGCCTGAGAAGTGGTGGAGGAAGCAGAGGGGCTGAGAGCTGCACCTCCTCCTTCCCTCACTCCCACACTGTCCCTCCCCTGCTTCTCTCCCCTTGCTGCCTGCCCGGGGTGATGGATGCCTCCTTCCCAGGGCTGAGTCATGTGCTGCCTCTTCCAAGCTCTGGGCCAAGTCTCTGCCACCGCCCTCCTCCAGGCCCCTGTGGGGAGGCAGATTTATAGGGGGTTTCCCTAGGGACCGGCACGCATTCTGCTACATTCTGGCTCCGAGGCTGCTGGAGAAGAGGCCCCATTCAGGCTTAGAGCCACTTTCTTGGGTGCACTCAAGCAGACTGAGGTCCAGAAGGGAGAAGGTGCTCCTAGGTTGTGTCAGCCCCAGGAGGGGCTGAGCAGGAGCTTGAGGCCAGAGCTGTAGACTCCATGTCCAGTGCTCTTTTCCTGGCCCACCAGGCTGCTGGCCTCCATTTCGGGCTTTGTCAGAGTCTCTCTACAAATACTTACTGAGCCCCTTCTATGTCATAGGCACAGCATGGGGCCCTGGGGATCAATAATAAGTAGAAAGAGTACAGAGTCCCCGTTCTTCCTGGAGCTCATGGGCTGGTGGGCTAGACAGGGACTCATCAACCAATCACTCACATGTAACCGGAGAGGAGCATTTCTCACACAACAGCATTCCGGGGGAAGGGAACAGCAGTTACAAAGGTCCTGAGGTAGGAATGAGCTGGGCATGTTTGGGGAAGAGAGAGAAGGTCTGGTGGCTGAAGTGAGGTGGGGGAATGGAGTGATGGGGGAGCTGGCTGCAGGGTCAGATCATCAGGGTCTGTGTGGAGAGTGTAGACAGGTGTAGGATGAAATGAGGAGGTGGGCTGATGAGCAAGGAGGTCAACACTGAGTGCTCTCGGGGGCAGGGTCCCCGTGGATGGGACCAGTGCACCCCCGCCCACCTTAAGGGAGGGGCTGAGTGAAAATCGGCCTGCTGCAGCCTTGCAGCCAAGATACAGGCCCAGACAGAGCCTGTCCCCTGACCATGCACAGTCCCTTAAGAGATTTCCCGGACCCCCCCTACCAGAGGAAAAAAAGTGGGCTGTACCTCTTAGGTATAGTGATGAACAGGTGGTGTTTGGCAGGCGTTTCCCTGACTAGAGGGTGTTTCTGAGTTGGGGGGGCCCGAGCCCCTCTGTCTTGGCCTCATTTCTGGGGCTCACGCAGCCCCTCCCTAGGGCAGCCAGACTTGGGGGGGTGGGGCTACAGCAAGTGAGATACAGCGAGGAGCTATTTAAAGCTGCCGGCAGCTCGCCCCTTCTGTTCACGGCTCCGCCGCTCTGCCGGGTGGGAGCTGCCGTCGTCACGCACCCACCGGCGCCGCAGGAACACAGCAGCCCAGCGCACCCACACAGAGACGGGGGGAGGGGTGGTCTTTGTGCACCTCTAAGCCTGCCAGGGGGTCCTGCCGCTTGGAGGACCAGGCTGACGAGACAGAAGGGGACCCTGGCCAGCCCCTCCCTCACTGCCCCCCACCCTGTTCCCGTCCACAGCCCAGGAAGGTAGCCTAAATTTAGGCCACCCCCCCCCCCCATTGGCTACAAGCGTAACCAATTAACGCCTTTCTGAGGGTGTTGGTGGAGGCAGGGGCATCCTGTGGTCCATGTGGGACTGGAAGTGCTTCTTGCTCCCTGGAAGTCTGTCCCAGGTCTTGCGGGGGGGAGGGGGAGAGCCATGAGCACCCAGCTCCATCACTCACGCCTCCCAGGGTCGCACAGCAGGAGTTGTCTCTGGGGGGCTCTGCGGGGTCTGCAGGGGTTCCAAGCACAAGCCGCAGAAGCACATGGCCCCGGTGTGAATACAGGCAGGTGACTTAACGCAGCTGAGCCTCAGTTTCTTTCTCGGGGAAGTCGGGATAAAAATAATGCTAGCCTCTTAGATATTTGTGAAGTTTTTCTTTGAATTAAAAATGTACAGAGCTTCCCCATAGGCCAGCACAGAGTGAGCTCCCAGTAAGAGATGGCTTTTGCCAATATTACTATCATGCTGTATTTTGAAATTGGCCGCCTGTCTCCAAATCCCAGAGTGGCCCCTCCAGGCCCCTGTGGATACAGACATGGGACGAAGGGCCTGGGGAAGAGGAGTGGCCCGCGAATTTGGCCCCACGTTGACTGCGTATGCGCTCTGCGGCCTGGACACACTCAGGCGCTGGGCCCCTCCTAAGGTTCCAGCAGCGCAGACTATGATGTGATCTAGACTCCGTCCCTGCTCCGATCCTCCCCCGCAGGGCACATGGCTCACAGACGCCAGGTTCAGGAACTGCCGCGGACCCCTTGGGCGATCTGCTGATTCCACCAGACCTGGGCAAGGGGGGACTGGGGCTCTTCTTTTTGGACGAGACAGACAGACAGGTCTCTGCAGGGTCAACCCTGAAAATCAGTCTGTCCACCCTCGGGAACAGACCAAAGTGATGGGAGGAGCTATAGGGGAATGTCCTAAATGGAAAGGGCCATAAGCAGCTCAAAACTGCTTGGGGGAGAGGAGAGATGGGCAAGCCTAGAGACTGAGAGCTAGAGACTGAGGGCAGGAAGCAGCAAAGGAGCAAAAGGGGCAGAGAGGCCTGGCAGGGGTGCCAGTGGGGAGACAGGGGTGGAGGGGGCAAGGGGAGGCCCCAGGAAGCCCCATCCCATGACCTTTCACAGCATCCAGTTCCTGATCCATCCCAAAGCCCTTTTACCCATATTTGCCATCCCAAGTCCTTACCCAATGTCCTCTAACTCTACCCCAGGTCCCCTCCACCCCACCCAGAGTTCTCTTCATCCTGCCCCAATACCCTCTTCTCCTACCCCAGCCCTTCACTGAAACTTCTTCCCTTCCCCATCCAGTCCACATCATTGCATCTGGTGACCCTCACCCCTCTCCATTGTCCCACCTAGGTTGTCTGTGAAAGTCCCAGGACTCCATCTCCAGCTCAGCTCCCTTTCTCGGGTCCCCATCACCCCCTTCCATCATCGTGTTCTGCAGCCAGCCGCCCGGGAGCTGAATCAGAGCCATAGAGCTAACATTTGCACACACGTCTCTCCAGATGACAGGCAAGATGGGCCTTCTGCCCTCGGCCCACACACACCCGTGCTCAGGAAGCAGAGAGAGCCAGGGCTGTACTCCACACGGGCTGGGGAAGAGGGCTGGTGGCGGGGGGACTTCCCTTCTGGATAACTGGCCTGACCTGGCCCTTTGGGCCTTTGCTTGAGGCTGGGACTCACTGGTGAGGGAGCAGAAAAAAGATGAGATGGAGAAAGACGTTGCGATTAGCAGAGAAAGGCAGCAAGAGAGTTCATGTCAGAGACAGGGACAGAGGAGGAAAACAGGAAAGAGGCAGGCATCCTCTTAGAGACAGACATCCAAGAGATCGGAACAAGAAGAGAAAGAGAGAAGGACTGAGGAGGGAATGCAGAGAAAAGGGAGCAGATGAGTAAAAGGACAGGGAGGCCCTGCAAGTGGGGGTGGGGAGGAAAAGGGCCCCGAGAGGGAACAAGAGCTGTCACCCAGGAGTGAGAGCTCAGACACTGTCAGGAGCCCAAGCAAACCCCGAGGGAATGCCTTGGAGGTGTTGAGGGAAAACAGAACCCAGGGCTTCCGCAGAAGGATCTAGGGCTGTACCTGGAGAGGGGGAGCAGAAGTGGTTCCCAGACCCCTGGGACTGGAGGGGAGCTGCTGGCAGGTGAGTCCGAAGATAAAGTGAGGACCACGAAGCCCCTTGGCTGGCAGAGCCCAGATCCAGGAGCTCTGCTGGGCAGAGTTGGGCTAATCCCGAGGCAGGCCTCCTAATGCCAGCCTAGCCATCATTTGCTGACAGCATTGCTTCTGCCTGATCATAGTCACGATAGCCACCATTTATTTGAGCACCTATTATGCACCAGATGTTTACATCCCTTATCCCTTCTAATCCTTTCATGCAAAATGCTTGCAAGGCCAACCCCAGTGGTACTCCCATTTTACAGATGAGAAAACTGAGACCCAGAGACATAAAGGGCCTTGTCCAAATCCATCTGGCTCCACCACGTAATCTATGAGCCTCTGCTTTTCTAGCAGTACCATGCAATTTCATCTCTGCCCCAGCATTTGGTGACTTGGCAGTTTTGCCAATGCATGCATGTGGGCGGACCCCAGGAGACACACACAGGTGCTCCAGGGGGGTCCTTGGTATCTGTTCTTCATCTGCCCCTTGGTTTCCCCACCCCCAGCCCCAGCATCTCTTGCTTCCCCTCCGCAGTATCTCAGATCACCTCCTTCTAGCTTGGCAGCTAAGAACAAGGATGACGTCATTGCTTTTATTTAAAGAAAAGGGCTGAGCTGGAGCTTTAGGATGGGGGTCCACGTGGGAGAAAGAGCCGAATGACTGGCCGTCCCAGCTCCTGGCCCAGCCTCCTCTGTCCCCCAAGCTGCCATCTGCAGAGCTGCTTCATGACCCAGCCCCAGCCCCTGGGAAGCCTTCCTGGGAGGGCTCTGCTAAGCATGGGAGCAGTATGAGAGAGACCAATGGTGGGAGGAAAGAAGGTGCCAGAATTCTGTGAGGATAGTGCATTTGTTACAGGATGCTAGGGTCGAGGAACGTGCTACTGTTAAAGCCGTATTGCTGGGGAAACTGAGGCTCCAGGACATTAAGGGGGTCATCCAAGGTGGTTATCTATGCATAGTATCCCAGTAGGACAGTAGTGGGGAGGGGCACATACAGAGTGGCTAGGTCTGAGTTCTTCCTCTTTTGTCTCCAAAGGTCTGAGTCTAATCACCTGTTTCTCTCTAGAACACCCGAGGGGGGCATCAGTGAGGAAGATCCCAGGAGTGGGATCTGCTCAGCTTTCCTTGGGCTCCCAGTTCCGTTCCAGGGTCTGTGCTCCCACCCATGCAGGACCTCTCAGCAGTATCTCTAACCCTTTCTGGCCACAGCTTTACCCGCTTCTGGGAGGCCCCTTTTTGGGGGGTGTGGAACATTTATGACCTCATTCAAATCTAGCAACATGGCTGAGAGGTTGATATGACTATTCTCATCCCCATCTAACAGCCAAGGCTACTGGGGTGTGGAAAGAGTGAGCAGCCTGCCCTTGTCCCTCAGCTGGGAAGGGGCAGGGCCAGGGTGCAAATCCAGGTTTGTCACGCTCCAAAGCCACTGTCCTCTGCTTCTTGCTATTCTGTCGGCCTCTCCCTTGGCTCCCTCGAGAATCCCACAGCTTTCCTGCACTCCCCAATCCTCTAAGGAGGCTGAGGAGTCTCTTGGGAGTCTTTGAGCCCCTCTTCTCTGCAAACCTGTCCCAGCGAAAAGCTTCTGGAGCGGAAGACTGGGACTATCATCTTCTGTTCCCCAGTCCAGTCCTGGGGTCCCTAAGCCAGGCAGCTTTCAGTGAGCTCCTGCCAGAAGCAGGAGATGCTTGTTCTATATTTTATTTAGCCACTAATTGCCTGCATTTAAAAGGCATCACAGTGCCACATCGTCCTCTGTTTCATGCCCTGATGCCTGTTTCTGCATGAAGGGACACTGGGGCAGGGGAACGAGTAGGAGAAGGGCATGGTCTCCCCAATGACAGCTTTAAAAGCCTGACCCCGGCACTCAGAGCCCGAGGATGTCAGGTTGTCACCCTGAGAAGCGAGAGGGGGCACGCAGGGGCTGGGGCCTCTGCAGAAAGGAAGAGAGAGGTCGGGGCCCTGGCCAGGGCCAGGAAGGAGTTGGGAGGGGGCACTCCATGTCCCTACTCACCCCTAGGATGAGGGCCCAGCTGATGGAGCCCTACCCAGAATGCCTTGGGTCTAGCCCTGTTCTCGAAGCCTGAGGACTCTGCAGTAAAGCAGCTGCTTGAAAAAGGACACGGCACAGTCCTCAGTCCCATCTGCTGTGATCAGGAAGGAGATGGCGTCAGCCTTGCCTTTGCCCAAGAGCAAAAGATGGGAATTTAGGGAGGTGAGGGTAAGGGTGGAAGGTGGAGATAAGTGGATGAGGTGGGTGGTCGGTGGCAGGTAAGTTCTAAGACAGCCCCAGTCTTCCCACTTTGGGTTTTCCACCTACTCAGGAAGGGTACATATTGGTCAGTGAACAGAAAACTTGGTTCCCACCCTTTCCCGAGCTAATCCTGAGCCAAAGGTCAGCTCTCACACTAACAGCAGACCTGCTGACCGTCACCTCATCTCCAGCCCTAACTCCAACCCTCATCCCAACTACAACTTGGCCCCCAATCCTGGTCCCTGGCATCAGCATCAAGCCAAGGCCCACCCTGAATTCTTCCCCTAACGGCGATAACAATCCCAATCCCATCCCCAGCTCCACCCCCCACTTACCTCCACTGCCAACCCCCCCACATCACCCTGCCCCATGCGTCCTCATTCTACTTTCCACCTCTGGGGACTGGGTCCCTGCCCCATCCCACTGCTTTTCCAGTCCTTTCCTCTCAACTGACTCAGCCCTTTCTCCAACCCAAGTTGACCTCCTAGCTGCACTTGCTGCCAGCCCCTCACCCTGGCGCTCCACCTGGCCCCTGGCTTGGTCCTGTGGCACCCAGCAAGGTTGCTTGTGGGTTAGAGGACTGCCAACTCGAGCCAAGCCACCAGGCCAGAGGAGCTGTGGGGTGGTGTCCCCCATTTCCCAGAGTGCTCCGGGTCCCAACTCCGAGTGCCGGAGCCTGTCCCCTCCACCCCCCGGCCCCGCTGTGTTCAGCTCTCAGCACCTGATGACACCAGGACATGGGCAGGGACATGGCAGTGCCCCCAGATGAGCAGCCCTGCTTCTCCTGAGGAATGGTGAGAAATTAACACTCAGCAGAGCAGCCCCACCACCGCCGCTCCTCACACCTCACTGGGTAATTTCTACACGCCCAAAGGCTGCGCCTAATGGGCCGCCTGCTTCCAGCCTGCTGGACAATCAGGGAGAGCAGCCCCCAGGGTCTCCCACTGTTCGAGGGGCTCTGCGCTCTGCTAAAAGGATGACATTTCTATCTGGCAGGAGAGAAGGGCACTGTGAAAGCTTGGAATCCTGTAGCCGCTGGGAGACGATGAGCAAGTTAAAGTGCTCTGCCGAGCCCTCAGAAGCAGAAAAAAAACGTCCTCTCTGGGGATGGGTATAGAAGTCATCCCTGTCAGTGGCTGGAGTGCCAAGAAGCCACCATCCGAGCTCAGTGAATGCCGAGTGATTAAGCCTCCGATGTGCAAAGCCTTCTGACAAACCCTTCCGGGCACAGCTCCGTGTACCTGTGCCCTGTCCCCAGGGCCCACCACCATCCACCCTCGAGCCTCCGGTGATGAATGCCAGCTGTAGCCACCACATGGGCTGGCACCCCGCCCCCTCCCAGACTGGCTATCATCTCCCGCCCCTCTTCCCGGGGTCTGTCTGTCTGTCTGTCTGCTCAGATGGGGAGCTGGCTGGCCGGGCCAGCCGCCAACTCTGCATTTCCTGCCAGGCCCTGTGCACTGTGGTTGCTCACCGAACACTAACTGCACGTTTGGTCTGAACTTTCTCCAGCTTCGTTTCCCAGCAACTTCCACTTCCTGAGAAGTGGGATGGTGACTTCCGCTCCGTCTTGCAGGGGCGGCAAGACAGGCTAGCGGTTAAGAGCTCCCGCTCTCGGATCAAACAGATGTGCCTGGGTGCTCAGTGCACTTCCAGCCCCACATATGCTAGCTGTGTGACCCTGGGCAAGCTGTCTTCACGTCTCTTGGCCTCAGTTTTCTGTTTTGTAAAATGAAGGTCATCACGGTGCTTTCATCACGGTGCTTTTCTCACAGAGCTGCTTTAAAATGAGGAAGCACATGATAAACGTGTGTATAAAATGTTGCACATAGTAGCTGATGGTAGGTCCTTAGTAAACACTACCTACCATGACAGATCTGCAGACCCTGTGGCCTAATACCAAGGCTGAGTCCCAGAGAGGAGGTCAGCTTGGGTCTTTCCCCTGGGGAGAGAATGTTTGATATTGTTTACAGTCCTGTCTGAAGCCCCCCATTCCCCTTTCTCTTCACCCCACCAGACATCCTGCTCCCCTCTCCCAGCCTGGGCAAATCCAGTTACTTATGCCTTCATTCACTCATTCACACCTTCCTCTAACAAATATCTATAGATGGACACTTCTGAATCAGGCCCCATGTCACAGGCTGGGAGGTCGATAAATAGGTCAAAACCCCTACCCTCCCAGAGCTCATGGCCGAGACGACAGGGGGCTGGTTGCTCATCAGCACCAGAGTGGGAGGCACGCTGAACACCTGGGGGAAGGGAAGGCAGGCTTGTCTAAGCTATGGCCTGGAGGACACGTAGGAGTTAGTTGGGGAAAGCTTTCCGGGTGGAGGACACAGACCTGGTGAAGGCCTGGGGAGGACGGAACAGGCAGATGTAGGGTTCAGGAGTATCCAGAATGGAAGTGGGGCCGGAGGCAGTAATATATCACAGGCTGGAGTTTGCGTTCTGTCGTCAGAGCTCTTCCCTTGGAGATCGGACCTGAGCTGTCACTTACTCCTCTCTCCACCTACGGCCTCCAGCTAGGTCAGGAGACCTTTCCTGAGCCCCTGCCTGGTTGCTGAGGGTTCGGGGAGGTGGGGGAGACCCAGGAGAGGAGTTCACACCCTGGCCACAGAGGGACAGAACCCAGGAGGAGGAAGAGCTCAGCTGGAGAGAATGGGCACAAGAGCCAGCGTGACTCAAGCATTGGCTCTGTGTTCTTGCTCAATTTTCCTAACAACATTATAAAGATATACCCTTATTGGTTCCATTTCCCAAATGAGGACACTAGGATTTTCAGCAATACACCGACGTTTCCACACCTACGAATTTGGCCCTGCTGTCAGTCCCCAGGGCCCATGCACTTTACGGCCTGGCTGCCCTGGATGTGGGACAGCACTGGGGCAGGGGACCTGGGACAGGACAGGGCAGGGAATGGAGCCTTCTGGGGGCGACTGCCCTCGGCCTCTAGACCAGCCAGTCTCCCAGACACAGACCCTGAGAGCAAGCGCCTGCCGGTCCCGTCAAGGGACAAAGCCCCCCATTCATGGCTCTGATGATCTCCGCTCCCAGCTGCTCAGCTCCTTGCAAAGCATTTTCCCTTAATAGCCTCCCATTCAGCGGGACGGCTGCAGCCCACATCTGCGGAAACCAGGGCACGGCAACTCCTCCTCCCGGACCAGCAAGGCTGCCACGGCCATGGTCACCATGTCCCAAAGTTTCTCCTTCTCCTCCGAGTCAGGAACTTTCCCATCTCTGTCTACTCCACCTGCTCTTTCTGGGACGCCACCTCCAGAGGGGAATAGAGTTGAGATCCTTTCCCTCAGGCTAGCCTGTCCTTAACTTTTCTCTGCAAAATGTGTCTGAGGAGAGGGGATGGAGAGCAGGAGGAAGAGAAGAGCTCCTGGGTTCTAATCCCTCCTCTGTCTCCAACTTGCTGTGGGGCCTTGGGAAAATCATGCCACCTCTCTGGCGCTCAGGTTTCCTCAACTGCAGAATGGGAAGGTAGCCCAGGCGTGGATTCAGACCACCCAGGATGAAATGCTGGATCCACCGTTAACGAACTGTGTGACCTCTGACATAGCTCTCTGAGCCTCAGTTTCCTGATCTGTATAAATGGGAACATCTACCTCAACAGCGGTTGAGAAGATGAAAGGAGTTAATCCACATGAAGCACTTAGCATAGTGCCTGGCTCCCAGTCAACAATCAATAAATGTTGGCTGTAATTATTATTATTACCATAATACATGTTTTCTAAACTTTTTAGCTGCAGAACTCTTTTTGAATACAATTTTTAGCAGAACCCCGATACCACTACAAAGTGAGGAGGGCTTGTCCACCCTGTCTTCCAGATCTTGCCAGCTGTGACCCACAGTGGCCTCTGGTTTATCAGGCCTTCCTGGAAGGTTTTTCTTTTTTTTTTTTTTAGATTTTATTTATTTATTTTAGAGAGCGAGTGAACAGTGGGGGGGTGGGGGGAGCAGAGTGAGAGAGACAAGCAGACTCTAAGCTGAGCACAGAGCCTGATGCAGGGCTTGATCTCATGACCCTGAGATCATGACTTGAGCCGAAATCAAGAGTCGGACCCTCAACTGTCTGAGCCACTCAGGTGCCCAGTTCCTGGGAGTTTTTTTAAAACCAGTTTCCTGGGGCAGTTGGGTGGCTGAGTCGGTTGGGCATCTGCCTTTGGCTTGGGTCATCATCCCAGAGTCCTGGGATCGAGTACCGTGTTGGACTCTGCTCAGCCGGTGGGGGGTTTGGGGGGAGTCTGCCTCTTCCTCTCCCTCTGCCCCTCCCCCCACTCGTGCTCGTTCTCTCTCTGTCTCTCCCTCTCGCTCTCGCTCTCAAATAAATAAGTAAAATCTTAAAAACTAAAGTTTCCCACACTCCACCCCCGAGATTCTCATTCAGGAGATGTGGGGTGAGCCCAGACATTAGATGTTGTAGAATCAGCCCAGTTAGTTCTAAGGATCTCTTAGGTTCAGGCTGCACTAAGGTCCTCTCTGGCCCTTAGGTGACACTGAGACTTTGAGTACAAGGACCTCTTCTCCCACTGCCCCCCTTGAGACTGACAAACATCCTACACAGGCCCAGCAAGTTCCAATTGTCCTCACACCCTCTCTCAGGTCCCAGCCCGTCCCCTGCCTTCATCAGGGTTCCCTTCTGCGGGTTCTTTCTCTTGGAGCCTTGACCAAAGTGGCCAGAGGGTAAATGCTCCTTCACCCATCGCCAGGCCCAGCCTTCAGTCACACTGTGCCTGCCCCTCCAGGCTGTCCCTTTTGCTAATAACGCCTACACAGCTAGTGAGCGCGCACCATGTGCCAGGCACTGTGCTAAGCTCCTCACATGTATCATCTCGTTAAAGCCTCACAGAGCCCTATGAGGTATGAATTATCATCACCCCCGTCGGAGAGATGAGACAAACCAAAGGACAGAGAGCTTAGGTGACTTGACCAAAGTCACACTGGTGTAAAGAGCCAAGCCGAAACTCTGCCTTGGGTCTGCCTGATGCCATCACTCATGCTCTTAGCCACTCTGCCTCCCTCATCCCCAGGGACCTGCCGAAGCTTCTCCCAGGAACGTGGCTCTGGCCGCAGCTCTGACGGCAGGCAGGAAGGACCCCCAGGGCTTGCTCAAGCTAGCGCCTCTGAATGCCTGGGTCCTGAGTCGGGGTAGAGGGGCCAGGTGTTCCTTTGGGAGATCACAGAGGTGCTGGTCAATCCAGTCACCCCGTCCGCACCTCTTGAGCGGACATCTGTCAGACTTTCATCTGCCTCGGGGCAGTCATCCACCTCCACCCCTCCCAGCTACCAGTGCAGCCTGCCCCCGCCAGCCCCGGTCATCTGTCAGTCTTCCTTCTGACATCAGAGACCACCAGCTGGTCCTTATATGCTTCTTGGTTCATCAATCGGTCAGTCCCTCTCTCTGGTCCAAGAGCCTTGATTTGCGAGTCCCCAGAGTAGAGCTCCCTGACTCGGGGTCAGTGGGAACAGACCCAGCCACCGTCCTTACAGACTGTATCATCACACACCCTAAAAGCCAAGATTTACACAGCAACCCCCTAGGTCATGATACTGCACAGCTCTCCCCCATGGCCCTCCCCAACACCTCACCTCCCCCCCCCCCCCGGTCCAGCTGCCCCCCACTGCTGGAGACCTTTCCCTTTGTGACCTGTCTAGGTAATTTGGAAGGTGATTAACAGCAATCACGCTTGAGGTTGACATCCAGGCACGGCTGCTAAATTGAGGCTCACAAAGCCTCCTTGACATCCAATATGTTATATGCTTTTCCCCTTAATTAGGAGCTAAAGTGGATAAATATGAAGTTGCCATGGCAACAGCCTCCCGGGTTGGTGGAGGGATGCAGCTCAGTTTCTGTCGGCTGGCTGGCTGACATGTTGGCTGATGGACCAAGTCAGCTTCCGGGAAGGGGTAGGAGAGGTCCCCCTCTCACTTTCCTGGGGGCCTGCCTCCCAACCTTCACTTCTGGCTATTCTCTCTGTCACTGCTCATCAGACTTCCCAGAGTCCTGGGAGGACCCATCTGGACCACAGACCTCAGTTGGTCTAACCTCCTTATGGAGCAGGTGGGGAAACTGAGGAGTAATGCTGCTGCCTGAGGAGTGAGAGGCAGACAAGATTCAATGCACAGATCTCCTGACTTCTGGACCAGAGTCCACAGTGGTTCTTAGTTAATTTGGGGTCACAGATCCCTTGGAGAATCTGTGGAAGGCTCTATGGATCCTCTCTTGGAATATGGTTCCAGAAGTTTCATGGACCGCCACCCCACCCTGAAACTTGCCTGTGTGCCTCACCCAGTGGTTCCTCCGAAGTGTTTACCCATAGAAACTCTTACTCTGGGGGTGCCTGGGTGGCTCAGTGGGTTAAAGCCTCTGCCTTTGGCTTGGGTCATGATCTCAGGGTCCTGGGATCGAGCCCCGCATCGGGCTCTCTGCTCAGCGGAGGGCCTGCTTCCCCCTCTCTCTCTCTGCCTGCCTCTCTGCCTACTTGTGATCTCTCTGTCTCTCTCTCTGTGAAATAAATAAATAAATAAAATCTTTAAAAAAACAAAATAAAACTCTTACTCTGTATTTGCATCGTCTTCACTGATTCATTTCTACTCTCTTCCCTGGGCCAGATTGTCTGAGATGTCCTTCAACCTCCTCTCCCCAACCCCACCCCTGCCAAGGTGCCTCAGGCCATTCCTCCACCAAGATTCCAGGTGTGTAGCCCCCTTGGCCTGGGGGGCAAGGGATGATAGGGGTGTGGAGCCCTTGAAACTGCAGCCGGTGGCCGGAGGGAACAATTTTTCCAGCTCTGCAGGTAGAGGGTGGGCTATACATTTGCTTGGGACTTTGGGGAGCAGTAATGGGCGAACAAAGCCAGTCAGATCTGAGAGGAAATATTTGCAACAGGGGCCTGAGAGCAGCCACGCAATGGGGTTCAGGTCCAGGACTGGCTCTGCTTTTAACATTTCGTTAACTAATAGTTAAGTACTTGCTGTGTGTATTTTCTCACATCATCTCATTTAATCTTTAGCAATCCTACGGGGCAGGTGCTATCATTATCCCTATTTTACAGATTAAGAAAACAGACATCCAGAAAGATTTAGCCACTTCCTCAATGTCACACATCTCGTAGGTAGAGGAGTCAGGACTTGAACTCAGGCCTGTCCGACTGAAGAGTTCAAGCTCTAACAACTGGATTCTATGGCCACCTGAACTGCCTTTCCCCGACCCATAGGGAATGACCACGGCAGTGCGGAGTTTAAGCCTGGAGGTCCTTCTCCTGCTGGGGAGGAGGGAACACGGGAAAACTCCCCCCTCTCTGCCCCCAGCTCTGCTGCTGGGGTGGGGGAAGGAGAGACTAAGGGCTCGTGCCTCAAACAAGTCCCCCACTGAGGAAAAGTGGCCCCCAGATACCTAACAGAGGTCAAGATGTTTAAATCTTGAAAGAGCAAGTGGATGCATGGGGTGGGGCGGGGGAGCCTCACTCCAAGAGCCAAGGAAAGAAAGCGCCGCCCTACCTAAGTCGTCTTTCAGGAGATTCTATGCTGCCAGGGAGACTGGGAGACTGTTTTCGGGCGACTGGGAGACTGTTTTCGGGCACCGGTGTTTGGGCAAGGGAAAGGAAGCAGCACTTCCTCCCCAGCACCGATCCAGAGTATGTCCCCTCATCTTATCCATCAGGCCCAGCACCTGTGCTAGCAGGTGACCAAGAGCACAGTCCTACCTCCCAGAAGAGTTGGGGCTCCTCCTGCCCTCCTCCTCCTCCCCCCCGCCCCCCGCACCATGTGCTATGGGTGCTGGCAGCAGGAGATGGGGCTGGTGGCTTGGCCCCCGAACTTCCTTTCCTTCCAGTTCTGACTAAAAATAGAGACACAAGGACGCAGCTCGTTCTGTCAGACAGTGTGTTGGGGGGGGGACGCCTGTGCAGAGATAGCTTCCCCCTTCTGAGCACGTGAGACCCAGCCCCCGGTTCCCCCCCATTACACCCTCTGCCTCCCTGGGCCTTCCTCTGCCACGGCAGCCCCGGCACTGGCCCCAGGGTTGAGGTGGAGGGGATTTGGTGCTTTCCCCAAAGCCTCCAGGAACATTCTCATTGGTCTCTGACTTCAGAGAGGGGGTCCATGTCAGGGCTGCAGTGTAGAAAACACTTAACTTCAGGGGTTTCCGTCTCCTCTTCCTCCAAGTCAGGGAAGGTATAGGGGATGGGGTATCAAGACTGGGGCCCCTCCAGACCTTTCAATATTGGAATAATGCCCAGCAGCCCAGGCAGCTAAACAGAGTAATCTCGGTGGTAGTGTGGTTGGGGGTGGGGGGTGTGTGAGGGGGGAGGGGAGAGCATGTGCTCTAAGAAGGTCTTGCATTTTTCAGGGAGGATGCCTTGCTCCCTTCCTCTAGGCAGTGGCACCCAGCAGAGAGGCCCTAGAGGGGTCCACAGTATGGGGGGAGGAGCCTGGCATGTTTTGCTGTTCCCCTCTGGCACCCCTCTCCTCACTCCAGCTGCGCAGTCTGGAGCTCTGCTCAGGGAGAAACACACACACACACACACACACACACACACACACACACGAGTGCATGCGCGTGCATGAGCACGCGTCTTCCTGAACACAGCATGAATTTATAAGCACACACCAGGTCCTGAGGGCATGAAAAGCTGGTGCTGGGCTAGGGACAGGCATGAAAAAGATACCTCTACTGCGGTTCCCTGTCGCCCAAAGAGATGGTTTTCTCCTAGGACAGAGACCAAGCCTGAAACCTCTTCTGAGCCCCCACCCCCACCCCAATGCCATCTAGGCACACAGAAGACTCTAGATGTCTGCTGATTCAATCACACTGGGGTGGGGAACAGCGGGGGAGAGGAAGCAGTTTGCAGTGTATCCCCAGTACCTGGAATAGTGCCTGGCACACAGTAGGTGCTTAAAAATATCTGTTGAATGAGTGCTTGAAAGAATGAATAAACAATTGCATAGCACGCAGTCAGGACCCAAGACAGGAAGGGAATCATTAAAGCCATCATTATGGTACTTTTGCAACAGGACTGGACTCATGAATGAGAGAGCCGAGGGCATGCTAATAATTCGGTGCCTCTTCCAACCAGCAGTCTTTCAATATTTGTTTAACATTTATTTGGGAGAGAGGCTGCGTAGGGACTGGGCAGGAAGCCCCTGCTACCGCCGCGCTCAGCCTCTCTTCCATCAGCCCAAACAGCCGGTCCTAACCTTGCCAGTTCCACTGAGCTACACCGAAATCCTTTGGTTCTCCAGGACTTCCCTCCTCCTAAGGGAGTTTAATGAACGATTGTCGGTTGTCGTAGTCTGAGCACCCTGTGGGGATCTCACCTCTGTGCCCAGCAGCTTCTGGAAGTGTTCCTGCCAACCTCCACTCCCACCCTGGTGCTCAAACCTAGTAAATACTTTTTTCCAACTCGTTACGTGACCAGTGAAGCTTCAGTGCCCCGTAGAGATGGGTGCCCCGGGCAGCTGCCTGGTAGGTCTGCCTCCGTTGAATCTCCTCTCCAGGTGACTAAGGAGAATGCCCTCTTCAGCTCCTAACCACCTCACACCCCCATACCTACGAGGGAAGGTGGGAAGGTCAGGATGCAGAGGTGGAGCGTGGGGAGGAGTCAAACCCCACTGTTTCTAGGTCTGAGCAGGTAAGAGGAGAGTGAGCAGCAGGCAGAAGTGATTCCTACTCCCTCCCAGGGAGCTCCAGGGACAGACCCACTACTCTCTCGCCCGCATCCTGGAGGGTAGTGTCCTGAGCCCTGTGAGCCAGCCAGTGTAAGTGAGCCCGGGGTGGATGGCATTGGAGGGGCTGAAGTAATGCTGTCTGACTTACATTCCCTGGGGACGTCCAGGGAAACCAGATGTCTGGCCAATGAGGCGATCACCGGAACAAAATCTTTAAGTAAATACATAGTCACTCACTTCCTCTTCCTCCACTCTGTTTGCCCCACCCTCCCCAGCTTTCTGCACCCAGCCCTCACTTCCTACTTCTGCCCTCTTGCCCCCTGGACCACAGCCTCCCTGCAGCTGCCTTCCCGGCCCCCACCCCCACCCCCAGCTTCTCCATCCTCCCCATCTGAGCAGCCTAAAAGGAAACCTCTGACACCTGTGCAGATGAATGCACGCTAACAAGCTTAGCACCTGCCCTTGAGCACTCACTGTGTGCCAGGCACTGGATGTAATACTCTTTTTTTTAAGATTTTATTTATTTAAGAGAAAGTGAGCATGAGCAAGCCAGAGGAGGGGGGCAGAGGGAGAAGCAGACTCCCTGCTAAGCAGGGAGCCCAATGTGGGACTCATCCCAAAACCCCGAGATCACGACCCAGGCACCCCTAAATACTTCTTTATGTACATTATCTCATTTACTCCTCACAGAGACCCTGAGATGTGGGTAACGTACATCATTCAGGATAAGGCTCTGAGATCCGATAGAGCCCCAATGTCGTCATTTACCAGCTGTGTGACTGCAGAAAAATCACTTAACCTCTCTGAGCCCCTGTTTCTTCATCTGTGAAAATGGGGAGATCAACAGTACTTGCCCTATAGGGCTGTGTGAGGATGTAAAGAAATAAAGTGCTTAGCACAGTGCTTGGCACATGGTCAGGCTGGCTCATGCCCCTGTTATTACTGTTATCATCTTTTTAGGTGAGGAAATCAGGGAGCTTAAGTCGTGTGCCAAAGTCACATGTGGCTAAAACACGGCAGAGTCTAAGTTCAAACTTAATCTTTCCAGTCCTATCTGAGGGCCTGCAGACTGGGACGGGTCAGGTATCTCCCCTTTCCCCTGACTCTGCCTCCCCCCAGGGTCATAGGCGCCTCTTTTTCCTTGCCCGTGGAAAAGAAATTAGAGCTGGAGTGAGCCTCCTGGATCCCTAGTGACAGCCAACATCCCACAATGCTCTCGGGAATGTGTGCATAGGCCCGCCTGCAAGGCCCAGAGGAATCCAGGCTTTAGACTTGAAAGGTAATTCAATCCACTGTGCTTCCTCCCCTCCCCCGCAGCACTGGGTGTTCCTGACGGAGACACAGACCCAGTTTCAGAGGAACAAACCCTCAAGTGCAGAGCCTGTGTGGCCTTGCTCCCAGGCAGCCCCCAGCTGGAGCAGGCACATGTTGCCCTTACTGTAGACGCAGCCCACCCCTGGCCTCTCCCCACCTCCTCTGGCCTTGACAGCTCTCCACCCTTCCTCAGCTCCCCATGTTCCTGTCCCTTGCCCTGCCCCCCAGGCCCCAGACCCAGGGTCACTTCCCACTGAAATGGACAGAGACTGTGTATCCCCCTTCACTTACCACCTCTACCCCTCTCCCCGTCCCTGTTTATCTCCCGCTTAGTGGCTCAGCCCAGGCTGTGCGGCTGGTGACCAGGGCAGGAGGGATCCTGGAGCAGCTCAGAGCTCCTGTTTAATTACTAATGAGTAATTGGTTAACATGTAATTGAGGGCATGCGGCTGTGCTCCGCAGACCCTGCCCCGGGGAAGTGGGCTGGAGCCCCTCCACGCATGCCCCTACCTGCCTCCAGACTCCCATCTCTGGCCAGACTCCCCTCTCACCCTGGGTCCTGGGGCAGGCTCTCTGCCCCATCGTCCTCACTCAGTCAGCCCCCAGGAACTTCCTCACTCAACTGCTGCCCCAACTCCTTATCCCCTGCCTTCTCTCCTGGGCTGAAGGCTCCCACTCCCAAACTCCCCTGGCACCACAACTTTGTGAGGGGCCTTGCTAGTCCCCCATCCCCACCTGGGCCTTGAGTGCTTAGAACAAGAAGTTCCCCCAAAGAATCCACATCTTTCCTGCCTCCACCATCTGGCTCCTGTATTCTGTCCCCCTCCACGGGCATTTTCCCCACTCACCTCACCCACCCTGTAGGGAGACCCTCTGGAGACCCACCCCATCCCAGACAGTCCCCTGTCATCTTCCTCCCAACTCCTGTGAGAGCTTCTTGGGCCATGGGAAGGCAGCATCCCTCCTTCTCCCTGCCCTCTACACCCCATCGTAGTGGCCTAGGGAGGAGAGGATGCCCAGGTTGGAGTGTCTTGGGTCCAGTTGATCTGGAGTTGGGAGGTGCAGAAGGAGAGTCATTAGTGGACATCTCTTTAAGGCTGGGTGCTGCCCACGGTTCCCAGTAGTCTATTAGCACATATAGCATTGCTCGGGGACCTATGGGTCTGCTGGATAAGAGCTGACTCCTCTCTCCAGAACAGCGTTTGATACTTTTATCAGCTCCCCGGATCTCACACACACTCCACCCACCCCCTCCCACCCAGCACTGGCCAGCAAAGGGCCTGGCACAAAGTATCAATTAACTACAAAAATGACAACGAACAAAATCAACACTTTCTGGAGCCCATCCTGTGTGTGAGGCAAGGGCTTGGCAAGCCTTGGCCTGCTCAGTCGCACAGCAGCCCCAAGAGTTAGGGGAACTTGTCAGCCCCATTTTACAGATGAGGAAACAGAAGAGAAATTAGGTCATTTCCTGGCTTGCCCAGCCACCGAGGGCTGAGTTTAGGAGTCTGAATGTAGTGCCCAGCTCTTCACCAGAAGATATTTGGCCCTCATGGTTATTGAGGGAGGGCATAAGTAGGTGAGAAGGGAGCTAAGAGGGACCTGGTGGGGGATAAGGCTAGTGCGGTGGTCAGAGGAGTGATGTTGGAAGGGAAGGCGGAGCGTCAGGAGCAGGAGAGGGTTCCAGAAAGCCTTGTGAGGAAGGGGTGAGGAGTGCAACAGGAGGCCAGAGGTGTGTCAGATGTGGGAGAGGGAGTAGGGGGGGCTGGTAAGGCCCAGGTAAGGGAGGGAGAGGAGGTGAGGGGTGAAAGGGCAGCGTGAGGATAAAGTAGGAGGTGGGGAGAGTGTCAGGTGTGTGTGGGTGTGTGAGGTGGGGGGTGGGGAGGCGTGAGGAGGACGAGGGGTGAAAAGGCAGTGCGAGGACGAAGACAAGGGGGAGGTGGGGGGAGTGTCAGGTGTGCAGGGGTGTAAGAGGCACAAAGTGGTTGAGGGAGAAAGTGAGAAAGGTACAAAAAGGTGTGAGGATTCTGAAGATTCCTGAGGATCCAGAGGACCTGAGCAGGGGAGAGGAGTGGAGGAAGACGAATATGGGTAGCAAGGGGGAGGGCTGGATAGGTCTGAGGGGTTTTGACAGTTTGGCTTTTGTCCCTGTCCACATCCCCAGCTGCTGCAGCCCCACCAGACCTGGCCTCACTGACAGGCTCATTTCAGGGATGGGTGGAAATTTCCATTTCAGCAAAATCCATTTGCAAAGCCCTAGAGCTTTGCGCCTCATTCTGCTCTGTCTGCCTAGCTCTGCCTGCCTGGCTCTGGCCTGCCCAGCCAGCCCCACTCTCTATCCCAAATCTCCCTCTGCTCTCCCTCCTCAGCAGGCAGAGCCTGGGCTCAGAGCCTGGCCTCCCCCCAGACTCCACCCCAAATCCACCGCTCTAGCCTACAGATCCCACCCTGTTGAGTGTCTTGACATCCTGGGTGCCCCAAGGGTGTGGCAGGTGTGGGGAATTGGTCACTGCCTTGCACTTAGAGTATCATCAGTTCACACTTCGTCCTCGCTGTCCCCTTCTTCAAAATAATCCTGTTTACAGCTTTTCATCTTACGAATAGGCAAATGGAGGTCCAGCAAGGGAAAGGTACTTATTTGTCCAGAGCCACACAACTGGTACACAGCCCACGTTACCCCCTTGCCTAGAGGAGGAACTGTAGGGAAAAAAAAAAAGCCAGGCAAACTTGGGTTCAAATCCTGGCTCTGTTGAACAGGTGAGCCCCCAACAAGTGATTTCACTTCTCTGCACCTCAGTTTGCTCATCTGCCAAATGGGGCTCATGCCCATTCTCCCAGGCTGGTGTTGAAGATGGTGAGTTGACCGCAGCCACATACAGCAAAGTGGGGGTGGGGAGTAAAAGCCAGTGGGCTCTCAAGTCCTCAGGGCAGGTGGGAGCAAACACCAGTTCTAGATTCTTTGTCTTGCTCCACACGTTTCCCAGAACCACAGAGGAGGGGGATGAGCTGTGGGCTTGTGGGGTAGAAGGTAATGGACAGCCTGGGCCATCTCACTCGGCCTCTTATCAAGGCTTTCCTCCCGGAGTCCAGAAGGAGGGGCCACTCTGGACTCAGGGAGGAGGGGCAGATCTCCCAGGTCCAAGCCGAAGCCCCGCACTGGGGGAAAGGCTGAGCTCTCCAGAGACAGGGGCAGGGTCTGGCTTCCTCACATCTATATCCTGGCGTAGCACAGGGCAGCAAGGTTATATCCCTGAGGCCCAGCCACAGATAGAGGCAGCTCAGGACAGATCTTAGTAGTGGGTACAGGGAAGGCGCCAAGGGCCACCCGACCTAGCCTGCCCTCTGCCCCAGTCCCATATCCTGGGCACACCCTGTGACACACACCCTGGCGCATGTTGGAGCCAACCTCAGCTCTAGCACGTGCCCAAGCACACCCTCCAGCTGCCGCCCTCCTCCCCTCAGTCCCCTCCGGAATCCCAGGGCCCATCTGCTCCACTTCCCTGCATCTCCCCTGAACATCTGGACTGCTTCTAAAGTCTGGCTCCTGGCTCCATCCGGAGGGAGCTGATGGAGGGAAGAGGAGACCCCTGGGTCCCCTTAGTCCTGAGCTGGGGCCAGGGAAGTCTCTGCCTGAACCCCCACTCCCAGCCTGCAGCTGCCAGAATGAACAGGCCTAACAGGACCCTGGTCCCTATCTCCTACACAGTCTTCCCTTGGGCACCCACTCACCTGTAGGGTTGTAACTTTCCCCTTCTCTCATGTGCACATAACCCTACACCCTACACAGCCTCCCTAACGTGTGCCCAAGGGTCACTCCATTCTCTTGAAAAAAACATATAACATGAATATATTTACTATCACTTAACTGTATACTTAAGAATGGTGAAGATGGTAAATTTTATATGTACTTTACCACAATTAAAAAAAAATACGCCAAACAATAATCTGCTCGTTTGTTTAGCTTTGCATTCTACACACAATGGTTCCCAGAGCCTCCCAACAAGAGCTATGCAGCAGAACCCCACACCCCAGAGCACAGGCTGCTCTTCCCTCTCCCATTCTTCTTGATGTAGTAGTGGGGGGCCATTGATCTAGGGTAACAAATTTTCGGAGTCCCAGTTCAGAGTCACCTAGCCTAGGAAAGCCAGGCTGGGAATGAGCCTCACCTTTGTCTGTGCCTTTCCCCATCATTTCTCCTTTACCTCTGCCTCACCAGCTCTCCCACCCTCTACTGGCAATCCAAATTCTTTCTTTTTGGGAGAAAGCATTGCCTATGAAGGACGCTCTCCATGGTCCTGAATCACCGGGTCTGGGGCAGACTTGCTTCTCCTTAGCTTTGAGTAGTGGGTCATATCTCCAAGGCATATGGACCCAGGTAAGGAAGGAGATAACAGTGGAAGAGAAGGCAATAGAGAGGCACAACAGAGACAGAGAGCATGAGACATAGAAGGACAGAGAGAAAGGGATCAACATGAGACTGCCAGGAGAAAAAGAAAGAGACTGTTGGAGATTGGTTATGCGTCTGCCTTCAGCTCAGGTCATGATCTTGGGGTCCTGGCTCAGCTGGGAGTCTGCTTCTTCTTCTCCCTCTGCCTTCAACTCCCCCTGCTTGTGTTCTCTCTCTCTGTCAAATAAATAAATAAAATCTTAAAAAAAAAAAAAAAGGAAGGAAGGAAGAAAGAGAAAGAAAGAAAGGAAGAAAGGAAGAAAGAAAGAAATTATTGTTTCTTCTAAGGAAGGTAATTTTCTCTCTGGATATTTGGGTGTGGGTCTAAGCCCCTCTGCCATCTTATGCAAATGCCGGCTCCTGTTTGTCCCTGAAACTCTCCAGCTGTGCCACCTTCCAGTTCCTTCTTACACCCCGTTTCTTGTCCCTCCCTGACTTGAGGTAGCTGTGTGTTGGCGACCACTGCTAGCTCTGCCCTAAAAGCTCAGCTCTTGGGACGCCCGGGTGGCTCAGTTGGTTAAGCGGCTGCCTTCGGCTTGGGTCATGATCCCAGGGTCCTGAGATCGAGTCCCACATTGGGCTCCTTGCTCGGCGGGGAACCTGCTTCTCCCTCTGCCTCTGCCTGCCACTCTGCCTACTTGTGCTCTCTCTCTCTCTGACAAATAAATAAATAAATAAATAAATAAAAATCTGCTTACACCCCGTTTCTTGTCCCTCCCTGACTTGAGGTAGCTGTGTGTTGGCGACCACTGCTAGCTCTGCCCTAAAAGCTCAGCTCTTGCTGCCTTCTCCCAGAAAGCTGAGAGAGACCTCTCTCCAGATTTCTCTCATCCCCTGCCTCTCCAGGAGCAGATCAGGGTACAGAAGTCCTGTTCAGTCATCCTAAAAGTACCACCCTCGGTCCCCTCCTGAGAAGAGGGATGCCTGTAGCACTAGAGGTGGGAGGCAGGGCACTTACAGATGGACCCAGCCGGGGAGCCCCCAGGACTGCTCCTGGAAGGAATGAGCTAGGGAAATAGAAAAGAGTGGAAAGTGGCTTCCTGCTCAGTTATGGCTGTTATTATTTATTTATTCATGTCTTTTTTATTAAGGAGGAGATGTTGGCCTAATGAGCAAGGAGGCCAGCAGACTCTGAGGGGCGGAGCTGGGGGTAATGGGGCTCTATCCATGCATGCAGGGTTCCCTCTCCAGCTGCAGGGGACCACCTCAATGGCTTGAAGTTCCTAAAAACCTTTCCTCTTCTGGCTCCCTATTCCTCTGCACCGCACCTCTGGCTCTGCCGGAGGGCCCCCCAGCACACACCCATGCCCCTACCTCATCCCCCTACCATGGACTGAGACATTTTTCTCTCCTCTCCCTCCCTACCAGTCTCTGAGGGTGCTAGAACCAGAGATAGAGCCTTGGAAGGGATTTTCTTCTGTGGAGAATCCACTTCCTGCACCTGACCCCTTGATGTCCTATATACAGATCTCCCCAATTGGCCCCCAAATCCTTTACAGTTGATCTGTCAGAACCTAGTTTAGGGCCACACAAAGCATCTGATCATTATGCACATTAAATTGCTTTAGATGATGCATTCCGCCCCCCTCCCCTTTTTTTTTGGTCACTGACCTATGAAACATCCAGATCAGTTTCCCTATAGAATATCCCTCCTTCCAGATGTCTGGTTACTTCCTTGTGCTGGTTTACTTCCTGCAAACCAGAAATCAGATTGAAAGGCTTGAGTAACTCAAGATAAATGTTTTTGGCTAGCGCACACGTGAGATGATGTCATTTACTTCACTCTGCATCACATCAGAAGACACATAATATTAATCCTTCCACCATTAGAAACACTCAGGTGGACACCAGCTGATGACAGCTATGATTTTTCCCTACCTTGATTCTAGAAAATAACATTTGTGGGTTACTCTGGCTCCAAACAAATGTCGATTTCCCCGTCCACTAGTCTCCTAATGCTTTTTAACACTGGTCCATAATCTTTGCCTGATTATGGATTTTTAAAGATAAAAAAACTGAGACTCAGATTGGGGAAGAAAGTCACTCAAGCTCACACAATCAACAAACTAGGAACCTGACTACGAGTCAAGTTTTTGTTCTCTTTCCCACCTTACTGAGTCAGGTGCACATTAGGTGCTTGGTACACATTTAAATGCATGAAAAGCGGTAAAAAAGGGGTTTCCCCTCTTTATAAACTAGTCTGATCAGAGGCAGAAAGGTTCCTGGTGACGCCTGACCTGTCTCCATGCCACTAATGAGAGTGCCAGCCAGGCAGCTCGGCGTGTGCTTCGTGGTAACCCACGGTAGGTAACGTTAGCTTCTTTGATCCTCCCAACAAACCTGCAAGGTATGTATTATTATTCCCCTTAGCCCCCTTTTACAGATGAAGAAAATGAGACCCAGAGAGGTCAAAGTACTTGCCTAAGGCCACACAGCTAGCGATCAATGGAGCCAGGATTAGTTCTTAGGACTCCAAATTCTAGGGACTTTACAATCACCCTGATCTGGCCTCCCAAACTGGTCTTCCTCCATCCTGAGACTAAAGAGTAAAACGAGAAGAGAATCTTTGGTTCGGCTCCTCATGTGGGCTGGTCCTGACACTGCCCAAAGCTCTGGGGCCATCTGTCAGCATTAACCAGGGCAACAGAGGTTTCCCTGGGTATCCCGGGCTGGCCTCTAGTCACCACGCAGCTCTCTCCAGTCTGTGAAATTGCTGGACTCCCACCTGGTTCCTCCAGCCTCTGCACCCAGGGAACCCCTTACGAGCTCCATTCCCCGCCTCCCCACCCCCTCCCACACCCACCCTGGGGCTCGATTCCCTCATCACAGCCCTTCACACTGCACAACAGCCCACAGTTTAGGAAACACTGCCTTTTTCTCTTTGGAGCCCGACAACTATTCTGTGAAGGAGGCAGGGACTAGGGGCTCCATTTCACAGATGCAGACATTGAGGCTTAGTGAGGAAAGCTCTGGGCCCAGAGCTGGCTCATTCCTCCATCAATCAGCATTTTCAAAGAGGGATCTCAGTCCCCACCCCCCACCCCCATGCCAGCTCAGGACCAACCCCAGAAAGTGGTACTTTGCTGCTGTTTGGAATGTGAGACTTATCTCAGGCGGAGGTGGGGTGGGGCAGGATTGAGGGGTGCGCTGTGGCCTAAACCCATCTGAGCCTGGAGCAGGGACCATGAGGTCCGCTCTGTATCCTCCAGCCCCCTCAGGGAGCAAGTCTCAGAAATGTCACCAGCACCTAGGGCATCCTTGGAAATGTCAACAAATGCTGGTTTAGGTCCCTCAACAGAGGGTGGAGCCAGCCTTTCTCTGCAGAGCCCCCCTCCACCATCTCCCAGGAGCAGAAGGAGCAGAAGCTGAAGAGCTCTTACCGCAAGTCCAAGCCCACCATTTTATAGACGAAGGGACTGAGATCCAGACTCACAGAGCAAGCTGGTGATTTTTTCTCTAGAAACACTGAAGATCCTGATGGATCTCCGCTCGCCCACCCTATTCCTCCTTCCCTCTCACTTTCTGTCTTCCTCCAAGCCCTGGAGCCTCCACCCCCTCGAGTCAAGACACTGATTTCCAGCAGCCAGGGGAGCCGATGGAGGGCCTGAGAAGCAGCTCCGAGCTGTGGGCTCAGCGTTAGGGGCTGCAGGATGGAGAACAGCTTGAGTCAGCACCACACAGGCCTCTGTCCTCCCCACCCCCTCACTGGACGGACACCTGGACCAGGCTCTTCCAGAAAAGAGAAAATAAAGGTCTTGCTGAATGGCAGAGCGTGGGCTAACAGTAGCCTCCATGTGCTCTGGGCACCTGCCAACCTTTCCAGGCCCTGAGTGGCTGGCACTCCTGCCATCTCTCACCTCCTCCATGGGGGCCCCTTGCTCCATCATTCCCACACCCTAACCAGGGAGGGCTGCTTCTCGCCTCAGCCCAGTCACTGCTACCCAGGCTCTGCCCATTGGTTTTCACCCCCACCTGCCGGTGATGGGGCCCCGCCTCCTATCTCAGGGACTCCTCCCTGAAGCCCTGGGGAGTCTGGGGGCCCTGTTTTCAGCTGCAGAGTTCACAACTTTCTCTTTCCCAGGCTGGCTCACAGTTGAAGTATCCAGCGAAGGCTGAGCCCTCTCTGTGCTGTGTCTGTCTCTGTTTGCATTGAGAAGAGTGAAGGGAGGGCCTGTCTGCGTTTGTGCTGATCCCCCATGCCTGCCAGATCACAGGTGCACACTGAGGAAATAAATGCTGGAGGTCCCAGATCAGGCCTGGACTTGACTTAACAATCTGCACTTCCACCCCGGAACACTCGGCAGGTGGTCTCCCCCACGGATTATAAGCTCCTTGAGGGCAGAGATCATATCTTTCTGATTCACTTCTACATCCTTAGTGATTAACTCAGTACCTAGCCCGCAGTAGGCACCGAATAAATCTTCATGCAAGGGAATATGTAAATGGATGGAAAGACAGATGGACAGATGGATGGAAGGATACATAAATGAATGAATGATCGAAGCAGGTTATTTTTTCTCCTCTTGTTATGGTGGGGAAATAAGAAAGAGGATGGAAACCTGGAAGAGGCTTCCCAGATGTTAAGTGGTAGAGTCAGGATTTCAATGCAGGGAAAGCTGGCCCAGGCAGCTTGGACTACTGACCATGGAGTAAGGTGACAAGGGTGGGGTGACAGGAGGGATGGAGAAGCCTCAGGCTGGGCTGAGGCCCAGGCAGAAGGAGCCTCTGCCCAGGAGGAAGGACTTTCCTGGAATTATCTTGCCTCCAGGTGGAGAAGCAGGGAAGCCTAATTGGTTTTTTCAGCTCCTGGAGCTGGGTCCATAAATCATGGCTCCATTTAAGACACGGGTACCTCCTCTCTAGAGATCTAAGTGTCACTTGATACACATTCCCTGGCACCTGTGATCTGGCAGGCATGGGGGATCAGCACAAACGCAGGCTACAAGCCTCCCCATGTGCTGGTGCCCGGGCCACCCCTGCCCAGAAGAGAAGGCATGGCTCGATGGGGCCTGCCAGTCTGCTGCTGTGTGTGAGGTGTGCAGCCCTATGGGAGGAGCAGGTGGGGGAAGGGGCCCAGGAAAGGCAGCGAGCCCAGCACAAGAGTAGCAGAGGCCCTAACAGCCTTCCTTCGGTGAATTCAATCCCATCCACCATTTACTGAATGCCTCCCTTGTGCCAGACCCTCTGCTGGGCACTGTGACCCTGGGGATGGCTTGAATGTAGGAGAGGGAGAGGGAGAGGCAGCTACAGAGACAATAATCACAACACGGGTGATAAGTGCTTGAGAGGGATGTACAAAGTGCTCTGGGAGCTCAGAGCAGCAGGCCATTCATTCTTCCCTGGTGGGGAAAGATTTTGGAACATGTCACAGAGGAGGAGCTGTTTCAGCTGGATCGGGTCTTCTCAGAGGTTGGAACAGGGAGGGAAGAGTATTTTAGGTAGAGGAGTATGTGCGAAGGCAGGGGGTATGAGAGTAGGAACCAGAAAACTTCTGTATGACTGGGGCAGAGGGGAAGCAGGAGGAGAAACTGGACAGGGAGCCTCGGGCCAGCATTTGCAAGGCCATGAATGGTCCTACTAGAGAGTTTGGACTTGATCCAGTCGTGGGCAAAGGGGAGCCATTGAAGAATTTTAAGCAGGGGTGTGACAGGACTAGATTTGTGTTTTAGAAAGCCTTCTCTTGGGGAGATAGAATGAACCAGGACTGTGGCCAAGGAACAGAGAGAAGGGAATGGATTCTGGAGTTATTTTGGAGGAAAAACAAGCAGGACTTTTTCCTTCCTAAGTAATTATTTTGGACCTTCTTGCCTTGCTACCCAGGCTCCATGTTCCCCAGGGGAGGGAGCTGCTCCCTCCTTTCTCTGTGTTCTGGTGTAGACTTATGCATTCACACAGCTGAATTATAGGGTCTGATTGACTGACAAGAACTGAGCAGCAGAACTGGCTCCCAGTGGCTGGGAAGCCCTGCTCTGAGGATAAGCTGGTGACTTCTCTGAAATTCAGTCCACAAGTCCCCGAGCAGGGTGAGGTTTAGCCCAGGACTCTGGGGAAGGCCCATGACGTCCTCCCCTCCTCCTTTCCCTTCTACCTTTCCTCCCTCATCCTCCTCCCCAGAGCCCAAGCTTTCTTGCTGGGAGGCTGCCTGAGCCAGCAGAGCTGTGGATGAAATGGTTCGGTGGCTCCAGCCCAGCTGCTGCCATGGCAACCAGGCTGCCTGCCAGACCCACAGTCAGGAGCAGACCCAGCGTTCCTGCTCTAGAACTACAATTCCCAGAATGCAAAGCACCTGGGACTGTGAGACAAACCCACCTCGTATTTAGTCAGAGGCTTCCAGCTTGGAAGAGGACATATATGGCCAACCCCAGAGGAAGACAGTACAGAATATGGGAAACTAGGGGGCCAGAAAGCAAGGCATACTTCTGGGGGAGGCCTCAGAACCAACCCCTCCTTATGGTGGCCCGCTGGACATCCCAAAAGGAGGTCAATAGCTACAGGAAAGTGCAAAACCTGGGGATGGGTATTAGCTCTGGTTTTGCCACCAGCCTGTGGTGTTGCTTGACAACTTTCTTTCAAAAACCATCTACTACCCTTGAGCTCCACCAGCACCTTCGTGGTCTGAGCCCAGGTGGCTGCAGTGGGCTACTTACTAATCCCTTTGCCTCACCCACACGCCCCCCCTCTTCATACTGAAGCCTGAGTGACCTTTTCAAAATGCAATTCTGATTATATCACTGCTGCCTGTGCCTGCCCCCCTGCTGTTTAAACTCTTCCGTGTTTAAACCCTTTGCTCTTAGATGAAGAAATAAATTCTTTACCTCATCTGACAAGGCCCTGCATGGTCTGGCTTCTGCCAGCTTTCCAGCCTTCCCATCCACCCCACAACTCCAGACCTTCTGGTTTGTTAGTTCCTTGTAGAAGACATGCTTCTTCCTGCCACAGGGCCTTCACACATGCTTTTCTCCCTCTCCAGAAAACTTTTCTCTACTGTTGAACTACACAACCTTCTCCATCTCAGAGAAATGCTACCTTCTCAGGAAATTTCCCTGACCTACTTAACCAAACCAAATCTCCCTCTTATGTACCCTTGCCAGCAACATGAACCTCTACAAAGTACCTGTCACAGTTGTATAGAGTAATCTGTATGATTATTTGACAACTATCCATCGCTCCAACTAATTGCAGCCTCTGTGAGAGGAGGGCGGGTGCCTTTTTGCCTGCCACCGCATCTTCAGAGTCTAACACTGTGCCTGACACATAACTGATGCTCAGTCTTGAACAAACCTTTCTAAGCCTCAGTCTTCCCAGCTGAGTGCCCACCACATGCCAGGGACCATGAGTGGTGGTGCCAGGGACATGGTGGTGGAGAAGACACAGAGCCGTGGTCCCTCCTGCCGTGGAAGGACAGTAGGGAAGTAGGGAAGTAGGGAAGTTAGACCCTGAATATATAATGACAAGAGAGCTGAGTGTTGCAAGCAGGCGAAGATGTCAAGCTGCGGTAGCGGAAAGCCAGGGGATCTGAAAAGATCAGCAAGGAAGAGAGATAGGAGTTATCAGATGAGAGGGATGGAAGAGTATCAAAGAGCATTGTAAGCAGAGGAAACAGCATGAGCAAGGGTGCTACTGAGGCAGAAGAGAGCCTGGAGTGCTTGAGACATGAAATTAGGCCAGAGTTGCTGGAGCGTAGAGTGAATGGAAGGTGGTGTTAGTTCCATCGACATGCTTTGATTTTACTGGGCAGAAGTGGCACAGAGTTAGCCCTCGTCTTCCATACCTCCTCCCCCGACTCTCAGGCCCAGGCGGAGGTCCAGCATCAACATATCCAGGCTGTCCTACTGTTCAGGCACACTGTCCTGCACCTCCAAGCACCCACTGCTGTATTTCAGGTGTCCCGTGTGGGCCATGCCTGTGTCTGGTACGAGGGGACTGTGACATTTGAGGTGGGGTGGGGGGGAGTGAATGCTGGGGTAGCAGTCAATCAATCCTGAAGTATACATTGCTGACAAGTCTGGGGGAGGTCCCCTGAAGAGGTGGGGAGCCTGGCCTGGGGCTTGAGGGTGGCCTGCTCGGCTTGCTTGGGAAATAAGCCATGACTTACCAGCTGCAGAAACATCAATGTGTTAGAGAACAGAGGCCTCTGAGTATGGGACAGGGAGGGGCCCTTCTCCTCCTCACATCTGTTGCTGCCTTCCTCTTCCTCCAGGCTCCTGGGTCAGATGGGGAACCGTCCCCTGTAGGCTCCCCAAAGGAAGGGGAGCTTTTCCTCTGAACTTGGGGGCTCTTGCACAAGTAGCTCCCAGTGTGTGTGTAGAATGAGGCGACAACTGGCTGGAAATAATGGATTTTAGCTTCCTCCTTCCCCTGCAGGTATTCCAACAACGACCCTTATACACACACACACACACACACACACACACACACACACAGAGCACAGCAGCCTAAGCCCCTGGTTCTGCTGAGACCTCCCTGGAGCAGGAGCCTCCAGTTCACCCATTCCCCAGAATAGTGTTTCTGAAAGTGTGAACTTCAGACCCACGGCACCACATCACGTGGAGTACTTGTGAAGATACAGGTTGCCAGGGGACTCTGATGCAATGAATCACAGACCACATTTGGAAAAGCTTTGTTCTGGAGGATACCTAATTCCGTCCAAAGAACTAATGAACCATTCCCTTCCCCAGAAATGTCTCCCCCAATCCAGCCAGTGATGATATCCTTGGCAATCCCATTCTGGACCCCTGCCAGGAGGGCAAGCCAGCCTGCCCCCTCAGACCTTCCACTTCATGCAGTCAATAAATATTTAGCAAGGACCTACTAGGTGCTAGGTGCTGGGGTCCTAGGAAGAACAGAGCAGCCGTGATTCCTGCCCTATGGGTCTTCTAATTTAGGACTGAGGACAAATATTTTAAAAGCAAATCAATAAATAAACAAGACAATAGTGGTAAGAGCTCTGAAGATGATAAAACAGAGCTATCAGAGAAAGTGGTGGGGGAACTGCTTCATTCAGGAGTTCAGGGAAGGAGGCCACCTTGGTTCTTGTGGAAAACAGCATTCTGAAAATGAAATAAAAAGCCTTTCTTCTCATTTTGCTACTGTTTTTTTCCTCTAGTCTTTGTTTTCTTTACCTTGGCTTGGCACTGTTTCTCTGGTTTGACTCCCTCTTTGTCTCCTTCATTCTCTCCTCCTCTGCTTCCCTCCCTCCCTCCCTCTCCCATTGCCTCCCTCTTCAATGAATCCCACCTCCTGCTCTTCTGCTCCCTCCAGAGAAATGGAAGAAACCAGATCTCTCTGCCTCTCGGGCTAGCCAGCAGTAATTGAGCTGTGGTCTTGCTCAGCAGCTGGCCCTGAGACCAGGGCTGGAGGAGGTCAGAGGGGAGCTGGAGGTGGAGGGAGAGCGGGAGCGATGGGGAGCAGGGAGGGGCTTAGGGAGGGAGAGGGCACTCAGAGGGGCTGGAGGTGGCTGCTGAGCCAGGTAATCTAATCAGGGGGTGAGTCATAAAGATCACTCACTCCCGTGCACAGGATGGCCTAAGAAATCACATTAATTTGAAGAGGGTGTAAAATCCACAGAGAATTCCCCTTTCTCCACCACATACATGAAGATAAACTGTCTTCAGCTTCCAATATGATCTTACAACAGCTTGTCAGTGACAAAACAGCCTCAAATCCTCCCATTTATCAAACGGCCAATCCTGTTAGCAGCTTAAAAGAGACATAATTACCTGCGGCCTTTTGTGTGATTCTTTATACTAACGCCGCTTCCTTCTTCCTGGCAGCGTTCCAGAACGTGAGCTCAGAATTCATTCCTGGTGACTGGGGAGATCATCGGAGGTGCTGAAGTTGGGGGACAAAGGCGGATGGTTGGGGTGGGAGGTTCTGCACTGTGAGCAAGTCTGGGGCTGCGATGTGGGTTAGCACCACGGACAGAGACAGGGCCAGGAGCCTGGGAGTGGCTGCCTGGATAGTGGGGTAAGGAGGACTCAAGCCCAACTGGTGTGGGCAGAAGCCTGTGGGCCAGTCAAGAGCCTGGCAGGCATCTATGGGACTAAGTTTCAGCTGCCTTTATAGAGCGGTGGAGACAGCCCGTGGCACGTCAGTCCTGACAGTAGAAACAGGGCACAGAACAGGCTTGGCCTGTAGATCAGTAATTTGGGTAGAATTCTCCACCCTCAGACAGAGCCAGGAGTCCCCTCTTTTGACTCCAATGTGGCTGACACATTTTGAGTTTTTCATGACTTCAGACTCTGCCATGCTGCTACTGGGGAGAATAATAAGGTTGCCAGCTAACATTTACTGAATGCTTGCTGTGGGCCAGGTCCTATTCTAAGCACCTCATATACGTGATCTTAATTAATATAAACCTCATGAGAAATCTGTTCTATTATCCCATTTTATAGATGAGGGACCAGAAGGTGAGGGAGGCTAAGTCACATGTCCAAGGTCCCCCAGAACTAATTTGGACTCCTGCTCTGTGAGCTGGGCTGCTTACAAGGCAGGCTCTGGCCATGGTGAGAGATCAGGTCTAAGACTCTGGGTTGGTCTCTCTCCCTCTCCACACTTCTTGCTATTCCTCAGCCCAATCAAGGCAGGTTTGGGGAGAGGGATGAGAAAACCACATGACTAACCTTTCCTTCCATGAGAAATAAGACACCCCGGAAACTGACTTCTCTCTGGCCAGGGCTGCTTTGCAAATTCATATTTTTATTCTCTCTGCTGGCCCCCAGGACCCTCACTTCTACCCATTTCAAGAGGCCACCTATCCCCGTTCCCCCCACTGTCCACTGCCAACCCCCTACTTGCTACTCCCCACACTCTTCTTCATTTTCCAGCAGGCCCAAGGGAATCCTCTACTGGGAGGAAACCATCAGAGTCCATTTGGAAGCCAGATAAAGAGGCAGGCAGTGAGACAGACAGCAAGAGACAGACGAGAGACAGAATGAAAATGAATTTTGAAGCGCTGTTGAGTTAATGATTGTGGTCAAATCCTAATGAAAGACAAAGCCCGGATTAGCTATCCGGGGGTATCTTACAGAATTTCTAGAACTCAGCTTTAACCCAGTTGGCTCCCTCTGCCCAACAGCCCTCCATCCTCACCCTTTCCCTTCTCTGGAACTGCCTCCCAGACTAGCATCCTTTCCCCCACCCCACCCGGCCTCAGGGCATTCATCACTTGAGTTAGTGATTTATCAAAGGCTCCGACAGTCGCTGTTGGCAAAAATCAATTGGTGAAGAATGGGACCAACCCAGGGTCCCCTGTTCTCCTGAGCCCCCACCATCAATCTGCCCCAGAGAAACTCCATGGCTCTGATATCAGCCCTACCCCCACTGCCCCACCATCACCCCAGCTTTGTGTGGGTCTCTGGGTTCCTTTCTGTTATCAGAGAGAAAGGAGAGAGGGAAGAAAGAGAGAGAGAGGTGAGTTAGTGCCTTCTCTTAGATGTTTATTTTGTTGTTTTTAAGTGAGAAAGTCCCAGCTCTATTAAACGCAATCAATAGTTGGCCCAAGAGAAGCTTTCCTTCTCTGAGACATTTGAAATCTGGTCAAATCATTTTGCCCCAATACAAAGTAATTTATCAATTTCAAAACCCTTCTAATCAGTAGAGACTCTGGAGTTCCCGTTCCTGCTGTCTTCTACTGCAGTGTGTGTGCGAGTGTGCCCCCGTGCACACACACACACTCACACGCACACCCCTGTGCACAAACTCTATTCTCTCTGCAAACCCCCTTCCCTGCCTCCTTCCTCCCCCCCTCTTCCCAGGGACTTCAGAATGTCTTCCCCCTCAGCTCAGCCTCCAGGCTGAGTGCCGTCCTCTGTGTCTCCAGCCCAGCCTGTGTGCTCCTGGCCTGGAGAGGCTGCAGGCCCCTGCAGGTCTGTGATGCTCAGCCCTGGGGAGCTGGAGGTGGGCATGGGCCCAACCACAGAGCGCTGCTGAGTGCACTTCTCTTCACCCGGGTAAAAAGGCCAAGTTTGGGGGATTTCTGTTCACAGACAGAGCCCAGGACTGGAGCCAGGGGGCTGGAAGGGGCCCAGGGCCACCAAAATCATCCCCTGGAACCTTGGCTTTGGTCTCCAAGGGGCAAGTGGGATCAGCTGTCTGGAGAGGGGTTTGCTGGCTGAACCTGGGGATGATGTCACAACGCTCTCCTGCCTCTGAAGCTGCTATTTTTGCCCTCGAGGACAGCCTGTGTCTAAAGGGAGAAAGCGACAGCAGTGAAATCACCTTGCAACTCACCCTCGAGCTCCCAGGAAGAGCGGCTGGAGCTTTTGCAGCTCCATTAGATTGGATTCTCCGCAGGTCTTTTGTGGCCACCAGCTGCAGTGGCCAGATAGGCCACTGACCTTTGGGGAAGGGCCAAGTACTGAATGGCTGATTCAGATGCTCTCCCTACAATGGGCTCTGCATGTTGCTCCCTCAGAGTGCGACTGAAGAAATTGTCTGAGGCTGCCCCACAAGGGAACTCAGGAGCACAGACGGCACAGAAGCTAGGGGAGACCTCTGCCCACACAACGGTCAATCCAAGGGCCTGACCCTGACCTTCCGGGCTCCCCATCAGGCCTAACCTAAAATCTCCAACAGACCTCTAAAAGCATGCTGAGTACTCTGTAAATATGTGTGCAATCAATGAATGGGTGCAACCTTCTAGTTCAGCCCCTGCCTTGTGCCTTCTTCCCCCAAACTCTCACAGCTCTTCCAGGGCTAGGGCCAATGATTTTGCATATCTTTGGAGCTTTCATAGTTCTTCACCCAGGGCTCTGCTCAAAGTAATATTAAACTAGAACGAGCACAGTGCTCTATGGTTTAGGAGGCATTTTAATATTAACGGTCTATTCTGTAGTGATGCTGGGGGGTACATATTATCTAGTTTATACTGAGAGAACTGAAGGTTCTGTAGGACCAAAGGCAGGCTGCCCCAAATGTGCCACTTTGGCATACTAATTATTCAAAATAAAAGTTCCTTAAGAGACAGCCTGGGCAAGAAGGACACTCAGACTCTTCTCTGCCTCCCTGAAAGCAGGAAATAAATCTCCCACGTGAAAGGTACCGTCTCTGTACCAGGAGGTAAAGAGACATCTTTACCACCAGAGATTGGAAATTTAGAGCCGAGAAGACTGTATAAACAACCCTTGTTACTTATTACTAACTGACTACCCCCGGTCCAAATTCCATCGAGAATTCCTTATTAATGGAAACTCCCAAAGTTAAGTTTTCTTTGTCTTATCACTTCCTCACAAATTTATTGTCTCTTTGTCTAAGAAGTATAAAAACTGCATGCTTTGCTCATTTCTTTAGGTCTCAATTTCATTATTGGGCCTCCATGTACACATAAGAAAACTTTGGGGTTTTTCCTCCTGTTAATGTGTCTCATGTAAATTTAATCCTTAGCCCAGCTGGAAGACCTTGAGGGTAGAGAAGAAATTTTCCTTCCTTCTAGTTCAAAGAGGTGAAGTCATTTGTCCCAAAGCACACTGAAAGTAAGTGATAAACCTGGGATCCAAGTTCTCTGAATCCATATCCCCAAATCTCCCCTGTCATTCACTCACTCCCCAGACACATGGGGAACATCCTTCTTACGGCAAATGTTATGCTTTCTTTCTTTCTTTTTTTTTTTTAAGATTTTATTTATTTATTTGACAGAGAGAAAGAGATCACAAGTAAGCAGAAAGGCAGGCAGAGGGAGAGGGGGAAGCAGGCTCCCTGCTGAGCAGAGAGCCTGATGCAGGGCTCTATCACAGGACCCCGAGATCATGACCTGAGCCGAAAGCAGAGGCTTTAACCCACTGAGCCCCTCTTTCCTTTTTTTTTTTTTTAAGATTTTATTTATTTATTTATTTTACAGAAAGAGGTAGAGAGAACAAGCAGGGGAAGCAGCAGAGGGAGAGGGAGAAGCAGACTCTCCGCAGAGCAGGAACCCCAATGCGGGGCTCGATCCCAGGACCCTGGGATCATGACCTGAGCCGAAGGCAGACGCTTAACCGACTGAGCCACCCAGGTGCTCCAAATGTTACTCTTTTTTAATGGCAATCGAAAACCAGCTGACATTATCCCCCCTTCCTCTGATTAGGAAATAGAGAGTCCATGGTGAAGTGATTTGCCCAAGGTAAGACAGAAAATAGGAGGTGGACGTGAATTAAGCCCAGGCCTTCTGATCTCAAATCTGGAGTCTTCCCCATCACACCATAACGCACATTCATGAGGGGCTTGTTATATGCCAAACATTGTCCTGCAATCTTCACATCTGACGTGGTTCTATTAGCACTCCCTTCTTCTTCTTCTTCTTCGTTTTTTTTTTTTTTTTAGATTTTATTTATTTATTTGACAGAGAGAGAGAGAGATCACAGGTAGACAGAAAGGCAGGCAGAGAGAGAGGGGGAAGCAGGCTCCCCACTGAGCAGAGAGCAAGATGCAGGGCTCGATTCCAGGACCCTGAGATCATGACCTGAGCCGAAGGCAGAGGCTTTAACCCACTGAGCCACCCAGGCACCCCATTCTTTTTTTTTTTTTTAAGACTTTATTTATTTGAGAGAGAGAGAGAGAGAGAGAGAGAAAAAGCATGTGGTGGGGGAGGGGCAGAGGGAGAGGGAAGGAGAGAAGCAGACTCCCCGCTGAGCAAGGAGCCCTACCTGAGCCTGATCCCATGATCATGAGATCATGACCTGAGCTGAAGGCAGACACCCAACTGACTGAGGCACCCAGGCACCCCCAGCACTCCCTTCTGTACATGAAGAAAACAAAACTTTGAAAAGTCCAGTATCTACAGGCCAAGCTGGGATTCGAACGGTTTCTCTGACTGTAGAATTTGAGCTCTAGGTTATCCTGGTTTACTGATGATGACAAAAGCACTCACTACACAACCAAATAACCAATGTATATTGATTGAGTGACTGTTCACTATAGATAGAAGGTTCATAGCACAGCTAGGCAGATAAGCATAAATTCTGGACTTCTAGACTGGCAGCTGGCCCTTAATCCACCCATCCCTCCCAATCTCCTCTCTACCTAAGGAGAACTGCCCACATTTCCCGAGCACTCACTTCATGGGAAGCGCTAGGCAGGGCCCCTTGGGTGCACTCTCTCTTTGGATCTACATCATAGATAGAATTTTCCTCTTTTGAAGGATGTGGGAGCCAAAGCTCAGAGAGATTCCATCATTTGTCCCTGGCCTACCAAAGAGACATCAGTGTAGAGGTGTCATCTCTCTCTTCCACCTTGCAAACCATTTGGGGACAGCACTCCAGTCCTAGCTCCCCACTAGGGATTGTACATGGGGATTATAAATACCACTTTGCTGGGAGTTTGAGAAGAGAGGAGGAATATGGCACCAAGGGCCACTGCAGCCGAAGGGAGTGTCCAGGGCTACCGAAAGTAGAGAGGAACACAGATCCAAGACTAAACCCTGCTGGGAGATGTGTGGTAGCTGAGACTCATTGAGAGAGCAGCTGACTTTTGGGAACTCCAGTGCCATTACTGGCTTGGGTCCCCCACCTCTCGAAAGCTGATGACTGCCCAAGCCTCCTCCAGAATGGGCCATTCCCCCACCCAGAGGATGGATGCAACTCGAGCCAGCTCCAGACTTGCCCCGATTGCTTCGCACGTTGATGGATGAAAGTGCCTCTGCAAATTGGAAAAATAACTAATGTACTACTCCCAGACCCTGCTGCCTGAGAGTGGAGGGGGCCCTTCTGGGTTAACCCAAGAACTGGGAGGAATCAATCCCCTGAATAACAACCCAAGGCAGCAGCAGGGAGAGGCTCCCAGCCTGGTGGGGGTGGAATTACATTTCCTACAGGGCATTCTCAGTGTCGCCTCTCATCACCATAATATTTACATCAAATGCAAAAGGCCTCTTCGGAATAAAACCCTGAGGTTGTAAATGCCAAATCCAAGAATGTCAGCGAATGCAAAAGATCAGGTTCTTTGAGCAGCAGTCTCTCCCTCCCCGCCAGGCAATGCCTGCCACAACCCCCTGGCGTGACCGGGTGGGCTCCTGAGCAGTCCTGAACCTCAGCCAAGATCAGGAAAGGCTGGGAGCGTGCAGGGAGTTGAAGGGTACCCAGCTCTGGTCCAGAGATGCCAGGCGGCCTCGTCTCTTCCACCCGGCTTCACGCAAAGTCTGAGAAAATGTGTCTCCACATACTTCCTATGTAGAAAGGCAGTCCAGGTCATCTCATGGACAGACAGACAGGCGGACTCTCTTCTATGGAGAGAGCCTCACGGATCAATCCCCAATGTAGTTTGCAAGCCAGCAGCCAAGTTCTCTGCCCAGTGTGCCCCCTTACTCCTCTAGCTGCCCCCTTGGGGCCCAGGAAAGATTTTCTGAGGTCATTTGTCCATCAAACATTTATTGAGCACTTACTAAGCACCAGGCCCTGGGGATACGACGGTGAATACTTCGAAGGAACTTATGTTCTAGTGGGCAACACACAAGGAACAGGTTAACATATAAATAACTTCAGATACGAGGTGGTGTAAAGAATAGAAATTGAGATGAAGGGATAGAGAGGGAAGGAGGCAGGCCCCAGTTGCCTGGGTAATCAGAGAAGGCCTGTCCAAGGAGGTGACATTTGGCCTGAAGAATAAGAAGATTTGGAGGGAAGGTGTCCCAAACAGAGGGGTGACAAGTGTAAGAGCCTTGGGAGGAGCATGAGCACCTGTACTAGAGGAACAGAAAGAGGCTAGTAGCAGGTTCAGGGGGAGTGATGGGGGGGAGACAGGGGAGGAGAGGTCAAAGGGGCAGGGTCTTCCCAGCCATGGAAAGGAGAAAGTTTTCCTGCGGAAGGTGCTGGGAAACCGTGGGAGTGATTTAGGCAGGGGAGGGCACTATGTGATTTACATTTTTAAGTTCTGCTCAGATAATGAAAGTCTTGGTGGAGTTCTGGTTTCACAACTCATTTACCGTGTGATCTTGGGCCAAATTCCTGCATTATTAAAACTTAGTTTCCTTAAGAACTTCCCGGGGAGTCAGAGGATGACACGAGCTAACATGTACAGTGTGTCTAGTTCAGGACCTGGTGTCACTAGGTGCACAATTAATGTCCCACACTGTGTCTCTCCTGCTCGGTCTTTCCTCTGGGCCCCAGCCCGGGCCCCATCTCTCCGCGGCTGTCCACACTGTGTGCATCCAGAGCTTAGTGGGGGTCCCACTCCTTGGGTGACAAGAGCTCAGACTGCACAGGGACACTCCAGGGGCCACGGGCTGCCCGTGGAAGGCGAGGCTGCCTGGGCACATCTGCACGCAGAAACTGCATTTCCATGTCCTTTGCTGTACCCGTAGGGCAGGCAGAGCGTCCGGGAGAAAGGTCACCAGTGCCACCCAACATCGTGGTCCTCTCCACTCATCTGCATTCCTCCCCAAGTCCTTTGTGCCTAATCTTTGACCCCAGAGGAGGAATGAGAAAAAGCAAGCAGTGGGAGGAACTGGAGGGAGCGAATGCTAAGGGCCTTGTCGGGCAGTTTGGAGACCAAGCCAGGGCGCCCGAGAGCAGACGAGATGACCCCCGCTCCTTCCGGGAGCTGGGCTCACACAGCATCCAGCCCCAAAGTGGGGAAGGAGTGGCAGCTCAGAGACAGAATCCCCCAGCAGCAGCCTGGGTAGCCACATGTCCACTTGACTGTCCTCAAGGGACCAGGCGCTTCTCTTCCTTCCCTCCCTCCCTGCGCTGGGCTCCAAGGAAAGGATGTGATGAGGTTAATTAATTGCTTATAGAAAGTTCTTTAGAAGGAGGAGAAGAAGCAAGGGAGCCATCGTGTCTGGGAGCCAGAGGGTTCTCGACACAGTATTAGCAGTCATGTCCTGTCGGCTACAACAGGGGTTGGGGGGTGCGGGGCAGCGAAGCAGTGGGGGGGGAGCGGGGAGGGGCGGTTGTGACAGTGGCTGTGGGCAGGCACGGGAGGACAGTGGGGCAGCAGAGGAAAGGGGCATGGGAGAAGTCTCAGAACAGCCTCAGGCAATTCCCCCATCCAGGAATGTTTGGGGAGTCCAGGGGAGGAAGGGTTTTGTTGGGCAAGGCTGTGTGGGGGCCAAGGGCTACTGACTGAAATTCCCAAAGTTAAGTTTTCTTTGTCCCGTCAACTGCTCACAAATTTATTATCTCTTTGTCTAAAAAGTATAAAAACTGCCTGCCTTGCTCATTTCTTTAGGTCTCAATTTCCTTATTGGGCCTCTGTGCACACGTGATAAAACTTTTGGGTTTTTTTTTTTCCTCCTGTTAACACGCCTTATGTAAATTTAATCCTTAGCCCAGCTGGAAGAGCTTCAGGGTAGAGGAGGAATTTTTCCCTTCGGGTGGCAAGCCCCACGTTGGCTCAGCCCAGTGCCAGAGGCAAGGAGGAGAGAAACACAACCCAAGCCACAGGTAGGTCTCCTTCTCTTCGCAGGGGCTGAGCTTGATGGCAGGAACACGGCCACCACCGTGCCTCTACTCCACCCCCAGCCCTGAGCCCTGAGCCCTGAGCCTTGGGAGATCTTCTTCCCTCCCTCTTTTAGGGATCAGCTTACTTCATTATCAATGAGAAGCTCTCCTGCCTGTCCAGCTTCTCAGAAACTTTTGTAGCCCAATAATATCCTCAGTTTTACCTGTGGTTCCGCCATCCTCAGCATCCCCACCCTACCCGGAAGCATTGACATGGGGCAGGCTGGGGGGCACCTGGGTGACTCAGTCCATTAATGTCTGCCTTCAGCTCAGGTCATGATCCCAGGGTCCAGGGGTCGAGCCCCGCATCGGGCTTCCTGCTCAGTGGGGAGCCTGCTTCTCCCTCTCCCTAGTGCTCTCTCTCACTCTCTCAAATAAATAAATAAAATCTTAAAAAAAAAAGAGAGAAAACATAGGGCAGGCTGGCTGCAGGCAGAGAAAGCTAATGCTGCAGGAACCCAGAGGGTACTGACTCAGGTCCTGAACAGCTCTAGTTCCTTCAACAGAACCTTTGCAATTCTCCTGCACACCCCTTCCACCCATTCCTAGCCGTACAACCAGCCTGCCTCATCTCCAAGACTTCGTCCTGAATGTGAACCACGTAAGGGCTGGGAGTCAGGTCGCTCACCTCAAGGAGCTCCCTTAGCTTGCAAGCTTCCCCCAGAAAGCACCAGCCTCCACCCCTCCCGTCCTGTCCTTAACACTGGCTCCGTCTGTTCTACCAGCCCTGTCAAGGACAGCCCCCTGCAATCTGACCACGGCAGCAGCTGGCAGGGCCCGAGGCTGCACTTGACATCCTGATCCAACCATATTCTCGGAGAGGAAGCAGGTTGAGAGTTCCGCATGCTTGCACACACCTGCACATACCAGGCGCACGCTCCCTCCCTCAATGTCAGCCTAGACGAGAGAATAGGTTCTTAGGTTTCCTGGGTCAAAGATCCTCTGACTGCGATGAAAGCCAGACACCCTCTCCCCAGGAAGATGCATACATACACGTTTTGCTTGTCCAATCAGGAAGGCTTGGAATAAGAGTGGCCCTTCCCCTGGTTGCTGCCCTCAGTAGCAATCCTTGTCCACGGCCTGGGGTTCCAGGCAGGTGGGGATTTGGCCAAATCCCTGGGTGCCCTTTTAAGGGCTGAGTTTTGGGGACTCCCCGGGAGAAGTTCCAGGGGTTGGGCTAAGGGGCAAGAGAAATCTAAACCATCTCCAAGGCCATCTCCAACTCTCAAACGTAAGGACTCCACAGTTCCGTCCACACCCGCCTCCTGCTCACCGTGGCAGACCAGGCACAGTCCTCCTTGCATAGTCATCCTGAGACACCGTAAGCGAGCTCTGAGCTCCGGTGTCTACCTGAGTCATTACACAGTCTGACCAGGATTTTGCCATCTACAGTGAGCACCAACCATGTAGACAAGGAAGCTGGGCTCCGCCTGGCTTCAAAACTTCCTGAGACTAGGCACAAACCCACTGCTTTGGGTTCAATGACACCTGCAGACCACATACATGCACTGGCATGCAAACCACACACACACACAGACCAAGACGCACACAAATGACGTGAGAGCACGCAGAAACACGCAAATCAGAAACACGATGAAAAATGCAAAACTCCAAAAAGCATATACATGGATACACAAACTGTTCACATATGCGCAATCACATCATCCAAACCGTATGTATACACATTCATGCTCTAACATGTGACTCCCATTCCCACATCCTAGGGACCATTCCAGCCCGATTAACTTTCTATTTCTCTCTGTTATGCGCTCTCTGTAGTCTGCTCCCTGAGACAGAGTCACTCTTTCCTCCTTTTCCTCACCTGGCAGATTCCTAGTTAGCCTAGTAAGACTCTATATTAGGGCTTTCCTAGGGCTGCCATAACAAAATGCCACAAACTGACTTCTAACAACAGAAACTTATTCTCTCAACAGTTCCGGAGGCCAGAAGTCCTAAATCAAGGTGTCACTATGGCTGGTTCCTTTTGGGGGGCTCAGAGAGAAAATCTGTTCCAAGACTCTCTTAACTTCTGGTGGTTACAACTCTTGCCATCCCTTGGCTTGTAGAGACATCACTCCAATCTCTGTCTCTGTAGTCACCTGGCCTTCCTCCCACGTGTGTGTCCAAATCTCCCTCTTCTTATAAGAACACTAGGCACCGAATTACGGCCCACCCTCATCCATAATGACCTCATCTTAACTCGATGACATCAACAAAGATTCTATTCCCAAATAAGGTCATATTCATAGGAACTGGGGATTAGGACTTGAACACATCTTTTCAGGGGGACACAATTTAATACTCAACAGACTCTCAGCCAAATATTTCCTTTTTCTTTTCATTTTTTTATGATTTTATTTTTACATAAGTTATACATTCAACATGGGGCTATAACCCACAACCCTGAGATCGACAGTGATACACTCCGCTAAGCCAGCCAGGCACCCCCAAATTTTTCCTTTGTTTATGAGTCCTTCCCTGACCTTCTCCCTAGACTGGCTGAAGTACTCCTTCCAAGTGCTCCCCCCATCACAGCACTTAGCTCGGATTATTGTTATTGCCTCTTTAATGGTCTCTCTTCCCAGCTCCGAGGGGCTAGGCAGTCTATTCCTTTACTCACTACTGTAAATCTAGCACCTGGGATAGTGCCCAGTTGTGACAAGGTCTCAATAAATGCTTGTTGAATGAGTTAAACCATTTGTACACATGACACAAATATGATAATCATATC
>CM052895.1:24993301-25018216 GCA_028534135.1 Potos flavus
GCTCTGCAGTGACACTGGTCACTGCCCTCAAGAGCAGGGTAGACATAACTCTGGAGAGCCAAGCTCCTAGATTCCCCCAGAGTCCCCCACAGTCTGGGACTGTCAGAGCCCACTGTCTACCTTCTCCTCCTCTCTAGAGAACCAGTTTCCCAAGTCACGGCCTAGACAGTGAGACTGGTGAGGGAGGGATGGAGGTCGTCCTAGATGTCACCTTCTCTCCTCTTCCTCTTTGTCTGGCCCCAGACCACCTCATGGCTGCCCTCATGGCTGCTGGGCCCCATGAGCTGCTGTGAAACCCCATTTCCTTTCCATTCAATGACACAGTCCCTCCCTCAGACTCTGACTTCTGTCCCACATCCTGAGCATTTCTAGGCCAAAACCTCTAGCCACGAGGATCACAGAAGCCTGCTGGCCCGGCAGCTCCAAGCAGGGAGGAACGCTAATTGGCATTAACAGAGACCAGGCCAGCAGCTCACAAAAGATCCTCTCTTCCTGACCAGAGTCATGCCTGGGGCACAGCCAGCTCCTGGTGTCTGCTCATGGGGGGAGGGGCTCCTCTGGATGGAGGCCAACAAAGAGAGGGGGTGCCCCACTGGGACTCTCCTGCTGGGGCTCACATATGCTCCGCAAGAACCTGGCCCTTCTTGTTGTCCCTCAACGCAACCCCTCAGGTAGCCCAGAGCACACTGGGGACTTGGTCACCTCGATGCCCACCCTATATGCTCCTTCTAATCTGATCTCACTGGGAAGGAAAAAGCTCTGACGTCAGATTGCCTGCATTGTTATTCCAGTACCGCATGTAACACAAGCGGCCAGAGACCAAAAAATGGTGCCTCTGTTTTCTTGTCTGTGAAAAGGGAATAATACCACCTACCTCCCTGGGTTGTCATAAGATGAAGTGCTAGCCATTAAAAGCTCCTAGCATGGTCCCCAGCATGTAGTGAGCACTCATTCCATAAACGGGAATTGCAGCTATCCGATTAGGATTATTATTTCTTGGACCCACTTCCCCTTGTTGTAGGAAGATCCCATTTCAGGACTTCAATGTTGAGCAGAGAGAATGAAACAGGGCAAGCACCCCAGGGAAATTTGTGGAACAGATGGAAGGAAAGGAGGGAGAGGGGGCAGGAGAAAGGAAAGCAGATGTATTTGCCACAGGTAAAACCTGTTTTATGGGCGGACAAGAAAGACTCCCATTTGAGCCTCCATCTAACAGACTGTCCATCTAACTAGAATTTCACCAGTGTTGATTCATTCCTTTGAGTAAAGCACTGCCCTCTTCCCACGGGTCTCCTTTAAGATGCAAACAGTCACACTTTAGTTTGAATGAGTTACAAGACTGACCTCTAAGAAGAGGTGGTTTGAAGCCTGAGAGCCTCTGTGGCGAGGAAGAGAATTTTGACACAGAAAGTGCCAAAGGGATCATACAATTTTGCAGGAGGCTGGCTCTAAGAAAATTGAGTGCAGGACACTGCAATTTCCCTTCATAACAGTTCAGATGTGACCGAACCTCATACGCAAGAATGTCTTCCTTGTCTCTGTCCCAAATCCTTTATGCTATGGATTAGAGAACAAAATGATCATCTATTTCTCCACGTTGTCGGCCCAGCACAGAATGTATGACTGTATTTGTTCCTGAAGATTTTCTTTTTCTCGAGGTATGAGCTATCCACATGCAATCTCAATCCTAAAGCGATTTTCATTTACCGGCGAAATTTGAAGACTATCTCTTGCCAGTCTGAGGTTAAACACAGAGGAAAATTTAAATGCAATTTTCCTGTTTGAGAAGCAGTTACAATATTTTTAAGCAATTGAAGCTTCAAAATTTCAAATTCAACACGCAGTTAGGCCTCCACCCCAGGAACTACGAATTTGCAAAGTTTACAAAACAGTGAAATATCTCTGAGGCTTTTCCCAAGTGCTGAGTCTTTGAGTGTTTCACAAATGAAGATGTTCTGGGAGACGAGGTATAGTTTTATGGGCATTTGGTTTTTGGCTGGGCCTTTTAAAGCAAATGTTACATGGGGAAAAAGTAGAAGAAAGACGCTATAACGAAGTATCAGAACAATAATACATTTTAATAGCATTATTTATCAACATTTATTGGCATTTGGAATTAACAAACACTTCGGTCCATCCCCATCGAGCGTTTGCAATAAATTTAAAGGACTTGTCTTGCCTTCGGCACAGAGGAGATGACCCAGCTAGGATCCTTGTGTCATTTTGCAGGCCAGCCCCTGCGTTTTCCCTGGTCCGTTCCCCAGGCCTGGAGAACCTAGTTTGCTTTAGGAGCTCCCCCGAGCCCTCCTCATGAACCGCACTCACTACAGCAAGCAGATAGAGGCCCCTGAAGACACATGAATCACGCTGTCCCTTCTGCCACCAAGGCAACCAAAGGGGCAGCATAGGGGTCCCATCTCCATAGCCACAGCTGATAAGACCACTACCAGGGATGGGGTAGATGACCCCAGGCCAGGAGCCTCTGCTGGGGTCTGGTGGCAGGAAAAAGGTGACTCAGGTCAATCGAATTTTCTCTGCAGAGAATCTAAAGAGAGAAGCATAAGGACTATGATGGATGTGTGCTGTTTTTTGCCTGTGTAGCCTCATTTCACATTTTCTGGTGATGGCACCCCCATACTCCTTAGGGAGCAACTCTGGAGTTAAGGTGATCTGGTTCCACCCCCACATTTGGGGATACAGCCGCAATCCTAGGTCTAGCCAGTCAGCAGATTTTATTCTCTGACCACAGTGATGCGTTCAAGAGGGGGAAGTGAATTAATTAAGGTTTTGGTCTGGCTACGATAACAAAGAGACTCATAGGCCAGTGGCTTCAACAGAACAAAAAGTTTATCTCTTGTTCATATAAAAGCCCATGTGGATGAAGTAGTTCTGCTCCATTAAAATCCTTAGGAGCCCCGGCTCCTCTATCTTGTTGCTCTGCCCCACAGGCCTTACTCTCATCACACCATGCCCGCATTCCCACCAGCCAGCAGGCAGAAAAATGGAAGGGCAAACATGGGCTTTCCTTTCAAGAGAACAACCCAGAAGTGACACATATCACTTTTGCTTATAACCCATTAGCCAGAGTTTAGTCCCAAACCACACCTAGTTGCAAGGGAGGCTGTATGGCCAGCTCGAAACTTCCATCACATTAGAGGAAGAGGAGAATGGCGATGATGGGACAACAGGGCATCATCACCGAGTCTGGAGAGTGCGTTCAAAGATAGAGTTAACAGTGAGGAAAGACAGATGACAGATGGCGAGGACGTCATGGAGGCCGGCAAGTCCAGCTATGCCGAAAGGCAGTTCTAGTCTATTTTCGATTTTTCAGTTATACCAGCCAAAAAATTCCTTTCTTTTTTTCTATGATGATGATGATGATGATGATTTTGCTTAAACTAGTTGGGTTTGGGTTTCCAACTCTCAAACCTAAAGAGTTCTGCTAATTCATGGCAAGATCAGAAGGCAAAAGATAATAAGGGAGGAAGAGGGCCAAGGCACCACGAAGGGGAAGCCAATATCATGAGGAAACGGGACCCTCAAGACAGAAAAAAGCAGAAACCAGAAGACATGGAGAAGGTGCAGAGTCGGTGGGGGTGGTGACAAGGCAAGAGGTAGACACAGAGAGAGGCTAAGCTGCCTAAGCTACCCCCTCCTCCAGCAAGGGACCCTCCTGCCAAGTCACTCTGAGGTTCAAATTACCTTCTAGCTCAGTTACAAGGTCTGGAAAGTTATTCATATATATATATTTATTTATTTATTTTATTTTTTTTTTTTAAGATTTTATCTGTTTATTTGAGAGAGAGAGAGCACAATCAGGGGGAGCATCAGAGGGAGAGGCAGGCTCCCCGCTGAGCAGGGAGCCCACCGCAGGGGATCCCGGGACCCCGAGATCATGACCTGAGCCAAAGGCAGATGCTTAACTGACTGAGCCACCCAGATGCCCTGGAAAGTTGTATTACTCTTCAAAATATTTGTCTTCCCTCTTTCGGGTACCCTCTCTAGAGGAGGGATGCACTTCCCATTGATGTCAGGCTTGGCATAGGATTTGCTTTGGCCAATAAGATATGGAGCTTTAAGACCCAGGGTGCTCCTTAGTCGGCCTGGGCTCCTAAGTGAGGAAAACATGGAGCAGAGCTGCAGCGGGCCCATGACACACATGTGACATGAGGGAGAAATAAACATTTGTCACAGGCCTCTGAGGTTTGGGGATTGTTTGTTACTGCAGCATAATTTAATGTAAGCCAACTGATACAAGATCTGTGTTTACTGCAGTTCCTACTGATCTTGAAACATGATAGTTCATCATTTCCTGGATTTTAAGGCCTATATTCCTTGTAGTACACTTTTTTCTCTCCTTACAGCCAAGAGCTCTATCAATGAAGCCAGGAATGACAGGCCTACATTCCATGATCAGGTGCTCCTTATTACTAAGTCTTCTCCAGTTCTTATTCCCCAATAGTTCCTGCAGCCCTGAGAGGACATGGAATAGATCTGATTATTATAAAACTGGGTAAGTGTATAACGTAAGCAATTTCATATTTGTAAATTTTACCGAACGTTTGTAAAACAAAATCAGCAATGGATCATTTTAAAGATGCTGACTTCTCAAACTTAAGGACATTGTAGGTTAGGGTACATGCTGCACTGGCAATGATAATGACAACGGTGACAAGAATCCGTGCGGCACGTTCCTGTTTCCAAAGCGTGTCACATATCTGCTTGCTTTAAATTCATAGTAGCCCATAGTTATTATCCCCATTTTACATACAGGGAGAGTGGGGGTGAGAAAGTCGAAGAGACTGAACAAATTATGGATCTGGTACTGCCTCTCCTGGCTCCTCGTCCTGCCGCTTCTCCCCTGCCTGTTGCCTTGGGCATAGCAGACACCCCCGGGAGAGGAGGAGGGCACCCACCTCCACGACAGGTGCTTGGGAAGGGCAATCTGGGACCCCGTGATTTGAATAAATAAGTGAATATATGACTAAATGAATGGGTGGATGGATGATGAATAAATGGATGGGTGGATTGATGGGCAGATAAATGGATGGGTGGGTAGATGGGTGATGGTAAGATAAATGGCTGGATGGATCTCTTTTGTATGGATGGACAGGTGGGTGGATGGATGGAGTTCTATGGTCTGAGAGAAAAGGCAGTGGGGTTCTCCCAGCATCTGGAAAGCATGTGCACACACTCCTAGTACTCTACCATCCAGAATGCTCTATCCTTGGCCAATATCTTACCCTTGCCTGTCCAAGTATTTCAATTCTCCCTCACCCCCCAGAAATCAGAATGTGTTTGACCCACAAGGTTGTCTATTGTTACTCTACAGTTGATTGGCCGTGTTCACTTTACCTCTCCATGCCTCAGTTTCCTCCCTTATAAAATGGAGATGAAAAGAGCACCTCCTTCATAGGGTTGTTGTGGGAATACATAATATACAGAGATCATTTAGTAAAGTGCTTAACATATCAAAAGTTCTCTATAAATAATAACTATTACAATTATGATTCCCTGAAGTTTAGGATGGTTGCCTATGGCAATCAAGGTAAGTCCCCAGTAAGCATACTATATTGTGATTACGGTCTTTAGCCCTTTTTCATTAGTGGTGGAATCCGTAATAATACAATAACCTTTATTTTATTACACAGCCCTTGGAAATTAAAGGTTTCATCCATGTCAATTAATTCCTTCGCAGCCCACGTTGGCAGTGACAATCAGAATGTCAAAATGTCTCAGAGGATTCCTAGGAAATCTGAGGCACTTCACGATGAGGCTGCCCGGGTAAGAGACCAGCCCGAGTGAATCCTTAATGCACTTCACAGGAAGGGGGACTCTCCCGAAATGCTAATACAATCAACCTGAAAGACAAACTTCCAGCTTCCTGCTCTGTGATCAGACCTGCGCTCCCAGAGCTGAGGCACTTTCCAGGGACGCGGCCAGAGGCCCTGCTTCCTCACCTAGCCTGCTGGGAGCAGCAGCCTGTCCTCAGTCCTCAGCACATATCAGGCCCTTCCTGTCACCCAGATGGACCCTGGCCACCGGACCTAGGTCTGTTCCGCAACAGGAGGAAGCTCGGCCAAGAAACCACCAGGAAGTCGAAAAGGGAGCTCTCTGGGTGAATGGGGAACTGCCTAACTCCCGGCGTTTGCTCCCAGGACCCAGTTTGTAACATCCTCCGGAGCCAGACTGCTTCGGTCCAAACCCTGGTTCCCCCACTTCCTAGCTGCGTGACCTTGGATACGTTACTTAACCTTGCATGCCTCACTTTTCTCATTTGCAAAGTGCATTATGCTAATACCTGCCTCCGGGGGGTTGCACAAGGATTTAATGACTTAATAAATATAAAGCACTTAGAACAATGCCTGATACAGAGAAAGCACTGTATACATGTTTACTTTTATTATTCATTCTTATATTCCTTCATTCATGCATACCTTACTTCTCCCACCCATCCATTTATTCCTGCATTCATGCGTACCATCTAGCTAACATTCCTACCTGAACCTCTGATGAGGTCATGTTAAAAATAAAAATGAGTGCTAAATACCAAAGTTGGTTTGAGAAATAAAGAGCTACCACGGGTAGCCTGGGGAAGGTATCCTAGACCTCCACTTTATTCAGGCAACACTCTACAAAATCTCCAACTGTACGGAAGAATTAATCATGTTAAAATGTCCATACTACCCCAAACGGTCTACAGATGCAATGCAATCCTTATCAAAATACCAACAACATTTTTCACACAACTAGAACAAATAATACAGGAATTTGTATGGAAACACAAAAGACCCCAAATAGCCAAAGCAATCTTCAGAAGGAAGAACAAAGCTAGAGATGTCGTTAATTCCAGGTCTCAAGATACATTACAAAGTTGTAGTAATCAAAATAGTATAATACTGGCACAAAAAGAGACACATAGATCAATGGAACAGAATAGAAAGCCCAAAGACAAACCCATGCTTATAGAGTCCATTGAACTATAATAAAGGAGGTAATAATATACATTGGAGGGCCGCCTGGGTGGCTCAGTCGGTTAAGTGTCTGCCTTCAGCTCCCGGGTCATGGTCTCAGGGTCCTGGGATTGAGCCCCGAATCCGAATCCCGGCTCCCAGCTGAGCAGGGAGCCTGCTTCTCCCCCTCCCTCTCCTGTTTCCCCACTTGTTCTCTCTGGCTCTCTGTCAAATAAATAAATAAATACTTAAAAAAACAAAAAAGAATATACATTGGAAAAAAAAAGGCCGTCTCTTCAATAAATGGTGCCAGGAAAACTGTGCCACTTCCTTACACCATACACAAAAATAAACTCAAAATGGATTAAAGACCTAAATGTAAGACCTGAAACCCCACGACTCCTAAAAGAAAACACAGGCAGTAATCTATCTGACACTGGCCTTGGTAACATTTTTCTAGATATGTCTGCTCAGGCAAGGGAATAAAAGCAAAAATAATCTATTGGGACCACACCAAAATAAAAAGGAAAGGAAATTAAAAGTGAAGAAAACCATCAACCAAGTGAAAAGGTAACCTACTGAATGGGAGAAGATAAATGCAAATGCTATATTTGAGTAAGGGTTAATATCCAAAATACGTAAAGAACTTACACAACCCAATACCAAAAAAACACAAACATTCCGATTTAAAAACGGGCAGAGACCTGAACAGATATTTTTTTCAAAGACATCCAGATGGCCAACAGACACATGAAAAGATGCTCAACATTACTGGTCGTCAGGGAAATGCAAATCAAAACCATGATGAGATACCACCTCACACTTGTCAGAAGGACTGCAGTCAGAAAGACAAGAAATAACAAGTGTTGGCGAGGATGCAGAAAAAAAAAGAATGCTTGTGAACTGTTGGTGGGAATGCAAACTGACACAACCGCTATGGAAAACAGTCTGGAGTTTCCTCAAAAAGTTAAAAATAGAAATATCATACGATCCAGTAATCCCACTACTGAGTATTAACCCAAGGAAAATCCAAACACTAATTCAAAAAGATCCACGCACTCCTGTGTTTATTGCAGCATAGATATGGAAGCAACCCAAGTGTCCACTGGTATGTGAAAAAAAATGTATATAAATATATGTACAAATATATATAAGATATATATTTTGTTATTTTGTTTCAAATTTTTCTTTAAATTCTAGTTAGTTAACATGTAGTATAATAGTGTTTTCAGGAGTGGGATTTAGTGATTCATCACTTACATATAACACCCAGTGCTCATCACAAGTGGCCTCCTTAATGCCCATCACCCATTTAGTCCATCCCCCTGCTCCCCTCCCCTCCAGTAACCCTCAGTTTGTTCTCTAGTTAAAAGTCTCTTATGGTTTGCTTCCCTTTCTTTCTTTCTTTTTTTTTTTTTGCCTTCCCATATGTTCATCTGTTTTGTTTCTTAAATTCCACATACGAGTGGAATCGTATGGTGTTTGTCTTTTTCTGACTTATTTCACTTAGAATAATATACTCTAGCTCCATCCATGTCATTGCAAATTGCAGTGAAAGATTGAAAGATTTCATTCTTCTTGATGGCTGACCAATACACCAGTATATATACCAGTATATAGACACATATATATATATACACACACATATATATATGTATATATTGCATCTTCTTTATCCTTTCATCAGTTAATGGACATTTGGGCTCTTTCCATAGTTTAGCTTTTGTTTTTGTTGTTATTGTGGTTGTTGTTGTTTTTGAGACAGAGAGAGAGAGAGCACAAGCAGGGGGAGGATCAGAGGAATAGGGAGAAGCAGACTCCCCACCAAGCAGAGAGCCTGACTCGGGGCTCAATCCCAGGACCCTGAGATCATGACCTGAGCCAAAGGCAGATGCTCAACTGACTGAGCCACCCAGGCACTCCTTTAGTTTAGCTATTGTTGATAATGCTGCTGTAAACATTGGGGTGCATGTGCCCCTTCAAATCTTTTTGTATTTTTGTATCCTTTCAGTAAATACCTAGCAATGCAATTGTTGGGTCATAGGGTAGTTCTATTTTAACTTTTTGAGGAAACTCCATACTGTTTTGCAGAGTGGCTGCATTCCCACCAACAGTGTAAGAGGGCTCCCCTTTCTCTACGTCCTCGCCAACATCTATAAAGAACTTACCAAACTCAACACCCAAAAAACAAATAATCCAGTTTAGTAAGAGGCAGAAGACATGAATAGACATTTTTCCAAAGAAGACATCCAGATGGCCAACAGACACGTGAAACAATGCTCAACATCACTCATCAACAGGGAAGTGCAAATCAAAATTATAATGAGATACCACTTTACACCTGTCAGAATAGCTAAAGTTAACAATATATAATATATATATTTATACACACACACAATGGAATATTAATCAGCCATAAAAAAGAATGAGAAGAATGAGCTCTTGCCATTTGTGACAAGAGAGATGGACCTACAGGGTATAATGCTAAGTGAAATAAGAGAAAGACAAATACCATATGATTTCACTTATATGTGAAATCTAAAAAACAAAATAAACGAAAAACAAGATTCTTCAATACAGACGGTAGACTGGTGGTAGCCAGAGGGGAGGGGTTAGGGAGATGGGTAAAATAGGTGAAGGGGATTAGGAGGTACAAACTTCCAGTTATAAAATAAATAAGTCACAGAGATGAAAAGTACAGCATAGGAAATAGAGTCAATAATATTGTAATGACAACATACAGTGACAGATGGTGACTACCCTTATTTCAGTGAGCACTGAATAATGTATAGAATATGTTGTACATCTGAAACTAATATAACATTATATTTTAATTATACTTCAATTAAAAAAAAATCTTGGACTGTATGCCTTTATTCACCAGGTTTTCTCTCTTTGGAGGCTTCTCTCTCTACTTTCCCCTCGGAAAACTCTTACTCATTCTTCAAGGCCCAGTGCAAAGGTTACCTCCTGGGTGAAACTTTTGTAACTACCAGTCATAACTATTTTCCATCTCTCTCTCTTTTTTAAAAAGATTTATTTATTTATTTATTTATTTGACAGAGAGAAAGAGAGAGAGAGCAGACAAGCAGGTAAAGCAGCAGGTAAAGGGAGAAGGAGAAGCAGGCTTCCCGCCAAGCAGGGGGTCTGATGTGGGACTCAATCCCAGGACCCTGGCATCATGACCTGAGCCGAAGGCAGATGCTTCACTGATAAGCCCCCCAGGCACTCTTGTTTTCCATCTCCTTAATGAATGTTTGTTTTAATGAGTAACAGATTTATTAAATAAATAAAGGCTCCCAATGCTCTTTGTTTGTATTAATATTCTAGCCTGTGCCACCTTGCATTATAATTAGCTACTTGTTGCCTTCCTTTTACCTGGAACACTCTTTTCCTGTCAAGTAGGCCATTTCTATTTATCATTCAGGTCTTGGTTTAGAAGTCGCTTCCTCCAGGAAGCCTTCTTTGACTTCCCAAATGTCATATCGGGGCCTCTCCTGCAAGCTGTCACAGCTCCTGCTCCTCCTGTCTCACCACACTGGCAGGTAATCCCTGGTTCATCTGACTGTCACCGCTATGTGACATCTTCTGGACTGCATCTTCTGTGAGGTTAGGGACCAGGTTGGGCATCCCCAGCATCCAGTAATGTGTCAGGTGTACGTGTCCACAGTACGAACAGGCCCGCAGAGGGGTGTGGGCTACACAAGCATCTATGGCGACCCTGCCCTGGAATGGTGCCCGACACGGAGTAAGCACACGGTAGATATTTGGTCAATTCATAGATGGTGGCAAAGCTCAGCCATCCCCAGGTCTCTGTGCCCGGTGTCTCCCCGTTGCCACTCCAGGCCCCACCCAGATGGGATAAAGGTGTCACAGGCCCCCTCCCTCCTCTCTCAGAATCTGTCCTGTGTTTGGGAGGTCTCAGAGCCCCTGGAGATAAGCAGATGAGGAAATGGAATGGGGTGGAAAGAGGCGGGTTCCCTGAGCCTGAAAGTCAGGAGGCTGCTGCTTCCATCTTGATAACAAGGAACTCTGAGTGCTTTCTGGGGATAATGTAGGCCCCTCTCCTATCTCTCTCCAGCTCTGGCAAAAGCTACGTGAAGCCCCTCCTTCTCAAAATATTTAGGCACAGCAGGACTGATCCCACAGAAGGTGGTATAGGGGAGTGGTTAAGAGCAGACCACATTTCAAATTCCAGACCATTTCTGATTAGCTGTGTGGCTTTAGGCAGGTTGCTCAGCCTTTCTGAGCTTCACTCTTGTCTGCTTAAGAATAATACCTCACAGGGGAGGTGTGAGGATTAAATGAAACAGCACACGTAATATGCCTGAGTAAACGCTCCATAACATTTGCTAATATCATTGTTGTTTTTGTTATTAAGCATCGTACCGGAGCCAGGTGGGAGCTCAGAACAGATGCACGGCGTGGCGCGGATTCATCCCCACCTCAGTCCAGCCCCTCACTGAGGCCCAGGGGAAAACCGGGATTTGTCAGAACCACGATCTGGCAGCAGAACCAAAACATTCGCGTCACACCTCACATCCATGTTCTTCCCTCTCTGTGGTCTGCAAAATGTCACTGCTGAGTGGGAACTCGCGTCATTCCTTTTCTTGTCATTCGGAGGCTACGTATATAGTGGAGGCTGAGACTGGCTTCCGGATTGAAACTCTCTCTTTAGCACCTACCAGTCACGTGAACCTAGGTGAGTCGCTTGATCCCTCTGAGTTCAGTCTCCTCATCTCTAAGATGGGAATAATCATAAGAGTTCCTGCCTTAATGTGAAGCATCAGTAAGATGATCAGGAAATGGGAGGAGAGCACTTAGTACGCCTCCTGGCTCAGTACCAGAGCAATAACTGTTCATTCTTATCACCTTATTTTATTAGCAAATCTTAGGATACATGACTATTGGGAGAGGGAGAATTTAAGCCGCGTCCTTGATGGAGGCTTTTACTCTTCCTGGAATCCGGGCTCTGGTGCTCCTGACAAGTCACACCCCATTCCCATCTCAAGCCTGGGGCCCCCCTCCTCTCTGTGGGATTGCTCCCCACTCCCTCCCACATTGGCCCTCCAACTCCGCCCAGGCAAGCTGTGGCCTTTCTCTCCCTTCCTGGTGAGCCCACCAGGGGCCACTAAACTCACGGCCCTCTCTCCAGCATTCCAGCACTTGTGAGATGCAATTCTTACCCGATGCCACATGCCAGAGGAACCGGGGCTCCCTGGGGCGGGGTTGGCTGCAGGGGCTTGCCAAGTCTCCCACGGCAGACGGGAGCCTGTGCTGACCATGTCGGCCGACAGCACACTGCTGGGGGGCTCCTATGTGCTTTGTTCCACCCGTCTGCAGCCGGAGCTGGGGGCTGGTCCTTGGGGACGGCCAACTGGCCTGGGGTTGGTCGGCATCACCATCCTCATTCCAGTGTCGTCCAAAGAGCTATTTGTCTTTGTAGGTCCCAGAGCACCTGGCTGTGTTGGGGTCCCTTGACTCTGTCCTACCTGGGAGGTGGAGTCCCAGAACTGGGGGTTATCTGGGCAGGGAGGACCCTTGGCCTCACCCCTGGCCCTCGCATCTCCCACCAGCTTCCTTTTCGGGAGCAGATCCAGGAACCCCATGTCCAGGTGCCCAGAGGCCTGAGGAGTTGTCGAGGCCGCTGAACCTGACATGTATAACCGTAGGAGACGCCAGCCGTCTCTTCCAGATGCAGGCTAAAAATACAGAGGAGCGAGGACCCTCCGTAATGGAGACTGTAAGAGCCTGTGACATGCGGCGACGGCTTGCGGCCGCTAATGAGCTCAGAGCAGTCGGTGCCCGTGCCCTGAGTGAGTGCGTGGGTTGGGAGCACGGAGCGGGGTGTCACTCAGCATTTGTCCATCCTGGCTCAGAAATCTGGAATGTTGGTGTGGGCCAGGTGGTGGGGGACCAGCTCAAGCGACCCTCTGATGTCCAGGTGGGGAGACTGAGGCCAAGTGACCGGAGGTGGGGAGACATACCAGGGAGAGGCAGAGACTTCAAGGGACCTCTGCCTCTCTGGCTCCCTGTCTTGCCCCCAGCCCTGCGCCCCCAGAGCTCAGCATGAAACCTACTCCAGGAGCCCCTGGTGAATGGGTGATAATTGATCGAATGAATGAACAGATGAATGAGTGAATGATAACCGTCTTCCTCACTGCGGCATGAGCCTTCCCGATTGATGGGGACTAACTCTGTCACTGCCACTCCGGGAGAGCCGGCGCAGAGGATGCCCACAAACCCTGCTTGCTAAATGAATGAACACCTGATCTGCTTCTTGATCTAGCCCCTTCCTGAGTGTGGAGACAAGGAAGCCTATGAAAATCGTGCTGGGGGTCTCTCGCTCCTGTCCCAAGACTCAAACAGCCACCAGAGAGAATAAATAACAACCACAGCACAGCAGACTTCTCTTAAACTTAATTGGCTCAGTCCTAAGAACTTCGAACAAAGTAAGTCATTTAGGACTCATATCCAACCATACGAGTAAAATTTGATGTTTTCCCCTATTTTACACAAAAGGAAACCGAAGGGCTCAGAGAGGTGAGACTTGCCCTGGGTCACCCTCCAGGAAGAGGTGGGGTCAGTATTCAAACCTGGGTGAGCCTGCTCCCGTCCGTCTTTAACGACTGAGCTACCCTGCCTTCCCTAGAGCACAGCGGCAGAGGAGAAGAGATTCGTGGGCCAGAGAAAGCCTCGCAGAACGGAGGCAGAAAAATAGCTGCGGGGCCCATAAAGTGTTTGATAAATTCCAGGAGAAGAATAGGAAGAAATAATGAGCATTTGTCAGAGCCTTTTATAGCATATAAGACGCTTTTGCCTGCATTCTCTCATTTGATCTTCACCACAGGCCTGGGAGGAAGGTATTATCATTATCTACATTTTATTGGTGAGGAAAGTGAGGCTCCCACACCTCCCAGCTCGGCCAGGCAAGCTGCATCCCTGGGGGTGGGTGTGGATCGTGGTGCCCTGATGGGGACTTGCTTCTCATTACCTGCAGGTTGTCATAACCTCTCCCCAAATTGTCATTGCCTCAAAGACTAAATCCAGGCGGAGGACCGTATCACATTTCTGGGCTCCCTGTAATCACGGGGAAAGGCCAGCAGGGGGCAGAGTCCAGACCAAATTTCACCTCCTCCAAGGAGCCTGCCTGGACCTACCCCCCTCGTGAATCTCGCTCTTCTTGAACTGTCCATCTCGCGCATTCCTCTGGCAGCCCCTCCCAAAGCAGGGCGGGGCTTATTATCTCCGCATCGCCGCCTAAGATACTAGCCAACAACTAGCCACCCTGGCAGGGGGAAACTAAACGCATGTGTAGGTTTGCTGGGGCACTGGTTGGCGATGGTTTAAGGGTAGAAAGTATGTGTGGAATGAAACCAGAGTCCCTTGCCCTCTCTAGGCCCTCTCTGGCTCCCCAGCTCCTTCCTTAATGCTCCCCTGGAGAAATGCAGTTCAAATTGAACATGATGGATGGCTGGTATGGGGCTCGTGGCCTATCCCCAGCTGCACTAAATTTGCACTTCTCAAAAGGGAATGGGGGTATCAGGAAGGGATGCCCTGTGATCATTTGGAACGCCCTCAGTTCAGCATAGTCAGTTGTGTACAGATCAGCCTTACCATCTTTATTTTTTGTGCCCATTCAGGTGGATGGAAAAATACGGTTTCCTACTAACCCCACGAAAATGAGAACCCAGATTTTATGTGATTGAATTTTTTGTACTCCAGTTACTGCCTGCAGTGGGGTTTTGAAGTCCTTGTAATTGAAAAGGGGCAGCCAGAGAGGGAATGTGCCCAAACAGGATTCACGCAAGCATTCACCAAACGTATCTGGAGCCCCTCCCGTGTGCCAGGCACCGTATGAGGCTTGGAGGCCACAGCAGCGAACCAGGCAGATGCTCCCTATAGCTAGAAGTTTCCAGATCAGCAGAGGACAGGCAAGCAAACTTGACAGCGTGGTAAATGCTCGTAGGGGGTGGGGAGAAAGATGTTGTTAAGCCCAGAAAGCCATGGAAGCTCATAGGAATCTCCTGACCCAATCGAGGAAAGAGGAGGCCTCCAGGAGGAGGGGGACCCTCGACGGCATCCTTAAAGGATGTAGATGGTGTAGTGGTGATGGAGGCAGATGGTGTAGTGGTGATTAACTCCTGAACTTGAACCTGGCTCTGCTGCTTCCAGCTGGTGACCTTGGGCAAGTCACTATACTACTCCAAGCCTCGGTTTCCTTATGTGTAAAATAGGGATTATAATCCTAACTGACCCTATGGGGTTGTAAGGATTAAGTGAGTTAATACATATAAAGTACTTGGAACAGTGCCTGGCAAATGGTGGGCATCTACTACCTGTCAACTATGATTATTTTTCCTCATCACTGTTGCAAGGATTAAACAAGATAACATTTGGGAAGCACTTAGCACAGCGTAAGTGCTCAATAAATGTAAACTGCTATTATTTTTGTTACTGAGTAGGCATTTGCCAATACTAGCCGTGTGGTTGGGAGGGGTGAGGAGGAGAGGAATCCAAGGCAGAGACAACAAACAGCACAGGCAAAGGCCTGGAGGCCAGAGGCAGCCTGGTGCATGTGGCAAAGTTTAGAAGTTCAGTGAGACTGGCACAGAGCCTGTGTTCTGGAGTGGTGCGGGATGGGGCTGGAGAGGGGAGGGGCAGGTGCTGGATCTGGAGGCTTTGGGATGAATGAGCCTCCCTCCTCTCACCGACAGCTCAGCTGAGGATGCCTAGGCTGATGCAGGCTGGCCCGGGGGAGGGAGGACAGGGCAGGGGGAGGGTGGGCTGCTTTGCCCCGTCCCCCACCCTGCCCTGTGCTCCTCGGTGTGGAGCTGCAGGCTGTCAATTAGGCAGCCTCGCACAAGAGGCTCTCTTTCCTCATGCGATACATGTCACATCCGGGAACGATCAAAACAGCTTTGCTTTGGCAAAATGTCTTGTGCTACGTGTTTGTTCTTTGGTGTCTGAGCGTAACTCCTGTTGTTTCTGAGACACCTGTGATTTGCTGGTCCCTGACAGCCATTACCCGCTCAAAGTCTCTGCCTGCCACACGGCCTGCCTGGCGGTACCCCCCGTTCCTTTCTGTGACGTTTCCAGAGCATTCGCTGCCTCTCCAGGCCCCAGGGGTGGAGGCTGGCACTGGATCAGATACAGCCAGCAAGGATGGCCAATTTTAGAAATCACCTCTACCATTTGGGAATACCTACTGTGTGCCAGGTGCTTTGAATGCTCATTCATCTGCCCAGCCACCCCACAGTTAGGCCTGGCGATCTCTATTTGACGGAGGCACAGTAAGACTGTGGAGCTGGCTCAAGTCCATGCAGTTGGTGAGTGTCAGAGGGAACACTGCGACCCAGACCCCTCAGCGCCACACCCCGCCCCCCTGTGACTACACCAGGCTGCTTCTATCCAGCCCGCTGATCCCGAGGGAGGGACTTGGGGACGGCTGGGAGGCAACATAGGCAGGTCAGCAGGTAAGAAGTCAGCTCACCTGACCCCAGGACCCTGCCCGACCCCTGAAAACAGGCCTTTCAGAGAAACTAGATCCCTAGGGTGGACCTCCAGGGTTCCAGCCCTGACCAGCAACTCCTGCAGGCAGCCCCTCTCCTTTCTTTCAGATCCTGGACTCACCCTTTGGCCTCTGCCGCCTACCTACAAGATCTCCCTTTGAGTTCATACATGTCAAGCATCCATTTGAGTTAACTCATTATTATTATTATTATTATTAATATTATTATGGGTGCTATTATAGCCTATGTGAGGCTTGAGGACCCTTCCCTGTCCCCTGCTGCGCACCCCCCCCCCACTTCCCCACTTTCTGGGACCTCCAAGAGAGCGGGAGCCAAAGGAGGTAGAGCTCCTCTGTTTTGTGATAAGCTCCTTGAGGGCAGAGCCCTCCTATTCTGCCTTGTTTCCCCCGTGCTTTGAACTATAGCAGGTATTCAGAAAATATTTGTTGAATAGTCATATCCACAGCTGCTATCACTGAGATGCATGGAACACGTCACTTCATGACCGCATCTAGTTGTGGTGGTAACCATATAAAGGGAGGATTATTTTCCCCACAGATGACAAAACAGAGGCTCTGAAAGATGTTTCACGGACCCCAGCAAAGAGGAGGTAGAGCCGGGATTGCAAACTCAGCGTTGCCTGACTCCAAGCCTGTGTTTCTTAACCTCCTCCCCCATCTTAGACTCCCCCTTCATGTAATCAATCAATGAATAATCAATCAGTGAATGGATGGAGGAGTCTCACACGCCCTCCGCCTTCAGCTGCACCCCGTCTGACCCTCCCACAATGTCCCACGACACTGGAGCCTCCTGCCCATCCTGTCCCCTCCCGTGACAGGCTCAGGCCAAAGCCTCTCCCAACAAGGCTTGTTATTTCTAATCTTAGGTGAGAAGCCTCAGTTCAAAAGCATTTCAATTCCACTCGAGTCAAGGAACAGTTCTCACTTTGCCTCTCTGACCCCCTAGCACCCCCCACCTCCTCCTCCAACTGGCGCCAATAACATAAGATAAATCTTTCCTCAGAAATATAATAGTTGTTCTTCCTCTTCCCGTTGAAGCCTCTGCCAGGTAATTAGCATACACTGACACCTTGATAGACGAAAAGAAAGGCATGAGATAATTCCCTTTTTCTTTAACCATTATAGTATGAAGAAGCCTTTCAATTTGCCAGTTACCCAATCCAGCATTCCTGAACGCAGCCCACCGTGTGACATGTTATTCTAGCTGATCCTACCATCTCTGGTATTCATCGCCCACCCGGGTCACACCTGAGAGAGCAAATTCTCCCTCTTCACACTGACACTTCTCTGGTAGGAGGGGCAGTGGGGGGGTTTAGTTGGTCAGGAAATTGTGGGGATGATGTGGTCATACTTGGTTGGGCGCCCCCAGCTGGCAGGATGAGGTCTTGCAAGGACCCTGTACCTCTGTGGGGCCCCTTGAGAATCCCTCCTCACTTCCTCTTTCCTGCTCCCCAGGAGAAGGGGGCCTTTGACCAGGGCTCTGGGAGTCTCTGCATTTGATGCGGCCCGAACCTCAGCTTGCAACTGGTGGTTTTCTCTCTTCTCATCAACACACACACACACACACACACACACACAAACACAACACCACGCACAAACACACATTGTCTGAGCTCATCATGGGCCTTGCAGCCTGGAATTGTGCCCGACCTCTTCAGAGGTACTCCATGGCCCCATCTATGCTCACATATATACAATTTTCTCCTTGTCCTTCTCAGGTGTAAGTGATAGGGGAATGAATACCTTCATTCACTTAATTCCTTCATTTTACAAATAATTTATTAAGTGTCTACTACGTGCTAGGCACTGTTCTAGGTATTGAAGAGAGAGCAAGATGGACAAGACAGGCTGGGGTCACAGCCTCACAGAGTTTATAATCCAGTCCAAGGAAGCATACAAGGAATTATTATTATTAATAAGTCAGTAAAAGATATGATTTCAGATAGTGACACATGCTTTCTAGGGAAACAAAACGAGTGAGGTGCCAGGGAGGGAGTGGGAGGACTATCTGAGACAAGATAGCCAGAGAGGACCTGAGATTTGAACTGAGAAATGGATGAAGGCTTACAAACTGGCTGGGTATGAGGTGGGCGGAAACATTCCCTGAAGTGGGAACAAGTAATCACAACTCACAAACCAGTTTGAGAAACTGCAGTTGGAGCCATCACTTTGGAGGTGTCTGTCCCATCCTGACATAGCTGTGACTTTCCCTAGCACTAGGGAGGGTGGAGCAGGGTGGCCCAAGCAGCTTGCTCCCCTGTTGGGTGAGGGGAGATGTAGCTGCCTGGGTTTACCGGTCAGCCGGGCCCTCTGCAATGCTGGCGACCAGGCCCTGCACACCAGAGCAGAAACCAAAAATCTGATCAACCATGTCATCCCGCCAAAGGCTGCCCAAGGGAATCTCCAGCCCCCCATTCCTCAACCCTCTTCCACTCTGGGCAGGAGGCTCTGCTGCCCCAACCTTTCACTCCCTGTTGGCCCATCTACTCTTTCTCTGGGCTGGTACAGGTTCCTGATGCTCTCACTGGGCCCAGGGGCTGGGGTTTGGGGAGTCGGGTTTCTGCCCCATCACCCAGGATTTGTCTGTGTCCCTTGCCTAAGGAGTACCATGATTCTCTCATTTGGCTGGTGGAGGCGGGGAGAAGGAGGTCCACTGGTGGTCATCATCCATCTTATGTCCAGGGGTCCCCGCACACCACCAGATCCCCAAGGTACCCTGGGGCCTTTCTGCTCACAGGCCTCTAACCAAACCCCAATCTTCGCTCTTGCTCCCCTTCTCCTCACTCCAGGATCTGGCCAAATCCCTTCTCCGAACAGCCTCTGACAGCTCAGGCCACTATGTTCTCTTCCCCCCCTGACCACCCACTGCATATATTGACCGCATCGTGCTTTCTGGCATTTGCTTTGACCTCAGCTGGCATTTGCTTCGGTTCTGCTGCAGGTTCTCATCTCACTTGCCTGTCAGATTTCCCCAAACGGACTTTAATAATAATAATAATAATAATGCTCCTTCATATATGGGAAACCACTGGGCACTCCTACAAAGGGCTTATATTTTTTATCTCTGTCTCCACAACCACCCCAGAAAGTAGAAAGTGGGGATGTAGAATCCTTCCCATTCTACAAATGAGGCAACTGAGGTTCACAGAGGCTCACATCAGAAACCCCTCACCGCAACCTGTTTCCCCTGCCCCAGCTCAGCCATGGGCACCACTGGTCACCAAGATCTCTAGACCAAAAATGGGGCAACATCACTGTCCTTCAGCTCATCTTTACTCTCACAGCCGGACAGTCCCCAGACTCTACAGACACCTAAGTGTCTTTCCAGACCACTCACTGCTTTCCAGCTCTATCACCTAGGCCCAAAGGAACTGTCCATCAGCCCTTCCCCGGGGCAAGTGCAAAGTTCTCCCATCCTGCTCCAACCATTCTGTACTCCGCATCGCAGTGGTCTTTCTCTGATGCATACTCATTTATTTATTCACTCATTCAACAGACAGTTATGGAGAGCTTACCACATGCCATGCCCAGGGCCCAGCAATGAACAAGACAAAGCCTTTGCCTTCATGGAGCTTCTATTCCAGCAGGGAGGTGGAGAACCAATAAGAAATAATCAAATCAATATATAATATCTAGAGAGTGATAACTGTCATGGAAAGAAAAAAGCAGAGGAAGGAAATAAGGAGTGCTCAGGCAGGAGAGAGGCCCGTCATTCGCAAGATGAGAGGGGAGCCCTCACTGAGCAACATCTGAAGGGAGTGAGGGAGGGAGCCTTTCTTACTGACACGTGGGGCTCGAGCTTCCAGGCAAATGGAACAGCAAGTGCAAAATCCTCAGCCGGGACAGTGCTTGGCAAGTTTATGTCTGAGGAAGTGCACAGAGACCTGCAAAGCTGGAGGAGTAAGAGAAGAGGGAGAGATTTGGCAGGAGGCCACACCTCGCAGGGTTTGTAGGCCATTTTAAAAACTTTGGCTTTGACTCTGAGTGCAGTGTGGAGCCATTGGATGGTTTAAGCAGAGGAGTGACACGATTTGATTTACATTTTAACAGGATCCCTCTAGCTGCTTCGGGGTGAACTGACTGTAGGGGGACAAGGAGTGAAGGAGGGAGACCAGTTAGGAGGCCATTGGAACAGAAACCAAAAACCTGATCAATTCTGTCATTCCCCTCAATGGCTGCCCAAGGGAATCTCCAGCCCCCACCCCATTCCTCAACCCTCTTCCACTCTGGGCAGGAGGCTCCACTGCCCCAACCTTTCCCTCTCCTGTTGGTCCATCTACTCTGTCTCTTGGCTGGAACAGGTTCCTGATACCCTCATTGGGAAAATACTTAGGCAGGGGACAGAGAGGGCAAATCCTGGGTGATGGGGCAGAAATTCCACTCCCCAAACCCCAGCCCCTGGGCCCAATTATTATTTTTAATTATTTTATAATAATTATTATTAATATCTTATTAGGAATATACCCATTTTACAGGATAGGAAAGTGAGGCACAGAGAGGTTAAGTAACGTGACCAAGGTCACACAGCCTGTAAACAGTGGACCTAGGATTTGAATCCAGGCGTCTGATCCCAAAGCTGTTTCTTTCACCATCATGAGAGACAAATTTCAGTTCCACGACCAGCCATGAGCTCATTCTCTTAACCTCTGTGCCTTCCAACAGGCAGTTCCACATGCCTAGAAATTCTCCCTCCCATCCTTCATACGTCCTCAGCCCTACCCACCACACCTCTGGCTAAACAGCCTTCTTCCGGGAAGCCAGTTAAGGTGCAGTACCCCTGCTCCGAGCTCCCACAGCTGCCTGTGCTGGCCGCGGTACAGGTCTGCCCACCCTGCCACCAGAGAGCCTGTTCAGGGACCCAATCTCCTCTACTAGACACAAGCTCTCTGTGCGCGGAGGCCAGGTCTGCCTGTCTCACCCCTGTATCCACAGGACGGGAAACCGTGCTTGGGACCTAGGCACTCAGCAATTACCTGCTGAGGGATGGAGGGGACACAGTTCAGCTAGGTCTCTGCCCCACTGCTTTGCCTTCTCACAGCCCCTGCCCCCCCCCCCCCCCGTGGTAGATAATAACACTGGCATAAAATGCTTGCTTTGTACCAGGCACAGTACTAAGCACTTCACACCCACGATCTCATTTTCCTCTCCATTTCACAGGTGAGGAAACTTTACCTCTCCACGTTTCATTCCCCAGGGTCAAAACGTGGTCCCGGGATGCTACACAAATAGTTGGTAAAGGGAACTGAGAATACTGGAAGGAAGCCGTGCCTGCTTTCTCTGTACCCACACAAGGCCAGGCACAGAGCCGGTGAGCAAATCCACAGTCCAGCTTTCAGGCCAGAGAGGAAGGCTTCCTCCTTTCCCTGAGAGCTTCCCTCCCCTGCTTCATCCGCCGCCTCACACCCTTAATAAAGGCGCTGAGAAGGACCAATTGAAGGGTGTGATTTCCTTGGGAGAGCGGCAGCATTTACATGGGAACATTCAAACAGAAACAGAATTCTTCCACGGGGGCATGGGCTCCCGAAGACAGCTGTGGATGGAGAGCTGTTGTTGGGGGAGGAGGAGGGGGGTCAGGGGATGGGGAAATGATCTTCTATTTATTTATTTATTTATTTCCCTCTAGGAGCCTTCACCTTTCATTAAAACAGCCTCCGGACGTAGGTGCAATCAAACATTCATTAGACAAGCAAGGTGCATTAAAAAAAAAAAAACTAACAACGCCCCGAGGAACGAACGAACACACACACACACACACACACACACACACACACACACACAGAGCAATAATCAATCTGCGAAAAGAAACCGGTCCTTCAGGCGAGAGAAGCAGGCTGTGTTCCTCCGCACCGCGCTCCTTGGGCCCCGCGGCCGTCCCTAGGGACCGTGACCCTGTCCCTGGGCCCCCAGCATGGGCCCCGGTCATTTAGTCGACCGCCCAGGAGCTATCACCCCGGGATCTGGCACCCGCGTGCTGCAGGGTGTGCGGAGCAGTCGTCCCAGCCAGCCCACCTGACACAAGGGGGTCCTTCCAGGCCCTCCCACTCTCAGCCTCGGCAGGTTTGCCCACAGGACTGAAGCAAACACAGAGTTCTCCCTTGCATCTGTTCGCACATCCTGACTCGAGGCTCAGACTTTGGCCCTGGGGATCGTCGTCTGCACAAGGCAGCAGGCATTTTCCCAAAGCCCGGTGGTTGGGGGAGTGAGGTGTGGAAGGCGGTTGTCCCGCGCGACGTCGGCCCTCCTCCACCCCTCAATCACGGCCAGCTTCCCGGAGGAGGGGACGACGCCGAAGCCGGGGAACGGGGGCAAGGAAGTGGCTCGACAGATGGGGAGTGGGAGGCTCTTCCAGCATATGGGGCCGCGTGGGCGGAAGGAGTCTGGGCCCGGCGAGGGGGAGGGGGCACAGGGCTGCGGAGACGGTCCCCGGAGCAGGCACGCGCGCCGGTATTGGGGTGGGCGTGTGAATGGGATGCTGTGGGGAGGAGGTAACCCTCCAAAGGTGGGGGCGGAAGACTAGGGGGCGGCCTGGGTTGCTGTCACCCGGGAGCCAGCGGAGGGCGCAGCAAGCCGAGCGCCTTGCACAAGGGCGCCCCCTGATGGCGCCTCACGTCTCAGACACATTTTCCATTTTTCTGATCCCTTTAACAATCTTTATCTCGCCCCTCCTAGGAGCCGCGGGCTGAATTGGATCTTTGGAGGATACTGCTGTGCCCATTTTTCAGCCAAGGGGACAGGGGCCCAGCGAGATCATACACCAAAAGTGCATGGTAAGAGCCAGGGTTTCAAACCAGGCGTTCATTTACTCAACAATTAAGTCCCTTCCTACTGTGTGCTGGGGGTTGGGGATACTGCAGTACACAAGACCAATAGGTCCCTGGCCTCCTGGGGGCTTACAGTCTAGGTGAGGAGACAGCACACAAATAAACAAATAAATGAGCAAAGTGATTTCAGTGCTGTGGAGGAAATAAACCAGGGTGCGGAGCTAGGCAGCGACTGTGCTCTCCAGCTTCCCCCAGCCTGCCTCCCCCTCACTGCTCCCTGGGGGAACTGGGATTTGTCAGCTTTGGCTTCAAGGCAGGCAGCAAAGGTGGCTCTGAGGGTGAAACCAAGGTGGGGAGGGAGGTGCAGAGTCCAAGGCCAGGAGCTGCTCCCGCCCTGGCACCCCTCACACCTACCAGCACCGGCACCAGCAGCCTCAGGCTTTCCCACTGTGGCCAACCGGCTGAATTATTTCCTTATCTCAACCCAATGAGTTTTTAATCTGTCTTTATACAGAAGCCTGACTGCCTGCGCAGGGATTATTACCGAGTTCTCTGCACATCGATCCTGCCTCCCTGTCTGTTCTGACCAAGTGAGGCTCTGAGATGGAGGCAGGAGGGGGTCTCTGCCCTGGAAAGATTTAGGAGAGCACGGGTGCTTGCCATCAGCTGAGCCGGGAGGGGGGGGTGTTGAGGGGGTGTTGGGCAGGGGTGGCGCTGCAGTGTTCAAGCCCAGATACTCAGGATTTCAGGAGGACTGTCCTGCAAGGGGGTGGGGTGCAGCCGCGGTGTGGGGGAAGGGGTAGGAAGGGGTGAAGCCCTGCATTGAGCTCAGGAGATGGGGCTGTTCCAGCACGACCAGGTCACTGCTCAGGAAGACTGAAGCAACAAGAGGAGAAATGAAAGGAGACAGGAGAGGCTGGGACGGCCTGGGACAGGGACAGGAGGAGATCAGGAGAAGAGGGCTCTGGTCTCAGTTTTGCTCTTTACAAGCTGTGGGCCCTTGGGCAATGACTTCTTGTCTTCTGTAAAATGGACGCTCTTGTTATTAATTTCGTTATCTGTAAAATGAGAGTAGGAGTCCTGGCTCGGCTTCCTGGACAGATCTCTTGAGAGACTCAAAGGGACAGAGGCGCCAGGCCCATGTGAGGACTACTGTCGATCCACGGCTAGCTCACCGATGCTAATAAAGGGGTGAGGAGGCGTGAGTTGGACATGCAAGTTACTCCCGCATTGGGTCAGTGACAGACACAGTCTGACAGCCCTTTCGATGTGCAGCCTGGATACACCCTCCCCTGCCTTCACACTTGGCCTGAGAGCAGAGAATGTGGGACAGAAGCTCCCACATGTGACTTTCCTTCTGCCCGGGTGCCACGGGATACTGGAGCGTGGCCTTTCAAGCATGCAAATCTAAGCATCTCATTCACTGCCCTGGGACAAGCCCCAAATGCCCCACATGCTCCCCGGGGGAGTCTTCTGTTGTCGCCTTGCCTCCCACCTCTCCTGGCTGTTGCACCCAGAGCCCCCTGGGGCGCAGGCCACAGTGTCCTCAGCCCCTCGTGCCTCTGCCTTTGCAGATGCAGTTCCTTCCTCCTGGGAGACTTTTCCCTGCAAACTCTAAACCCTTGAGGACAGAGACTTGGTGTCTTGGTTCCACAAAAGTAGCTGACCC
>CM052895.1:25018716-25069644 GCA_028534135.1 Potos flavus
TTAGTGGGTCTGTATTTTCTATGGTTCTATACACTCCCAGGTCACTCACTCATTCATTCACGCATTCAGTTGACAAACATTCATTGAGGCCTTCCTGAGTGCCTGGCATTAGGAAAACCACAGTTGTCAGTGGCTCATCTCCTGCTCTGGAGGGGCTACCCCAGCTAGAGAAATCTGGAAGGCTTCCTGGAGGAAGGGGAACCCAAAAGGAATCTTGAGAGATGAGGACGGGGCAGGCAGTAGAGAAAGAAGGAAGAATGTTCCAGGCAGAAAGAGCCACAGGCAAGAGAGAGCAGCACCTGTTCAGGGACCCCATAAGTGAGACGGCTTGGCTGGAGGAGAGAGGAGAGGTGAGGTTGGTGCTGTGTTGGAGAGGGGCATGTGGCGGGGCAGTAATCTGATCAGGCCTGTGCTAAGGATGCTGCGGAGGCCATGCAGAGGATGGGTCTGGCACTGGGGATAGGGTCCACTCTTATGCGAGATCTTTTACAGTCACTTTTGTCCCAGGTCCTTGGAGCCAGCCCTGAGGGCTGTGGGAATATGGGAGGGCAGGCTTCTAGGGCCCTGGTGGCTGAGCTTGGGGGAGACTGTGGAGGCCAGGGTAGGGAGACAGTTTGTGGATGGGGTAAGATATGAGAACCAAAGCTTCCCCACAGTGGTCCCCAATGAGGTACCCATGTGAGAGCAAGCAGAAGGAAGGGCATAGACAATGGGAACAGCTTTTGCGAAGACCCAAAGGCAAAGTGCCCAAGACCAGCCGTGGTGCTAGAGTACTTCATTATAGCTGAAGCCAGGGTCCGGGCTGGGCGGAACCACTTTTGTGCAATAGAAGAGGAACTCAGGCCTTAACCAGTAAGGGCCCAGAGGCTCTGCATATGGGACAGCTAGCTGCAAATCCCAGCTCCTACCAGCTGTACGTGTCCTCGGGCAAATTACTTAATTTCTCTGGTTCTTAGTTTTCTCCTCTATAAAATGGGATGGTGAGGATTATACAAGATAACACACAAAGCACTTAGCATATAATAAACAACAAATGCAACCTAAATTATTATCCTTACTATTATTAACAGTTCTGCAGCGGGAAATCTAAAGGGGAGTACCACTTTGTATGGGAGGAATCTCATTTTAAAAAGTAAAAACAAGCTGCAACGTGTGCTTATCTATAATCTCCACGTTCACAGATATGTGTGAAATTTCATCTGCAACTGTCTTCTCAGGGTGTCATCCCATCCCAAATCAAATGATGATGTTGGATGCTGGATGCCCTCACAGGAATGATAGGGGCATCACAGCTGTAGGCAGCAGGCTCGAGGCTGGGGGGCGGGTGCAGAAGAGGGGGGGAGGGGCCTCTCTCAGTCCCTGGAGGGGGTGACAAGTCCCACAGTTTCCAGCCAGGGTGGTGATGGGACACCTTGGGGCTTGGGAGTGGCGCTACCCTCCCCAGCTGAGAGTTAGAATCAGCCAGGTTTTTCTGGAGTGAATGTGGTGAGCAAAGAGTGTAGGGCACAGCCTCTGCCTCCAGAAGTTTATAGTCTTCTAGGCCATAAATGAATCACTTAAAATCTGAATTGTTTAAACTCGAGGATTAAGATTTCAGGTGTCAACCATAAGACGCAAGCTCCAATGTGGCTGGACAGGCAAGCCAGGACCAAGAGGGCCGTGCTCCGGAGTCCTACCTGGTTGGAATCCCACCTCCAGCTACGTAAGTGGGAGCCTTAGACAAGCTACTTCCCTGAGTTTTGGTTTTCTTGTTGTACTGGACTGATTATTAGAACTCCCTCAAGGGTTGTGTAAGATTCCCTGAAATAATGTATGCAGAGTGCTTGACACTCAGGGCCTGGTAGGTGATCAGGGTTCAAAAACGAGTAGAGGTCATTGCTGATAGGATGTCCTTCCCCTTCTAGGAAGTTTGATAGCCATTCTCGAGACTCCATAGAGGAAGGTGAGAGTCAGGGCCCTCTTGCCTGGGGATGACAAATGTCTCGACCAGACTCCTGTCCCTTCAGGCAATGGCAGGTGAGGGTCCAGGCCCAGAAAGAGCACTGTGCCCGTGGGGGGCACAGGACAGGGTGAGATGCGTGTCAGGGGTGCTGGTCTGGGTGGAGACAGGGAATGAGGCCAGTCATTTTCCAGGCCTTCTGAAACTCAGAAACATGAAGTCTTAAAAAACAGCACATACACAAAGAAATGGCTTTTTTGCAGCTGTTTTGGCAGTTGGGGAGTAATTTACCAACTTCAAGTTCAACTTAATGAATTTGGGGGTAGGCAGCTTCCCTGGGAGCTCTGCTTCCCAGTAATCTGCGGTTGCCCAGACGGCAAAGAGGGCCGGGCAGGTGGTCGGTGGGGAGCATTAACAGTAACACGTTGTGTATTTGTCATCTGAATAGAGCCCCCGGGCACAGGGGTAGTGCCCATGGCTGCTCAATGGTGTATTTGTCATGTGGCCACTGACACAATCAATTGACCCCCTTACACACCGGTGTTTATTAGCCATTGTATAAATATTTCACCCCTCCCCGGCTGACACATAATCTCTTCTTTGCTGCCTCTGACAAATGAACATTTCTCTGTAGACTCTTAAATGAGTATGTGTCACAGCTATGTCACTGATTAATTTTTTTTACCACCACGAACAACGATGCATAGAAATGTAACTTATATTCATTTCCCGGCTTGAGCCCAGCTGTCTAAAAAATTCCACCAGCAGCTACAACTGACAGACAGCTATCCCAGCACTTGGGCGGGCCCACATGTGGTTGTGTGAGTGTCAGCTTGTTAATTATGGGCTTTTTCTTCCGGCCTGGCTGCCGAGTAACCAGCCACAAGGACCTTAATCACTGCTGGGGCTGCGAAGGGCCTGCTTCAGAGGGCTCCAGGGGCTGGCTCCCCAACCCAGCCTAACCATGCACATTTTTTTTCTTCCAAAAGTTGGCCACCTTTTCCTCTGGGCCTTGGTTTGGGGACACCCCTGAAGTCACCCCGGTAACACTCATAGCCACCTTAAACTCTTTTTTTTTTTTACGATTTTATTTATTTATTTGGCAGGGAGAGAGATACACAAGCAGGGGGAGTGGGAGAGGGAGAAGCAGGCCTCCCACTGAGCAGGGAGCCCAATGTGGGGCTCGATCCAGGACCCCGGAATCATGACCTGAGCAGAAGGCAGACACTTAACGACTGAGCCACCCAGGTGCCCCATCCACCTTAAACTCTTTACCCACTGATCTATGAGACCAGGAGGGGAGGGGAGGGTCTTCTTGGCTAAGAACAAGTGGATGTTCCAGAAATATCTGCTGACATGAAATCAGCTAAGGTGTAGTTATTGACCAACATACTGGGTCGAGTGACATGTATTGTTTGCTTCATCTTTTCAATGAATATTCTTGGAGCCCCTACTCTGCAGGTCTGAGAAAAGGTGACTGCTGCTTTGAGAAGTGACTATGTGGTTAGACTGGGGTGGGAAGCTGGTCCCTGGAGCCTTCCGAAGCTGGCCCAACAGTGATTCAGGTCCCCATGGCTTGTTCCTTAGCAGTCAGGCCAAAAGGAAGTTTAGGTTCTGGTGGTGGAGAACTGGAGGTTCTCGGGGTACCCACTCTTTGTGCCCTGATTTGCAGCTGAGGAAACTAAAGGACCATTCTTGCCACGGGAGTCATCTCACCCCAGAACCTGCACACTGAACCATTTTCTGGCAACCGCCCTGACCCCGTTGTCCTTTCCCCCTGGGCTGCCTCAGTTTCTCCTCCACTACAGCTCCCCTCCCCTCCCTTCCTTTCTTCTCCTTCACACTTGCCTCTTCCTGGCAGATTCTCGAGTCACCTTGGGCTTCAGAGCCGACTCAGCATCCCTGCTCCCACCCCGACCCCGTCCATCTGCTGCTTCCCCCTCCCCACCCACCTACCCACTGGCATAGGACTGAGCCTTCAGCAGGTGTCTAAGCTGCCCCCAGCCTGCCCCCTACCTTCGTGCACCTGTATCCCGTGCACCTGTGTCCCTTCCCTGATGTCATGTAACCACTGGCTAGGAGCCAAGTGTATGACACCTGGGGACATTACCAGTATATTAACTAGCTTACACCAGCTCTGCCATTGCCCGCAAGGCTCTCCAGAGACTGACCCAAGAAATAGAGAACCTTCCCCCTGCACATTCAGGGAACTGACACTCCCTAATGCCATGCCCAGGGAGCCCACATGAATGGGTTAAAACCACTGATAGACGTGGCGAGGCAGAGAGCATGGAATGGGAGTCGGTCTGCCTCCCAGTTCCTCTGTTTACCCACTGTGCATCCTTGGACAAGTCACTCATTTTCTTCTTGTTTCCTGCACTGGGGACGCTAGTGGTGATTTCACAGGACAGCTGGGAAGGTGAAAAGAGCTCCCATGGAGCAGCACCCAGCACAGTAGCTGGCACATCCCAGGTGCACAGTCAATGGCACAGTCGAGGGCAATTTCCTTTCAGAGAAAGAGCACTCAAGACTCTGTCCCATCTTGACCAATATTCCCCCATGAGAGAAGAAGAGCTGGCCGAACCGGTCTCCAGAGACACAGGCATGACATCCCCCCCACACCCAACCTAGGAGGTGGCCCTCTGAGACCCCGTGGGGCAGGTGGCACGGCCGCTCTCCTTCCCTCCCAGCCTGAGGAGTGGGGGAGGAGGAGTAGCTCCAGGCAAGGAGATAAAACTGTTAGGGGTGGGGCTGCCCAGACGATGTGCCCTCACCTTCAATAAGCATCAGCCAAAATCATGGCCATGTATGAACTTAAAGGACGTATTTATTTATTGTTTATTTATTTATTTGACACAGAGAGAGAGCGAGAGAGGGAACACAAGCAGGAGAGGGAGAAGGAGAAGGAGGCTTCCCGCCGAGCAGGGAGCCCAACACGGGGCTCGATCTCAGGACCCTGGGATCATGACCTGAGCCAAAGACAGACGCCCAACTGAGCCACCCAGGAGCCCCTAAAGGACATATTTATGTGCATTATCTCACTGAAAAGACACAGAAACCCTCTGAGTTCGGTAAGACTGACCTCATTCTGCTGGTGAAGAAACTGAGATCCAGAGGTTAAGGAAACTACCAAAGGTCACACAAAACCAGGACTTAACTTCACTGAGGCCTACCTGCTTTCCCCCCAGAACTCCTTCCCCACTACACTCGCCAACTCCCAGGGCGCGCTCCTGGTCACCGGCAGCACCTGCTCCATGACGTCATCGAGGGCTTGCACCATGACGTCAAGGACCCAGTGTACCTGCCCCCACCCTTCCCGTGGGGACTTGGCAGCATTTAGGGCAAGGTCAGAGGAAGGAAAAGCCTAGATGACACAGAGCTAGGTTGGGACCAGCTGGGGAGGGGGCTGATGCAAGAAAGGGCCCACACAACGAGCTTCAGTTGGAGGCTTAGCTGTGCCATCCCCCATAGATTTCCTTGTTCGAAATGGAGCATGGAGCCCCGGAAATCAGGACAAAAGCACCACCCACAGCTCTGGTCTCGATGAGTCAGATTCCACCTCCCACAGCCTCCTCCTGTGTGTGTTTCTGAATGTGTGTGTACCCGAGCATGTGCCCTGCCAGTGCGTGAGGCTGTCAGCTGTGCACGCGTGAACGCACATGCATGCACATGGATGAGGCCACATGGGCACACACCTGAGCCATGTCCACCTGCATACCTGTCTCCAAGCCTGAGCCCTGAGAATAGGATGACTGGCGGGGTCGGTGATAATCACGATGTTAAGAGCTAATGTTCAAAGGCAGTGTGCTAAGCACCTCACGGGTAGTATTATGTGGAATCTTTACAACAGCCTTATGAAGTGAATACTATCATTATTCCCATTCTACTGATGATGAAACTGAGGCTCAGAGAAGTTAAGCTGTTTTCCCAAGGCCACACAGCCAGGAAATGGTGTAATTTTCAGATAGCAAAGTGTGTGCGCCTTAAGAAGTGGTTCCCTCCTTGCTCCCTCTAGAGAGTTTGGAGACAAGACCCCAAGGGTCCTTTGTAACCAGAAGCCTCCGGGTCCCTGAAGGAAAGGGGGCCAGAAGCCAGCTTTGGAAGAGAAAGGGGTGTAAATAGCAGATAGATGCCTGAGCGGGAGGGGGCAGGGCAGCTGTCTCTCAGAACAGGTGTCAGAGAAGCTGTGACAGCCACTTAGAACCACAGTGGCAAGCCTCCTTTACATGGCGATTTGCATATATTTGCATGTATTTGCATCACCAAATCTGTGGAAGCGGCCTTAATGGTCTCTGCCTCAGAAGACTGGCAGAAGCTGAGAGGGTGGGAGTGACAGGGAGGGCCTGGGGAATTCAGGAAGGGAACGGAGAGAAGAGGCAGTGCTGTGGAAGCACTGGGAGGTGCTGGGCACTGCTCAATTTGTAGGAGAAAGCAGGGAAGATTCTCTCCCAGGTTCCCTGGGAAGCCTCCTCACCCTGAGTCCATCCCTTGAGGACGGCAGGGAAAGGGGTGGGAGATTTAGAGAACGCGGGTAGCAAAGGAGGGTTTGGACCTGGGTCGGTGGGCAGCGCTGGTGAGGAAGGCCGAGGCTCAGACCTGGGTGGGGACCCCCAACGCCGGGTCCTGGAAAGGCTGGCCAGAAGAGAGGGAGGGCCTTACTCTGCGTCTCTCCGCTGGGGGGCCGCCCACTCGGCAGTCCGAGTTCGGTGGCTCAGTGTTGGGGCGCCATCTAGTGGACATGCTCAGGAAAGCACCGCCTTCCTGCCCGCTCGGCGCGGCCCCTTAGGATACCTGTGCCAAACGTGTTTGGGCTTTGCCAGTGCTGAGAAGGGGCATAGTGCTGAAGTAGAAGCTCCATTTCAGAAAGGCTCCCTCTCTGCTGTTTTTCTGCTAGGCTCCATTTACTCATGTTTCATATTTTGCCTCTGAATAAGCCGAAGAAGCTATGCTCCCACTTCAAGGGGGAAGCAAGAAAGTTAATCATTCTCTGAATTTTGTCCTAGATCCCCAAACACCTGATAACACCTAAGAAGAGCTAGATCCCAAACACATCCTGGGACATTACCTTCCAATGAACCTCAGCGGATGCTGGCTACCTTCGGTAGTTTCTGAAATAATGCCTAGTGTTCACCTGACACTCGCCTTTGATTGGACCCCACCACAGACTCCTGAAGAAACAGGTACCCCAGACCTTCTTCAGTATAAACAAACCCCTACCCCAAGCAATGACAAGACTCATTCCTCTCTCCAGACACTCCGTCTGCTCTCCTGTCACTCACACTATTCAGTAAACTCTGTTTTCACTTTCTCTGGCTCACGTTTGATTGCTCTCCTACGGTCAGCCTCTTGCCTGACCCCGTGGGACCCTCCTCTGGGTCCTCAGACCCAGCCTGCCTGCCTCAGTGCAGCCTTGTCCTGCAGACCACATCTGAGTGGAATTTCGATTTTGTGGAGGATCACTCTCAGGGAGCCTCCCCTGGGGGCTCAGGCCAGGCTAAGATGGGCGAATACAGCTGAGAGGTTAAGAGCTCAGATCTTAAAAATCGGGAAAACATGGCTGTGCTGGTTGCTAACAGTGTGACTTTGGCAAATGAGCCTCGGAATCGGTTTTCTCATCTGTAAAATGGGGGTGATAATATTTACTTGTGAGAATGAGAAAGAGAAACATGTTAAGAGTTTATCAGTCAGGTCAGGACTAGAGAGAAGTAAGTGCCTGGAGCCCAAAATTTAAGGGACTTGGCACTTATTGACACTGAGAGTTTCTTAAAATTTGCACCCTAAGCTCCTCATTCTTTTCACCCTAGTGCTGGGCCTGCTTATCAGCACATTGGCTGGCACACGAGGAGCGCCCACCAACAGGAGTTATTGTTGATGTTGTTATCATATGGTTACTGAGGATGTTAAGGCCTTGGGAAGGCAGCGCCCTGCCCCAAGACCCAGGAGGAAGTAGCACACCAGCTCCCATCTGGCCTGGTCTCGTAAGATGTGAAGCGAGACTGGAGGCCAGGGGGGTGAGGGACCTGTCCCCAGTGAGACAGGATCAGAGAGGAAGCTGTGGGCAGATAGGAATGGAAGGGGATATTGGGTCCTAAAGCTTGCGTGCCTTCTCAGATGACAAGAAAGGGACTCACAGATGGTCCGTGTGGTATGTTGGTGGAGTCTGATGTGGGCTGGTGCCACATCATGGCCCTCTGAGGGGTGACCCTAAAGGACAGTGGCAAAAGAAAATTCCACCCAGTGTGCAAAACCTTGAGCAGTACGCTCAGTTACCAGCTTCATCTAGAAGGTCAGGTGGTCTGAGATGTGGATATTCTCTAATTCTAGGGAAGTAGGGAATGGCTTGGCTCACTGGTCAGGAGCCTGGAAGGAACAAAACCCCGATCACTGACAAAGAGGACTAGGGAAAGGTAGATGGACAGACTTCTGGAACTGGGCACTAAGTGTGCAGGCTTCTGGGTCTCCAACACCCTGCAGAGCACCTGTGGCCAGGTGCAGACAGAATGATTCCTGAGTTGAGCACCTCTCTTCCCGTCCACCCCAAATGCCTGCACAATAGCCTTGGAACACAGTGGTCATGGTGCCAGGAATGGGGGTGATACCTGGGCCCAACAGCATGGACTCCCCTCACCAAGGCTGAGCCAGTTCTACCCCTCTGAGGGCTTCATCTGCGTAAAGCAGGACTCACGCCGAGCATCGGGTATGGTTCTCCTCTTTGGAAGACCATCCGAGCCCTGGTGGCAGGTGGATTGCCCTGAATCCCTTCCTTCCACCCTGGAGAGGACAGTGATTCGTCCTTACTAGAACCAGTGTATGCTTGGGGTTCGAGCTTGTCTTCCTTGTCCACAGTGCTTCCACGAAGAAGGTACTGTAATGAGGTGACCTCAGACTTATGCATTTTTAGCTCTTACATTTAGATTGTGACCCATTTTGAGTTAATTTGTGCATATGCTATGAGGTAATAATGACATGGTGATCCATGCAACAGATCCACTGGTCTTACTTAGTGGTACCTCATCACCCAGAAGCAGGGGGCCTTGCAGAACAGTAGGGCAGCCTGTTGGAATGCTCAGAAGTTGCCAGCAGCAACATGACACACATGGGTTTGGGCCCTGAACTCCTGGGCATGGTGTTTGTTTCAAATAGCACCATATCCCCCATACCTAGAAATTACAGGTCCCAGAATCAATGTGGAAGTGGAAGTGGCCCATCTCACTCTTGGATCTGCACAACTTTTGCTTCTTGTTCCCAAAACAGGAGGCTCTGCCCGTCAGAGGTCCTAGTTCCCACCAAGGCAGAACTGTACTGGGGAACACGGTAACGTTTGCGCTAAACGGGAAGCTGTGACTTCCACCTGGCCCTTTTATGCTCCTCATGCGAGGGGACCAATAGCAAAAAAGGGTATTCATTACTATACCGGTCAAGGTCATTCATCCTGATTATCATGAGGCACAAGAGCTGTGGGTGGAATGCATATGGATGCAAAAAGGGCAGGGAAGGATATGTCTGAACCCAGTCTGAACGTCCCACACAGTTGTAACTGGCAATGGACAGCCTCACCAAGGACAGTCCCCAAAGGGAAGGCAACCAAGGGATCAGAGCTCTCAGAGATGAAAGCCAGTATCATCTCACCTGACAAGTAGTTGAGATCTGCAGAGAGTTAACTGAGAGGAGGGGGAGGGGAAGCCATATCAATGACAGAGTCAGGACCAGCTACAGCAGTGGGGACTATGGCTTGCTTCATTAACCCTCTTGTCTTTATCTTCCTTGATTCACATCTAGCATTACCTTGAAGGGGTCTTGTTTATGGTGGATTGTACCTCCCTTTCTGGGGAAAAAGTGATGACGACTTCGTTCTCATGGACAAAAACGGAGGCCCCACATTGTAGTAGGAAAGTCAGATGTAATACAGGGGTGTGAGCGGATCTCAGTGGCACAAGGGTTAAATCATATTGAGACACAAACCTTTCTTCTTGAATGCCTTGACTACCTCCCTGCTCTCTCTGACGTTGCCCCTCACCTTCAAGCGTAGATGAAAGGCCACACTGTGTAGTGTGGGACCTGGTTTCTGAGTGCCGCCAAGGTTGGTTGACAGAACTCAGAAGCTTGGGGTGAACCCTGACTCATGAGGATAGGCTGTGGTTGGAAGCTGTGGGCTACTTTAAGGTGTGCTTCCTCTTTACAGCCTTCTAGAGGAGTCCGACCACACGCTGAGTGCACACTGACTAAGCAACCTGCAGTGTCTCTCTTTGGCCCGTATGAAGCAAATCAACACAATAAGACATTGAACCACCTGTCTTGTGTCTTCCCTGCCCAAATTTCCCTCTTTCTCACCTTCAGCCCCCTGGGCTTTCACCTGAATCCTGGCCACATGCTCTGCTCCTAGAGGACCTGAGACAAGGGGTTTCTGAGAGCTTCCCCCCCCCCCCCCCGTGTGGCCCACACTGGGGTCAGTCCCAGAGCCGGAGTCTGACCATTCCAGCACCGCTGCTGAAACCAAAGGAATAGAGAGACCCTGTGGGGGCAGGAACTGACCAACTTCTTTGCAGATGGGGGGCAAAGGGGTGGACATCTGCGAGATAAAGGAGGGGAGGGTGGGCAAGAACAACAAGGAGGGAGAGGAGAGCAGGGGGTAGAAAGTTAAGTCCCAATGAAGGTTTGTCCCCTGTAAATGGGTCTATGTAGGAAGTCTTCTGGGAAGAAGTGGCTGGATCCCACAGGACAAGGGAGGACAATATTCCCTTCCCACAATGAGAGCACACATCCATCCATGCAGGGCAGGGAGTGAGTTTCTCTGAGCCCCCCAGACCTCCATATTCCTGGGTGGGGGCAGGGTCTGACTCTCAGATGATCTGGAAAAACAGTAAAAACATCAGGACTGGTGGTGCTGGGGGCAGGAGGAGGCAGCAGCAGGAAGAAGGTCCCGAGCAGCTACAGTGATAGCTCCCTTTTCCAGCAAAAGGAGGCCACGAGGGGCTGGATTGGAGCCCAGGGACCCACCCTCTGGGCCTAGGTCTCCCACCCTCTGACTACTCCAAATCCCTTAATTCATAAACACTTTGGGGGCCATGGCACAACCCCATCTCCAGAGCACAGCCTCACATTCCAATGGAGTTGTAAGCTGCAAGAGGAATCGGCCCAGCGGCATCTAGGTGGGTGGTTTGCCGGGAAGCAGGGCAGGAGGAAGTTCAGGTCATGACCGAGGGAATCTCCTGTTACCCCGGCACCCTGCTCTTCACTACTCTGCCTTTCCTTAGATATGTGGGGATTGCCCCAGGCTGGAGGCAGAAACCTAGGCTTACAACTGTGGTCTGTTAGTTCCTGGGGACATCCCAGTCATTCCACCTCCAGGCAAGAACCCACTCTTCCTGCATTTTCGAGGCAGAAAGAAGGGCAGAGTAGATGAGGGATCTGAGCTCCGGCCAGTCAGCTATGGTTGCCTGGGATACAGAAATGGGACCAGAGGGGCCCATCTATGATAGAGCACATGGATATTTTTCTAAGGAGGAGTCCATAACTGTCATCAGATTTTCATAAAAATTTATGATCTGCCCATGCTATCCAGTATGGCAGCCACTAGCTGCATGGGGCTATTTAAGAGTAAATTAAAAATAAAATAAAATAAAATAATCCAGCTCTTGTGGCTCAGCAGCCACATGTCAGTGTCTTCATGACCATATGTAGCTAGTGACTACCATGTTGGACAGAATAGACGCAGAACATGTTCCTAAATAAGAAAGTTCCATTGGACAGTGCTGCCCATTACAAATTCTTTTTCACTTTACTGAGGTATAATTGCTAAATAAATCATATGACTTTAAAGTATACAACTTGATGATTTGATTTACATGTTTTACATTATGAAATGATTACCGCAACAAAGTTAGTTAACACATCACTCCCCTCACATAGTTACCGTTTTGCGTGTATGTGTAGTCAGAACACTTAAGATCCACTGTCTTAACAAATTCCAAGTATACAATACAGTATTGTTAACTATAGTCACCATGCTGAACTTTAGATCCCACTCCATTAACCTTGCACAGGGAAACTGAGACCTACAGAGGGGGTCAGCTACCCAAGGCCCCAAGGGGAGTCAGTGGTAGTGGCAAGACGAGATGCCCTTCATAAAGTGCAAAATTGCATAAAAATATCTTCTTATACCCACAGCTCACTGTTCCACAACAGTCTGGGATGGCAGGAGACAGGGCTCTATTTGGGGCCCTAGATGGGGGGAAGGGCGAGGTACTGAGTTTGTTCCTCCCCTCCCCCCTCCCCCCTCCCCGGGGGCGCCCCAGCCCTTTAGGATAAAGGAGGCTTAGAGGTCTGGAACTCCCTCCCTTCCCCCATGATGACCTCATACTCACAAAAATGTGAGAAGGGCAATGGGGAGGGGCTTCATGGAGGGCAGCTGGAGAAAGGGGGCTGTGAGTGGGGGAGGTGGTGCAGTCCTCAGGCCAGAGAAATTGGAGGTGGGGAGAGCTGTGCTGATCCTAACCATTCTCCATTCAGGCATCTTCCTAAAGTCCAAGTCTGCACCTATCACCCCATGCTTACATTCTTTTTGGAATGGAGACCAAATCCCACCCAAGGACTACAGGGTCTACGTGGGCTGGCCCCTGAGGTCCCTTAATCTCAGCTGGCCTCAAACTCCCATCTCTTTGCTCTCTTTGTTACTAGGTTTGCTCCCACCTCAGGACCTTTGCACTTATGATTCCGTGGCCTGGGACACTCTCCTCCCACCCCCAGTTAACTCCTACCCATCTTTCTGATCTCAGCATAATTAAACACGGCTTCTAGGAGAGGCCTTCCCAGACCCCCAGGCTAGGTCAGCTTCCTCTGATGTATACTCTTCTACTGCTCCCCCTTGTAACATTCATCTTGGTTTGTAATGATTCTACACATTTATTTGGGGGTTCTTTGGTAAATGTCTCATTCCCCTAGTAGACCAAGGTCTCCACGGTCTATTTTTGCTTATTGTTATATCTCTAAACCCTTGAGCAGTGGTTAGTCCAGAAGAGATGCTCAATAAAAATCTGAGAAATAAACGAAATGATGGCATGGAAGTGTTCCTTCCCACAAGAAACATGCTCCTCAGTGTCCATGCCCACTCCAATGGCCCACCTCATTAGGAGGACCCAGCGTGGGTGATGCATGTGTCCTCTACCGCCCAACAGGAAAGCAGGGGAAGGAACGAGCCCTGGAGGCCTCTGGAGACAATGGAGGTGATCAGGAGTGCAGGGGTGCCGGGATACTGGGTAAGGAGTAACACAAGCTGTGGAATCTATAAGATGACAACCAGGGACCTTGGAAGGTGGGAGAAGCGCAATGAGAGCCATGTGGTCCACTGTGGCAAATAGGACGCCATGGGTGGTCGATGAAAACAAGATCCTGGCATGTACCAGAATGAGGGAGTAATAGGTAAGCTGGTTTTAATCCAGAGTCACTGTGCAAGTGACACGCAAACATAGAAATAAGGAATGGGAAACATTTATTGAGCACTTAGAGTGAGTGCATCAGGCCCTTTCCATGTACCCATATGTTTCCACAGATGAATCTTTCCAACAACCCTGTGACATAGGCGCTGTTTTATCATCTCCATTTTGCAGAAAAGGAAACCAAGGTGCAGAGAGATTAAGTAACGTGCTCAGGTCACACAGCAGGTAGAGGTGGGTCAGGATGGGACTCTGGAGACTGTCCTTACCTACTTCATTGTACCATCCCCTTTTGGTGAACAAGAGGGCCTCTTAAGCGATTGTGGCTGTAGTGGACCATGATTTGGATGGGGAGGTGGAAGTGCAAAGAGAGACATGGAAAGAGGTATTGGGACGTTCCCTTCCCCAATCCCCACTGCTTGGTTCTGCCCTTCTTCCGCTCACTGGTACCCCTTTTGTTCTGCATGTCAGTCACATTTATTCTCACTCTTCCCTGCAAAATGCCAACGAGGCTGAATCAAACTGCACAATAAAGAGTATGAGTGAGAGGAAGGCTGTGCTGGCCAAGAGGAGGACTTTAAGGAGATGGGGAATAGCTGAGGGAGAAGTCCCAGACCACTGAGGTTTATGACCAACACGGAAGTGTTGCTGTAGGTTGTAAGACCTTTTGAGAAATGAAACATTGGAGAACCTGTTCATTCTTTTTGGTTTCTGGACTGTCCCTTATTTTTAAACTGTGGATCCATGCATACACTGGGTCACATGAGCCCTGCGATTGTCATTTGGATTAGACCAGGGCAGGCAGATCGGATGGTGATGGTCGGTAATGGCATCTCTCCTGCCAGGGTGAGCTGGTGGGAGTCCAACCTCCCAGAGGCGCAGCGCCTCCAAGGGACACTAGCCACCCACGCAGTCTCAGTCTCACTCCTATGAACTGGTTCACCTCCCACACTACCATTCCCCCTACTCTCTTTTCCTAGGTGACTCCAGCTCTTTTAGGGCATTCAGTGACCACTCTCTGTCCCCATTTTTCTCAGACCAACAGCCCTCCCCTCATCTAAATCTTCTTGGGAGGCGTATACCGCCCCAAGGGAAATAGTTGATTTGGGTGCTCTACCCCACTCTTAAGTACTCAAAGGAAAGATCAGTCCAGAACTCTGTGCTCACCTTCCTTGGGCCCCCTGAGCTCTCTTCTGCCCAGCCACTGGGGACCAGGGCAGACATCTGGGGCAGGCTTAACCTCTGTGTCCCTGTGCCCGCACACCAGACCTGGTCAGTACTCTCCCCTTCTCTGCCCAGGCACGGAGGAGGGTAGAAGACAGCCTTGACACCAGGATTCCTGGGAGTTTGGAGAAAGTGCCACTGTATCCAAGCTCAGAGTCACAGAAGCTTTAGCCCTTATCTTCCAAAGCCTGAAATGTTTCCATTCACTGCCTTCATTCTCACTCATCTGTATCTTGACCTGTTTCTGCCCTTAAGAAGGTTGAGAATGGCAGAGGGAGTGGGGAAGGAAGACCTTGCCTCTGGAACCAGAACTGCAGGCCCAGAGATATGCCCTCTTCTAGTTCTCAAGGACCCTGGAATTGGCATTGTCTTTGCCCCGCTGGGTTCAGGCTACAAGAATCCTTTGAATTTGCCCTGTTAAGGGGACAAAGAGAGAGGCACAGACACAGACAGAGGTACAGAGAGAGAAGAGGCGGAGAGATGGACACACAGAGAAAAACCATAAGAAGATTCAGAGTGAAGAAAGACAGGAATGTATTCAAAGGAAGACAGAAAGACAAACAAGAAAAGAGACAGAAATAAGAGAAACAGAGAAAGAGATATGAGAGGTTCATGTTAGAGAGAGACAGAGACAAAGAGAAAGTGAGAGAGTCAGAGAGAAAGAGGGAAGGGGGGTACAACCCAGAGTCCAGAGTCTTCACCCACCACCAAAGGGTTGAAGCATACAGGGAACATGGGTCTCGGGAGAGAGCTGGATCTCCCTTTCTGCCACTCAGTTCTGACACTCTTAACTCAGGTGTCCTTAATGTGGAGTCACTAAACTTGGATGGGGGAAAATATTATGTTATTTTAGCTAATCTCTAGCTGAAATTTAGCATTTCCTTCAATTATGACAGTAGCCACAAACCAGTCATATTAGCCATAATTATGGCTTTGTCACCAATAAAAATCACTTATATTTTTGTATCCTATTACAGTATTGCAGATATTTTGAAATATCATTTATGCTCCTCCCTGCTTCAAAATTATGTGAGGTATCAACCCACTGCTAGATCTTATTTAAAGCATTAATAAAGAAGTACATATATTACGGTATCACATTAAAATAGTTTTACAACTGTATTACAATATAATTGGTTTCCTTTGTAATCCTACATATTTCATTTTATGCATTTTAAAGCATTATTCGGAGACTGGGTACCTAGGTTTTACCAGATTCCCACAGCAGAACTTGACACAAAAAAGGTTCAGAACTCCTGCATCAAGCCCCTGACCAGGACCCCCAATACTTATCCCTCCAAAATCCCTGTGCCCCACAGTAATTTATCTGATTCCTTTCTCTTGTTGCGTTACAGAGAAAAGTGGGAGAGGAAGGGAGCCAGGGGCTGGCCGAGGGATGAAGGAGAGAACAAAGGAAGGAAGGTTGGGAGGAAGCATCCTAGACCACTATGCAGTAGAAGGAAAGTTCATCAAGGGCACAGGGGGTTACTCTTGAGTCAAAGTCACCTGTCAGAGGAGTCCTCTTATTTCCCAGGAATGGGCCTACCTTAGGATCTCTGCTGAGCTTGGTCACTGGCTGGGAACAGCCCTGTGGGAAGCTGGCCTTAAACCAGGAGCGGATGGATTTCAGAGAGAAGCAGCTGAGGCCTTTGGTCAATTTTCAGTCTTTAGAGTAGGAGGTCCGTGAAGAGCATTCTCCTGGCCCCACAGTTGCCCATCCAGAAAAATGTCTCCTCATCTGCAAAATGGAGGTGATAAAATTCCCTAGCTTAACAGTTGTTGTGAGGATTAATGGAAACTTGCAAAGCAGTATTTGCACAGGGCCTGGGACAGAGTCAGCTCTCTCACCATAACCATGGCCATTTTAATATTTAATTATTATCACTCTCTTCCTCAGAGAGAAGAGCTCCAGGAGGCTGAAGAGGGCACATCCTCTCCGAGCTGGGGCAGCTGGGAGAGGTGGGAACCACTTGTCCACACTCCCCTCACCTTCTGCTGAGGCAGGGGTCTTCCCCTAGCTACTGACAGCTCCTGCGTCTGCTGACTCACAGCCAACTTCCTCTCATACAAACAGGAAAACACAGCCAAACAGTGGTGCTTCCCCCACTCCCCCCACCCCCACCACACAGAGCTAAGCCAGTCCAGCTCTGAGGGGGAAGTGCCTCAGGCTCTGGAGGACAGGCTCCAAGGCAGGGGCTCCAAGCAAAACTTGGGAAGAGGAGAGGAGCCATGTCTCCTCAGGCAACAAAGCCCCGCCCCCCCTAAAAAAAAAATTGCCGTAAGAGAATGAGGAGAAGGGATTTCTCTCTAGGAAGAAAAGACTGCTTGCTGGGTCACTGTGCTTGCAAGGCACCAAACTTCTCCTCAAAAAGGCAACCCCAAGCCCTGGTTTGGGAGTAGGAATGTCGCCTTGCTGCCCTTCACCTCTGAGAGGAAACTTAGGCGTGGCCTTTGGGGAGGGAGAAGCGGATGGGGACTCCTCGGCTGGGCATCTGCCCCTATTCCCCCACCTCAAATCGCTGGGCTGCTGCTGAAGGGCTCCCCAGCTTGGAAGGCTACGGCTATCCGAGACTTCTGGATGCTTGCTTCCGTCCTCCCATTAACAGGGTGCCAGGGTCCAGCCACCATGCTGGGCGTGGAGAGGGCCTGCCACTCTGGGGCCTTAGGGTCAACGCCTCGCCCTACGCTTTTGGCGCGACGGGGAGGGAACAGCAAATGGGATGCAAAGCCGTGCTCCACACAGCGCTCTCCTTTTTGCTCCGGTTTTACCCCTGTCCCACCTCCATTCTGGTCTCTGCCCCTTTGTCCCGGTCTCTAGGGCTGTCTTGGCCTCCAGCCCTGTTCCGGTCCCTTTCTCGGCCCCTGAGAGGGCAGAGCTGGCCAGGCCCCGAGATAAGCGCGGCGGTTGGGTAAGGAGCCCGGACCTTTTGAAGGCCGGCGCTTGCACAAGGAGTGGCCGGGGGCCCGGGGAGGGAACCGGCCGGCGGGGCGGGGCCCGGGCCGTCGGGGGAGGGCTGAGGGGAGGCGGGGCCGGCGCGGCGCGGCCCGAGCCTCGGACGGCGCGACGGGCACCGGGAGCGGACGGCGGCCGCGTAGTGAGGTGAGGACCCCCGCGCCCATGGGCCCCTGCTTCCCAGACTCCTCCCCGTCCCCTCCTCGAGGTCTCTCTCCGCGCCGGCGGCCCTCCCCTGCCCCCTCCCCGCCACGACCCGCCCCTCCCTCCGGTGGCCCGGCCTCTGCCCCCTCCCTCCATGCCCCCTCCCCTGTCGCAGCCCGCACTGCCCCGCGCTGCCCGGCCCGCCCCCGCCACTGCTGCCCCGGCGCACCTCCCGGTTCCCAGTCCCGTGCCCTCGGATGGGTCTGAGTCACTGGGAAACTGGGCTCTGAGTCAGGCCCTAACAAGCTTGGGGATGGGCCCAACTGCGGAGAGGCAGAGAGGCCAGAACTGATGCTGGGGCGACAGGCTGTCCTGGTCAGGACCCCACAGAGAGCAACAGGGCGCGAGCCTAACAGGCAGAGGCCGAGAGACAGAAGTCTGGAGTCACATACAACTAAAGATCTAGTTGCAATTGGAGACTGAGGCAAGGAGAGGCTTAATGATGGAGAGCAAAAGAAGGAGAGGAACAAAGATGGATTTAGGTAGAGGTGGGGACAGATGGAGTGCGGTAGAGATGGGGACAGGCAGAGAGAAAACTCCAGGGAGACAGAATCTGAGTCGGGTCCAGAGAATAGACCAGGGTCAGGGGCACTTTGGCAGAATGGGACAGAGCCTCAGAGACCTGAGCCCAAGGGCAGGTGCAGGCAACGGGAAGGCTCTGGAGAGGAAGACTTGGAGAAAGCAGAGGTAGGGGGATGTCATTTCACACTTCTGAGCCCCTACAGGGAGGGTGCTCTCGTGTGTGTACATGTGTGTGAACATGCTGCAGGTTGGTGGAGAGGGAAGACCGTGGAATACCCCTGGCCTCTGGTCCATCCTCTCTCTGACCCAATTCCCCACCCTAGCCCCACTGCACCAAGTGGTCTCTGCCTGAGGCCAGGACTCTACTTGCTGAGAGGACTTAGGGCTCTCTGGGCAGCCTGACCAAGGCAGACAGGATGTGGGGGCGGCCAGGGCCGGAGGGACAGGAAGGAAGTCTGAGCAGAGACAATAGGTGGAAGGGGAGGAGGAACTGGGAATGACCAGGATTAGGATGGCCGAGAGCCTGGACCTCGGCTCTGGAAAGCTGGGGGAGTGGGAGCTGCACCTCCTCCCTCCTTCCTCCTGCCATGCTATAGCTGCCGATGTCCCCACCTTATGCTGCATCATGAGGCCCCTCCTCCCCACCGTCCCACTCCATTTTGCCCCTGTAGGCTTCTCTCCTCTTGTCCTGTGCTTACTTGGTTGAGTGTGCAGGAAAGTGGAGGCAGACCTAGGGTGGGCAGGAGCTTGGGGGCCAACACTTCCACCAGCTCCTTGTGAGCCTGGGGCAAGCCTCTTCCCTTCTCTGGGCCTCAGTGTCCTCACCTGCAAACGAAGGACTTCTCCTATAGTAAGAAAGCCCTTTCTGATGTTCTGGGACGGCTCTTCCTCCAGATTGCCGGCCACTGGTCATTTTTCTTTGGAGGAAGACTGGAGTCTGGTACCCACCCCCTGTCCAGGCCTCAGACTTTGGGACAGGGAGGGGGAATCTCAGCCTGAGCCCTCCCTTCACCCTGCCGCTCCCCCCAGCAATGGCCTGAGCCCCCATGGCTGCCCCTCAGGACCTGGACATCGCTGTGTGGCTGGCCACGGTGCACCTGGAGCAGTATGCAGACACGTTCCGGCGGCACGGCCTGGCTACGGCGGGTGCAGCCCAGGGCCTGGGCCACGAGGAGCTGAGGCGGTTGGGCATCAGCGCCACAGGGCACCGGAAACGCATTCTGCGCCTGCTGCAGGCAGGTGCTGCAGAGGGCTCCCTGGGTCCCCAGTCGGACAGTGCCATGGAGCCATCCCCCAGCCTAGTGCCCCAAGCCCAGCCCCCCAAGCCTGTGCCTAAGCCCAGGACAGTATTCGGTGGGCTTAGTGGCCCTGCCACCACCCAAAGGCCTGGAGTGAGCCCAGGCTGGAGACCAGAAGTGTCCAGGAGCCCAGAGTCCAGCCCGAAGTCCCCTCCTCTCCCCACCTCCACCTCCGAGCAGACTTCAGCCTTGAATACTATGGAAATGATGCCTAACACCATCTACTTTGGCCTGGACTTAAGAGGCGGGGCCCAGACAGCTCAGGACATGTGAGTGGGGTTGGCTCCCTTGGGAGCCAGTGCTGGGTGGGGGCCGGGAGGAACAGGACATGAGGGGTAGTCCTCTCTCCTCTCTCCCTTAATGATCACTAGCCCTCTTCCTCAGGGCCCCAGACAGCTCCCAGGCAGCTGCCCCCACTCCTGCCCTCAGGCCCACAGCAGGCACAGGTAGGTGGGTTAGCATGGGTTTGGGGGAGAGGGACAAGGCCCTTCAGGACCGCAGACACTCCCACCTGAGCTCCTCTTCCCTGTCTCCCCCCTTCCTCCCCCTGCCAGTGCACATCATGGACCCTGGCTGCCTGTACTACGGAGTCCAGCCTGTGGGTGTCCCAGGGCCCGCTGACAGGAGAGAAGGCAGAGGTGTCTGTCAGGACAGGGCTGAACAAAGGTGAGTAGTCAGTAGAGTGGTGACAGCAGGAAGAGGGATGCTTGAGGAGCAGTTGGCGGTGGCCGTGTACCCAGTTATTCATTAAGTGTGCACTGCATGTCCACTGTGTGCCAGCCAGGTACTCCAGATACAGCAGGATTAGGACAGACCCAGTCCCCTCCTCAGGCAGCTTGGGATTCAGTGGCCAGACAGGAAAGGAAGCAAGCAGACAAAAAATGGGTATATGACTTAAAATAGGAAGAAGGGCTTTTCATGCTTTTTTTTTTTTTTTTTTTTAGATTTTATTTATTTGACAGAGAGAGAGACAGAGAGAGAGGGAACACAAGCAAGGGGAGTGGGAGAGGGAGAAGCAGGCCTCCCACAGAGCAGGGAGCCCAATGATGCAGGGTTCGATCCCAGGACCCTGGGATCAGGACCTGAGCTGAAGGCAGACGCCCAATGACTGAGCCACCCAGGCGCCTCTTCATGCTTTCATTTAAGATATCTTTACTGAGCACTTACTGCATGCCAGATATTGTAGATACTTGGGATAGATCAGAAATCCCTGCCCCTGTGGGCAGGTAGTCAAATAACAATAGATACAAAAAGTGAGTTACTTCATATGTTAAAAGGTGGTAAGTGCCATGGAAAAAAATAGGGCTGGGTAAGAAGGCTGGGATGAGTGAGGGGGAGACACCCTGCAATTTTTCATTAAGAATTGCCAGAGTGTGGGGCGCTTGGGTGGCTCAGTGAGTTAAGCCTCTGCCTTCGGCTCAGGTCATGATCTCAGGGTCCTGGGATCGCCCCACATCGGGCTCTCTGCTCAGCGGGGAGCCTGCTTCCCCCTCTCTCTCTGCCTGCCTCTCTGCCTGCTTGTGATCTCTCCCTCTGTGTCAAATAAATAAATAAAATCTTAAAAAAAAAAAAAAAAGAATTGCCAGAGTGGGGGCGCCTGGGTGGCTCAGTGGTTTAAAGCTTCTGCCTTCGGCTCAGGTCATGATCTCAGGGGTCTGGGATCTAGCCCCGCATCGGGCTCTCTGCTCAGTGGAGAGCCTGCTTCCCCCTCTCTCTCTGCCTGCCTCTCTGCCTACTTGTGATCTCTCTCTGTCATATAAATAAATTGAATCTTAAAAAAAAAAAAAAAATTGCCAGAGTGTTAAGAAGATGACACTCGAGCAAACCGAAGGGGGTGAAAGAGTTGGTCGTGACAGTATCTGGGACAAAAGTGTCCCAAGGCAGAGGGGTGGCCAGAATAGAGGCTTTCAGGGGGACCCAAGAGTGGTAACAAAGCCAGTGGGGCTGGGGCAGAGTGGGCAGAGCAGGAAGAGTGGGAGGAGATGATGACACAGAGGTAAAAGGGCCCAGATCAGGTAGGACCTTGTAGGGACTTTGGCTTTGACTTGAAGTGAAATGAGAAGCCTTTGGGAGGGTTTTGACTTACATTTTAAGAAGCCCTCTGGTCGCTATGTTGGGAATGGTCTATAGGGGGCAAAAGCAGAAGCAGAGAGACCAGTGAGGAGGTGGCTCTTGTAATTTAGGTGAGACATCTCAGACGAGTGTCACAATAGTGGAGATGGTGAGAAGTGGTTGGATTTGGGTTATATTTTGAAGGCAAACTGTCCTAGGAAATTGGGGTGTGAGAAAAAAGAGCAGTCAAGAATGACTTCAGAGGTTTCAGACTGAGCCTATGCTGTCCAGGATGGTAGCCACTAGCCACATTGATTACTGAACACATGAAATGTGGCTAGTCTGGAGTAAGATGCATTGGAACTCTAAAACTACCAAATTTCTGAGACTTAGTGTGAACAAAGCAATACTGGGTGTGGGTAACAGAAGTAGACATAAATTATCTTACTTTTTATACAGATGATATAATAAAGTGATAATATTTGGGTATGTGGAATTAAATGAAATATATTATTACAATTAGTTTCACTTGTTTCTTTTTATTTTTTAATGTGGCCGCTAGAAAATTGAAACTCAACACGTGTGGCTCGCACGTTTAGTTCGGTTGGATAGTGCCATTTGAGCAACTAAAATTTCCTGGACTTGGTCTGCTCTGACATGGGGAAGATGGTGTACAAAGCCAGGGGGGTGGCGGTGGGGGGGAGATCAGGGGTTCCATTTTGGGCGTGCTGAATTTGAGGTATATGTTACAAGCCTGAGAAGAGATGACAGATAGGCCACTGGATATCCAAATCTGGAGTTGGGGTGAGAGGTCTGAATTGGAGAACTAAATTTGCAGGTTGTCAGCATCTAGGTGGGTGTATGTAGCTGTGAGTGCGTGTCGGTAGAGCAGAGGACCAAGATCAGAGTCCTGGCACGCTCCAATATCAAGAGGTTTGGGAGAAGAGGAAGAACCAGCAAAATAGACTGAAAAGGAATGGCTAGTGAAGGAGAAGGAAGACCAGGAGAATGTGGCATCCTAGGAGCTAAGTGAAGAAAGGAAGAGGGGGAGGTCAGTGGTATCAAATGCTGCTCAGAGGTTAAGGAAGATGAGGACTGAGAGGGGCAGGCGCCTGGGTGGCTCAGTGGGTTAAAGCCTCTGCCTTCGGCTCAGGTCATGATCTCAGGGTCCTGGGATCGAGCCCTGCATCGGGCTCTCTGCTCAGCGGAGAGCCTGCTTCCCCCTCTCTCTCTGCCTGCCTCTCTGCCTACTTGTGATCTCTCTCTCCTGTCAAATAAATAAATAAAATCTTAAAAAAAAAAAAAAAAAGATGAGGACTGAGAATTGGCCTCTGGCATTGACAATATGGAGGTCACCGAGGACCTTGGTAAGGGGCAGAGGTGAAAGCTGCCTCAGAATAGTCTCAGGAGGTAACAGAAGAAGTTGGAATATATTTAAACAACAATTTTGAGGAGTTTTTCTGCAGAGAAGGGCAGAGAGTTGAGTGGTTGTCGATAGTGGAAATGGAGTCAGGAAATGATTTTTGTAGGATGGAGTGTTTTATATATGTTTGTAGGTGGATTGCAGCGATCTGGGAGAGAGGGAAACTCAGCTGCTGCAGGGGAGAGAAAGGGGAGAAAGTCTGGTGCAATGTCCTTGCGTAGGTGAGAGGACAGTACACAGAGGAGGGACTGGCTTCAGACAGGGATGTTTATGATGGTAGCAGAAGGAATGCAAAGTATGTGTGAAACTTGGTAGATGAGGAACTGGGAGTCTGTGGGGTTCTTGTCTGATTGCTTCAGTTTCTTGGTGAAGTAGAAAACAAAGAGGGTAGAGTGATGGTTCTCAACCTTAGCTGCGCTATAGCCCGGGGAACTTTCAGAACTAGAGATGCCTGGGCCCCACTCCCAGAAGATCAAACTCAGGGGTCTAGTAGGGCCCCACATACCCATATTTTAAGGTTTTGCAAATGATTTTGTGCTACCTAGGGAAGGACTACTGGAAAGTGACAGAGAATAATAAAGGACTTTCTGGGAAGATGGCATAAGCAAAGACCTAAAGGATGGGGAAAAGCAGACTGGGGAAGCATGTTCCAGGCAGAGGCAGCCGCATGTGCAAAGACTCTGAAAGAGAGAAGAGAATGTGGCTGAATGGTAGGAAGCAAAGGCGAGGGTGATGCAAGAAGAGGACAGGGGATTGGCCGTGGGTCTCATTGTACGAGGTCTTGCAGCCCATGGTGAGGAATTTGGATTTATCCTAATTGCAAATGGGAAGTTATTGCAGGATTTCATGCAGGGGGGAGTGAAATGATCTCACCCACATTTTTAAAAGAGCGCTCTGGGGTTGGTGGAAAAATGGGTGTAGGAGGGAGGGCCCGAGTGGAAGCAGGTGATCAGTTAGGCAGTTCATGGCACCCCGGTGAGAACCTCCTGGAACTTGGTCCAGGGAGGGAAGGTCCAGCCCTCTTTGGAGAAAGGACTGAAAAGACTTCTTGATTAGATACTGGCATCCATGACAGAGAGCCAGGTATGCAGCCCTTCCCCGACTTTTCTACCGAGTAACACTAATGGCAGAGGAGAGGGACTGAAATTGCTCTAATCAAAAATCTAAGTGTGCTCAAGGAAGAAATTCTATGCTAATCTTTTGGGTTCCCAACCTCCCTATTTCCGGGACCTGCTAGGCATCGTATGGAAGCACTGCAGGTGGGGGTGGCCAAGGAACTGGGTCTGATGTGTGTTCCTCTGTCTCGCCCCACATAAGGCTCAGCAGGCAGGATCTGGAGGCACGGGAGGACGCTGGCTATGCCAGCCTTGAGCTGCCTGGGGATTCCACCCTCTCACTGCCCACCCTGGACATGGAGACCAACGATGACCTCATTTCACCCTATGCCAGCTTCTCCTCTACAGCAGACCGCCCCACGCCCCTTCTCAGCGGCTGGCTAGACAAGCTCTCCCCTCAGGGGTGGGGCTGCTAGGGAGGGATAAGGAGGGAGGGAAGGGAGGAGAGGGAAGAGTGAGGCTGGGGGTGGGGTGGGGGTGGGGGTGAGGTCCCCAGTGCTCCCGGACCCTAGGAGCCCCCCAGGATACAGCCTCCACTGCTCACTCATCTTGGCCCCTCCTGTCCCCAGAAACTACGTTTTCCAGAGGCGCTTTGTGCAGTTCAACGGAAGGAGTCTCATGTACTTTGGCAGTGACAAGGTGGGGGTCGGCGCTGGGGAAAGGGAGAGAGAGGGGGAGGGCTGAGGACTGGAAGATGGGAAGCCCGTGGTGGGGGGGTCACCACATGACCGATGTCAGCGTCTAAAGTAGCTCGCCTAGTGGCTGTACCCCACTGCTTGTGACATGACTGCTGACCTCATTAAAAAAGTTGGTGCTGGCTCCCAGGTCAGCACGCATGCCTGAGTTTCTATCCCTCTGTGCCCCTGGACTGTCTCTTCAGGATCCCTTCCCCAAGGGGGTTATCCCTCTCACTGCCATTGAGATGACCCGCAGCAGCAAGGACAACAAGTTCCAGGTCATCACTGGCCAGAGGGTGTTTGTGTTTCGCGCAGAGAGTGAGGGTGAGAATCGGGGCCTGCTGTGTCCGGGTGGGGGCAGGAAGGCCGCGTGAGGACACGGCCCGCTGGCTCACCCGCCTCTCTGTCCCCCACCAGCCCAGCGGGACACATGGTGCTCCACGCTGCAGTCCTGCCTGAAGGAGCAGCGCCTCCTGGGCCACCCCCGGCCCCCTCAGCCAGCCCGACCCCTCCGTACAGGCATGCTGGAGCTTCGAGGACACAAGGCCAAGGTTTTTGCTGCTTTAAGCCCTGGAGAGCTGGCGCTGTACAAGAGTGAACAGGTGAGAGGGGCCGGGCCGGGGCCAAGGAGCCTGGCCTAGTCCATTCTGGCAGCTCACTGTGCCTGCTCCAACTCCGCACCCGCACTCCCATCCCCACCAGGCCTTTTCTTTGGGCATCGGGATCTGCTTCATTGAACTGCAAGGCTGCAGCGTCCGGGAGACCAAGAGTCGCAGCTTTGATCTGCTCACCCCCCATCGCTGCTTCAGGTGGGGCCCAGACTGGCAGGAGGCAGGGTGGGGGGAGAGATTTTGGAAGTAGGCACAGGGCGGGCAGGGAACTGGAGGCCTCTTCAGTAGGATGTCAGTGGGTGTGCACTGATGGGAGTCCAGTGAACAGGGTCAAGGTCTCAGGAGGGTTGGGCTGGCCCAGCTGTGACCCGTAGTGGCTCCTGCAGGAATGGCCAGTGGGGTGGGACAGGTTGGAGGGGGTCTCCATGCCCACGGACTGGCTGTCCACCCCTCAGCTTCACAGCCGAGTCTGGGGGGGCTCGGCAGAGCTGGGCGGCCGCTCTGCAGGAAGCAGTAACCGAGACCCTGTCTGACTACGAGGTGGCTGAGAAAATCTGGTCCAATCGGGCAAACCGGCACTGTGCGGACTGTGGGGCCTCCCGCCCAGACTGGGCCGCTGTCAACCTGGGGGTGGTCATCTGCAAGCAGTGCGCAGGTGAGGGCTGGGGCCTTCAGTTGAAACAGGGACAGGGAGGGGGGCTAGGGCGGGGGGCTCTGAGCACCCGTGCCACGTACCCTCCACGCCCTAACAGGTCAGCACCGGGCCCTGGGTTCTGGGATCTCCAAGGTACAGAGCCTGAAGCTGGACACGAGTGTCTGGAGTAATGAGATAGTGCAGGTGAGGAGTCAGAAGAGGGAGAAAGTGGGGAAGAGGGAAAGAGAGCATCCCAAAAAGGGCTTGGGCCCAGCTTGGGGGCGGGAATGTCTGAGACTCTTGAGTTCCTGTCACTTGCCTCTGCCCCTTGTCATCCTACAGTTGTTCATTGTCCTGGGAAATGATCGTGCCAACCGCTTCTGGGCAGGGGCGCTACCCCTAGGCGAGGGGCTGCATCCAGACACAAGCCCGGGTCCCCGGGGAGAGTTCATCTCCCGGAAGTATCGCCTGGGTCTCTACCGGAAGCCCCACCCTCAGTATCCAGATCATAGCCAGCTTCTCCAGGTAGGAGCTGATGGGGAGGAGGGCAGACTCTAAGTTGAAATGCTGAGACTTGGGGTGGTGGGGGCTGTTTTTGATGCCTGGAAGACTGTCCCCACGCTCTCAGGTTGGGTCTTGGAGCTGACAGAGGCCCTTCCCCCCCCCACAGGCACTGTGTGCAGCTGTGGCAGGACCCAACCTGCTGAAGAACATGACCCAGCTCCTCTGTGTTGAGGCCTCGGAGGGCGAGGAGCCCTGGTCCCCCGCAGCCCTCGATGGCAGCTTCCCCGGTATCCTGCTCCCAGGTAATTCCCACAAGGGCCCCCTCTCTCACCCTCCAAGAATTCTCAGCCCTGACCTGTGCCTTGATTATTCCAGGAAGCCCCAAATATCCTCTTCCTCAGGCCATCACAATAGCCCAGTCTGGGCAGTTTCCCAACCTTCTAGATCCCCTGGGGTCTATTTCCCGATGTCATGAAATGACCAATGGTGGCCACTGCCTGGGGTGGATCTGGACGTTTGAGGTGTTAGTGCTGGTCTACCCCTGTAAGTGAGGTTTCATCTCCCTGGGAGAAGTCTGATCATAGAAATAGTCATCTAAAGAGGCTTTCCTCCAGTGGCCAGGCCAGAGGGGCTAGACACTTACCGGACGGCCCATGCTCAGAGGCCCCCACCCCTCAGGCTGACTGACTGGTGGGCTCCCTGGTGGGGACAGGCAGTGGGCAAGGGCTGGCGTCTCACTTCCTGACACCCTCTTTTCTAATGTGGGTGGTAAGGGGGTCCGGCTCCCCTGGGCTTACTTGGCCATGCTGCCAGTGGAATCGGGTCCCACTGTCCCGCTCAATCTGATCCTTTCCCCCACGGGCTCAGGCCATCCCACTGCACTACCCTGAACTGACCACTTCTTCCCCTTGCAGACCCTTCCCCCGGTGTGTACAATGAGGTGGTGGTACCCGCCACTTACAGCAGCTTCCTGTACTGTGGGCCCATCAGCAACAAAGCTGGACCCCCACCTCCTCGCAGGGGCCGGGATGGTGAGAGCGGAGCCAAGGGTGGGAGGAGATGGGGCAGAAACTGGCATGAGCAAGAGCGTACCACAGAGGGCTGGGAAGGGCAAGCAGGGCCACGCCCTGGTGTGGGCTGGGTGCTGGGAGTAACGGGGACCGTGCCCAGTGGCAGCATTGGGTGATAGCTGAGAGCCTGTGCTGTGAAGTCAGACTGCCTGGGCCAAATCCCAGCTCTGCTACTTCCTACTTGTGTGACTTGGGCAAGCTGCTCAAATTCCGGGCCTCAGTTTCCCCATGTGCAAAAGAGAACTGAAAGTGAAACCTACCTCATAGAGTTGTAAAGATCACATGTGATCATACACGGGCAGAGGGTATGGCATAGATGGAGTAATTATCTGGCAAATGGGAATTATGACAGTAGGGTCAGAGGTCCTTTGCCTGTTGACCATCAGCCTCCTCCTTAGCTCCCCCCAGACTATGGTGCGTGCTGAGAGCGGCTCTGGAAATGTTTGCATCAGAAAGCAGCCCTGAACCACTCAGCCTCATCCAGCCCCAGGATGTTGTATGTTTGGGTGTGAGTCCCCCACCCACTGACCCAAGCGACCTCGACAGGTAACTGCACCCCGTGCTCCCTGCACTCCCCCTTTGCCTTTCCTGATCCTGAGCCTGCCAGCTCCCTGTTGGTCCCCTTTCTCCTCCTTGACCTCACTTTCTCTCTAGGTTCCCCTTTTCCTTTGAGCTCATCCTCACTGGGGGAAGGATCCAGCATTTTGGCACAGATGGAGCGGACAGTCTGGAGGCCTGGACCACTGCTGTGGGCAAGGTGAGCCAGCCGAGACCCCTCCCCGACAGCTTGTGGTTTCCCTGTCCCCAGCTGCCCCCATCCTGCCCTCTCTTGTTCCTATAACCACTCCCACCACTGTCCACTAACAACTAAGATTAACTGCTGTGCTAGGACCAGTGTTAGGCTCTACCCACTCAATATATCATTTAACTCTCACAGCAACCCTCAGAGGAAAGGATTATCAATATTTCACATATAGGGAAACAGAGTCACAGAGGTTATGAAGTCGCTTGGTCAAGGTCACAGAGCTAGGAGGCAGCAGAGCCCAGGATTGAAAACAGACCTCTGTCTTCAAAGCTTATGGCCCAAACCTCACTGTGCAGGGCCTCTGCCCAAGGAAAGGCTGCCTCTAACTCCCGCTTCCCTCTCCCCCGAGTTCTCCCAGTCCAGAAGGAAGGCTGCCTTTACATGCCCCAGCATCTCTATTCCCAGGCAAGCCAGCCTGTCCATCCTGCACCCTCTTGCTGGAGTTAAACATTCACGCCCTAGAATCAGACATGCTGGGATCTGAGTCCTCCAACTCTCAGCCTCACCAGCTTTTCCATACGGATAGAGTGGTGGGTGTACAAGACACGCCCCTTGGGGTTGAGGATTAAGTGACACGTGAGGCCCGAGCTGCCTGGCGCCCAGCAGGCCCTCCATCTGTGGGTGTTGAATAGTAATGCTGACGAGGATGCCAATCGCTCCCATCCTTACCCAGTTTTTCCCTCAGCCCTGCTCTACCGTCAGCTCGTCATGCTGGCGCCCTCCCAACAGACCGGCAGAAGGTTGTGGTGCCCTGGCGGGATTGCACTTCCTCCTTAGCCCCTTTCGGCTGCCACTGCACTGCCTTTGCCAGACTTCTGAGCGGCCACGCTGCAGGGGTGGCTAGTGACTTCCTATTACCAAAGTCCAAAGGCCTCCTGGCCTCACCAGGTCGGCTGTGCAGCACGTGACACTCCCCTGTGGGAAATGCCCACCTGCTCTCTGGCCTCTGACCCCGCTCTCCCCCACTCTGGTTAGAGGAGTAGAACTCCCACCAAGAAATTGTCTTCGTGTCCTTCCAGGGCTCTGTCATGGCTGTTGCGGCCACCAGGCTGTCTCCTCTGATTGTCAGCTGCACTTTCCAAAAACGTAGCTCATCCTTAAAGGCCGTTCTACCCAAAGTGCAGTCTGCAGCCTGGGACACCGCACTGGCTCATTCTTTGTCATGGCTTCTGGCAGGATAAGAACAGAACTTGAGAGTGAGCATTCCGAATCTTTCTTAGCAATGGAATAGAGTGATTTTAGGTGTAGAGTCTAATTTCTTAAAGTGGGGGCTTATATTCTGTTTCTTTTTTCGTTTCACTTTGCTAGTAGTTCTTTTTTTTTTTTTTTGCGAAAGCCCTGGTTAGTAACAGATTGGAATTTCAAACAAAAAAAGAGAAGAATCCCCTGTTCCTTCCCCACAGGTGGTTGGGGAAGCACTCCTTTGGGACCACCTCAAACACTTGTTTCTCTAGGAAGCCTCCCCAGCCGCTTAGGGTGCTGGGATTTCTCAGGGCATCGTGACTCTTCAGTTATAGCATTTTGGTTCCCCATTCCTTCTGGCCCCGATACCCCACAAAGGGCAGAAGGCTGCCCCACAGAGGTCTTCTTTGTGCTGGCCAGGGCAAATTAAATTGAACTGAATTTCTTTCCTGTCTTTCTCCATCCATCTCCTGTCTCCTTGGGTCTTCTGCTCTCTCCCAATCCCTTTTCATTCCTCTCTTTCTTCTGCTTTCTCTTCATGTCTTTCCCTATCCTTCTCACTCTTATTTCTCTCCCCCACATCTTGTCTCTTTCCCCACCCTCCTTGTTCCCCACGTCCTCCTCTTGCCTCACAGTGGTTCTCCCCGCTGAGCTGCCACCAGCTGTTGGGCCCTGGGCTGCTGCGGCTGGGCCGCCTGTGGCTGCGCTCTCCTACCCATTCAGCCCTGGCCCCTGGCCTCTGGCTGTCAGGGTTCGGACTTCTTCGTGGTGATCACCTCTTCCTGTGTCCAGCACCGGGCCCTGGCCCTCCAGCCCCCGAGGACATGGTGCATCTGCGGCGGCTACAGGAAATCAGTGAGCAGGGGAGGGGACGGGGATGAAAGGTGGCCATGGGGTAGGGGGCAGTGAACCTTCATCTGTTTGGGGTCCCTATGGGAAATAGCAGAACATAGTGGATTCAGGCACAAGCTCTGGAGTCAGACTGCCCAGATACAGAACCCCATCTCTATCACTTCCTAGCTGTGTGACCTTGAACAAGTTACTTAACCTTTCTGTGCCTTAGTCTCTGCATCTTTACAACGGGCATGATACAAGAGTTGTTAAGTTTCAAATAAAGCGATGCATGTAAAACACTTATCAAAGAGCCTGGCAGAAAGCATCTTATTAGTATTTAATAAATGTTATATGTTATGAATTTTACTGTTAGTATTATTTGGAGTCACTTTCTGGTTGGAGACTGGGAGAGGGGACTAGATACTTTCACTTCTTCCTCAATGAGGAATAGTGTGGGATAATATTGGAGGGCTTTGGAGACAGAGACCTGAGTTCAAGCCCAGATTTGCCATTTTATAACAAGTAAAGAGACAAGAAACTTAACGTCTCTGAGCGTTAATGTGTCACCCGTAAAATGGGGATAATAGTATGTAGCTTATAGGATTTAATGCAATGTTGTTTGTAAGGCTCCTAGTCTGGCACCTACATACCTTGAATACTTAGTGACTTATTGGTCACTATGACGAAGACAATTATGATGATAATGTCTGATGATTCTTCTCCCAGGTGTGGTTTCAGCAGCTGACACCCCAGACAAGAAGGAGCATTTGGTCCTGGTAGAGACAGGAAGGTAAGTATTACCCCTGTCCTTGACCCTGCATCCCTCTTTTGAGAGCCCAGCCCCAACCCTCTACCCTGGTCTGCTGGACCACTACCCAATTCCTCAAATTCACCTGCCTACTGGGCGCCTGAGTGGTTCAGTTGGTTGGGAGTCTGACTTCAGCTTGGGTCTAGGTCTTGGGGTCCTGGGATTGAGCCATGGATGGGTCTCTGTGTTCAGCAGGGAGTCCGCTTATCCTTCTCCCTCTGCCCCTCCCCCTGCATGTGCATGCTCTCTTTCTCCCTCTCTCTCAAATAAATAGACAAAACCTTAAAAAAAAAAAAAAAAAAAAGGAAAAGAAAAAAGAAAAATTCACCTTCAGGGGCCCCATCTGGGTTGAATGTTGCTGCCCCCTGCTGGTAGCTCTGGGAAATCTAGCCCTTGTGATCCTGGGCCTCTTAGTTTAAAGGACCCTCTGGAGCTGGCTCTGACTCAGGCCTCTCGGGTCTCAGGACCCTGTATCTGCAGGGGGAGGGCCGGCTGGATTTCTCAGCATGGAACGCAGCCATTGAGGGGGCAGCTGGCGGGGGCGGCACAGGGCTGCAGGAGCAGCAGATGAGCCGGGGTGACATCCCCATCATCGTGGATGCCTGCATCAGTTTTGTCACCCAGCACGGTGAGTACTGGCCAATACTGAGCCAGCAGGGGACGGGGGACATGGGCACAGCCAGAAGGTGTGATCTGCTTATAAGAGCTTTGTCTCCTGAGACTACAGCCTAACAGCAACCCGCTGTATCTCCCTTGGCAAGCTGCTTTACCTGTCTGAGCCTCAGCTCCCCCATCTGTAGAATGAGGCTACTAAACAGTCCTCATTTTCTAGGATAGTTGTGATAGTAAGATAACATATGGAAAGCTTTTAGCACAGCACCTGGCAGGTAGTAAGTGCTCCAAGGTAGCTGTTGGTGGGGGCGTGGGTGTGGAGGAAGAGCAGCACTGAAATAGGACTGGAGAGCCATAAAGAACAAAGAGAGGGCAGCTACAAGGCAAGAGCCAAGCTGTGCAGCAAAACACTTGAAGGTCTGAGCAGAATTATTCCATGCAGGAGTTTTTCCAGGCATAAAGGATCAGCTGTGCAAGTGGTTCCCAGAATTCTTTGTGACTTTTTGGCCTTTGCTTTTTTTCTCCTGCCCAAGGAAGGACCAAGTAGAATCTAGCTTCTTGGCAAACCCCCTTTTTAGAAGGTTGGACTCTTGAGAAGGAAAATTCATAGAAAACCAAGGAAGGCAGTAAAGGGCAAAAAAGGCACATCCATGAACTACAAATAGCATGGAGAGTGGAGAGTCAGTGGCTAGTGACATTCTCCACACCTTGGCAGTAGCCTCATGCAGTGACTTCCCCCATTCCCTAGATCCCATCATCTCTGTCTCCCTCATGTTCAGAGGAAGAATGAAGTCAGTGGTCCAGGGAAGAGAAAGAGTATGGGTGTTCATACCCACACTGCCACTCTTCATTCAGCAGATGCTTACTGAGTGGTTCCCGTGTGCCAGACACTGGAGATATAGCAGCGAAGAGGGAAGGTTCTAGGAGGACTAGTGTGAGAGATGGGTGATAAATAAGAGAAGTACAGTCAGTGCTCGTTATTCACGGTAGTTTTGTTCTATGAAGTTACTGCAGACACTGAATTAATGAATCCTCAATCATTGCCCCAGTGGAAATACAGGGTGAGGTTCCTGGGAATCTCTGGTCACCTTTAATCAAGTGATCAACATGTAAAACTTGTTTGAAGTATGTTTCTGTTTAAAGACACTTTATTGAACATATATTTGTGATCTGTTAATTTTGAACTCACAGCCAGCAGCGGTGTAACTCACACCCGGGCAAAGCTTATCTGACACGCACATTCTCTCCATAAGGCACACACAGCCTTCCTGTGCTTAGCAACACTACACAGCCCTTCAGCACTTCACTTGGGGGCCATTTTAAACAGTGAAACCACCCAAAAAAAGCAGAAGCATGCAAAAAACGTGGTTCTATATATACCACGAAAACTACACTTGTTTACCATATGAGAGCTTAGCTGGGCACGTGTCCAACAGGCAACTCAAATTCTTCTCCACTCGGCGCATGTTCACAAACGACTGGAAAAGTGCACCGAGTGTTGATTCGGGGGTTACAAATAAATTTTAGCAAGTACATGAATTCACAATGTGGAATTTGTGACTAGGGGGGATCAACTGTAATGTAATTTGAGAGTGCTAGTTCCAAATCAAAACAGTGAGGAGACAGAGAGTGATGGAGAGTGATGTGTAATGTCATGGGTAGGGAAGAACTTTCTGAGAAGGACTTGAGCAGGGTCTTGAGAATCAAGACCATGGAGGCAGACTTCCTCCTCTCTGGGCCCCTTACCCCAATAGCGATATAGCATGTCACTGGGTGGGGGGAGGATCACAGATACTAGATACTGGGTGGGTAGTTGGGTCTCTGGGCAATGGTGAGCAGAGATGCTGACTGTTCTCAGGGCTCCAGCTGGAGGGCATATACCGGAAAGGGGGTGCCCGTGCCCGTAGCCTTCGGCTCCTGGCTGAATTCCGGCGGGATGCCCGGTCAGTGAAGCTCCGGCCAGGAGAACACTTTGTCGAAGATGTCACCGATACACTCAAACGCTTCTTTCGAGAGCTTGATGACCCTGTGACCTCTGCACGGCTGTTGCCTCGCTGGAGGGAGGCTGCTGGTACTCCCAAGATCCCTAAGAACTCCTCGCAGGCGACCAAGGGGCAACTTGGAACTCCACCCTCCCCCACCCAATCCCTGAGGGTGTTTCGTGGGATTTGGCAGCCCTCTTCCCCAGTACTCCCCTCCCCTACTCCCACACCCCAGGATCACTCAGGGACTCAGCTTAGGTCAAGGTGGGAAGGGGGCAGAGAGACATCCATCCTGGGTTTGTTTCTCTAAAAATCCCTCCCTGCTCCCCTCCCTGATCCTCTCCATCCCTCCCCCATTCCATCCCAGAGCTACCCCAGAAGAATCAGCGCCTGGAGAAATACAAAGAAGTAATTGGCTGCTTGCCACAGGTCAACCGCCGCACACTGGCTACCCTCATTGGGCATCTCTATCGGTCAGTATGGCCAGACCCCCTGCAGGCTCCTCACTGACCCTTTATCACTGATGTCCAACTCCTTTCACCACCCTACCCTCGCCGCCTCACATTTATTCATTCACCCTGCAAAGAGTTGTTCAGCGAAAGTGTCATCATAGCACAAAAGTTCTGAGTATGGACTTTGGGGTCAAGCAGACCTAGGCTTTACTCTGGCTCCACCATTCTAGTGTGTGACTTTGGGTAAGTTATTTGCACTCCCTGAGCCTCAGTTTCCTCATTTGTAAAAGGAAGATGGTGTAATGAATAGTATCCACCTCCTAGGTGATGGGAGTTAAATGAGATAATCCTTATAAAATTCTTACTATATCTCCTGGCATGTAGGTAATAAGCATTCAGAAATGGTGAGCAACCAATGTTATTTTGTTCTATTATCCTATGCCAGGCAAAGGGTTAGACATAGGAGACACAAAGAAGAATAAGATGCAGATCTACCTTGATCAGCCTATTGGAGAGACAGGTCTTTAAGTGATTCCAAGGTGAACCCTGGCTGTGTCGTACTGATTATATCACAGGGATGGGCCAACTATGGCCCATGGGCTGTATCCATCCAATCCCTGTTTTTCTAAGTAAAGTTTTGTACAGTTTCTGGGTGGCTTTGTCGGTTAAGTGTCCGACTCTTGATTTCAGCTCAGGTCATGATCTTAGGGTCATGAGATTGAGCCCTGCATCAGGCTCCCTGCTCAGGGGGGAGTCTGCTTAAGATTCTCGCTCGCTGTCTCCATCTCCCTCTGCCCCTTCCCACTGTGCACTTGCTCTCTCTCTCTCTCAAGTAAATAAATCCTTTAAATAAATAAAGTCTTGTACATGAAGTGTAAAGGCACACCCATTCACTTATATAGTGTCTGTGGCCTCTCTCATACTACAACAGTAGAACCGACGAATTGGAACAAAGAATGTATGACCTACAAGCCTAATATATTTACCATATGTCCCTGTCCAAAAAAAGCTTGCTGCCGCATACCATAGTTATAATCACCCATTCCTCATCTGTCTCTCCCCTAGACTGGGATCTCCTGAGGCCAGTGTTGTGTCTTACAGCTGCATCCCAAGTGCTTAGCCCAGGGCCTGGCATAACGACTCAATAAGTATTTCCTGAATGAATGGATGCATGGACAAACAGGTGAGCACAAGCTGCATCCCTTATGACCCGTGTGACCCCCCTCTGCAGGGTACAAAAGTGTGCCGCTCTAAACCAGATGTGCACACGGAACCTGGCCCTGCTGTTCGCACCCAGTGTGTTCCAGACAGACGGGCGGGGAGAACATGAGGTGCGGGTGCTGCAGGAACTCATCGACGGCTACATCTCTGTCTTTGATGTAAGCTCTCCCTACCCCTGACTATACTCCCTCTTCCTGGATTCTGGATCCTCCCCCTCCAAAAGCCCCCAGCCCAGACCTCTACGGCCCTCCGCATCCAAAATCACCTCCCATAGCTCTGGGCCCCTCTATCCCATAACCTCACTCCAAATGCCCTTGCCCCCTCGGTTCTTAGCTCTTCTCGCCTCTAATGCTCTCATACAGGTCTTCTGGTCTTGCAAACTCTTCCTGTTTCCCTCTTTTCCTAGCATCCACCTCCTGCCTTCCCCCTCCCTCCTCCTCCTTCCCCCTCCCACCTCCCGCCTGTCCCACAATACGCACACTCCTTTTTGGCCCTTCCACAGATTGACTCTGACCAAGTAGCTCAGATTGACTTGGAGGTCAGTCTTATCACCACCTGGAAGGATGTACAGGTAACCTGCCCTGCCCTTAGACTCGTGAGTGGGACAGGAGGGGATATCAAGATAGGAAGGTGCCCTTCTGCTGCTGGACATTAGCCCTCAGCTTTCTGAGACACAGGGGAATCCCAAGGAAGGGAGTGCTTTGGGGAGAGGGGTTTGGTTTAGGATTGGCTCTATTTATTCCACCATGAGGATTCTTCATTGCAAAATGATGGCAGAATACTTGGGTTCTGCCTGTAAGAGATCCAAGGAAGAGTTAGCTAAGGTAGACAAAGTGGTGAGCATAATAGCAATAAATACGACAGCAAACAGCTAAGGACTTATCTTCAAAACACCTCTGATCTTACTTTTGCATCACACAACTCCATGAGGTAGATGGTCCCATTTTTTCAAATAAAGAAACCTTGAGGGTCACTTATTCAAAGTCCTACTGTGGTGAGTGGCAGAGTTGGAACCCAGAGAGTCTAACCTTAAACCTGTCCTCCCAAGCATATGCTGCACTGCCTTGGGAAGTATCCATGCAGCCTGAAGATGCGGTTCCACCTCTCCTGGGCTTCTCCCTTTTAAGGGCCTGAGCCACACTGGGGATGAGGGGTAGGAGGAGACTTTTGTGCAGGGGGGATAAGTGCTTAGGAGGCAAAATAAGGAGTCCTCTGACCTTGATTTTTTGCATCCTCTTGTGTCCTCCTGACTTCTTTATGCCTTCCCCTCAGCTCTCCCAGGCTGGAGACCTCATCATGGAGGTTTATATAGAACAGCAGCTCCCAGACAACTGTGTCACCCTAAAGGTCAGTCCCGAAGGGACAGGAGGGGAGATGAGAGGATGGGGGGGCAGGGTCAGTGGACTGACTGGCATGGGTCCTCTGCTCTTGCCCTGACCCCAGGTGTCTCCGACACTGACTGCCGAGGAGCTGACCAACCAGGTATTGGAGATGCGGGGAACGGAGGCTGGGATGGACTTGTGGGTGACGTTTGAGATCCGTGAGCACGGGGAACTTGGTGAGCTTGACCATGCGTATGTGCATGCACATGTGATGGGGGGTCAAAGTCACCAATGCTTTCTGGCTTACCAAATACAGTGACATTGTCCTCGTGCATGTGAAGGAACATTCTACACGGTTGACCATCCCCTGTTTCTCAGTACTCTCTTCTTTCTTGACTTTCGTGGACCCCACAAGTTCTTGGTTTCCCTTCCTCCCCAAAGAAGGCTTTTCTTCCTCCTTTGCGTACATTCCAAATATTGGAAGGACCCAGAGTTCAACCCCAGACCCTTTTCCTTTCTCTACCTGCATTTCTCCTTGACTCATCCATTCCAATGGCTTTAAATGCTGTTAATAAGCTGGGTCTCTGGATCATGACCTGAGCTGAAATCGAGAGTCAGATGCCTAACCGACTGAGCCACAGAGGCACCCCAGGCATCTCTAATTTAAAACATGCAAGACTGAACTCAATTCCCAGACCTTTCACCTAACAAAGAGCCTAGGCCATTTCCCAGTTTTCCCTAACTCAGTCAGCGGCCCCTCCATTCACCCAGTTATCAAGACCAGAAACCTGAGAGTCCTCCCTTTCCTTCAACTTCCCACCTACCCCAACCAACTAGTCCTGTTGATTCTATTAGAATCTGTCGCTTCTCCCAATCTCCATCATTACCACCAGCCAGGCCAAAGTCACCACTAGCTTTCTGCACCCAACATTAACCACTAAAATGTACAGCCCCAGAAAAGGAATAACTGTCCAGCATTCCCATCTTGCCTCCCAACGTTCCATTTTCCACACAGCAGTCAACGCGCATTTCAAACATAAATCAGATCATGCCATTACCTTCCAATGGCTTCCCACTGAACTTCAAATAGAATTCAAATTCCTTATTATGGTCCACAGACCCCGACTGTCTGGCTCTCGCCTGTTTCTCAGACTTCATCTCACATAATTCATTCTCTGTGCTTGAGACATGCCAGCTATTTTTCAAACACATCTTTCTTGACTCAAAGCCTTTAATCCAGAGTTGCGTCCTGCCTGAAATCTTCTTCCCTTGATCTTAGCATGGTTTGTTCTTCCTCTTCCTCCAGGCCCCAATCTCAGCTTCAAATGTCCCCTTCTCCAAGACTTTGCCCGGTCATCACTCTGTCCCAGTAGCTGTCCTCCTCCTCTCTCTCTGCTTCTTATTGTTTCTTTCAAAGCAATTAATTATTTTTAATCCTTTGGTTTACTTACCTGCGTACTGTCTGCTCCCTCACTTTGCTGTGGGCTTTGTGAAGGTAGGCCCTGGGTTTCGTGCTCACCATCGTATCCCCAGGCCCAGCAATGCCTGGCAGAGAGTTGGTCCTTAAATAAATACCTGTGGCTGGGCTGTGGAATGGACACACGAACGTGACTGGTGGGAAAGGAGCTGGAGGCTCCAAGGCGTGCATGGATATTCTGGTTGATACCCGCCCCTACTTTACTCCTTAGAGCGGCCACTGCACCCCAAGGAAAGGGTCCTAGAGCAGGCCCTTCAATGGTGCCAGCTTCCAGAGCCCTGCTCGGCCTCCTTGCTCTTGAGAAAAGTCTCCCTGGCCCAGGCTGGCTGCCTCTTCACAGGTGAACCTCCTTCTTCAGCCCGGCACCCCCACTCCCAGGCCTCTCCCCCAGGACCCTCCACCCAGTGTCATCTGTTGGTGCCCAGGTATCCGGCGCGAGAGCCCGAGGGTGGGTGTGTTGCGGTGTCGGGAGGAGCCGCCCCGCTTACTGGGAAACCGCTTCCAGGAGAGGTTCTTTCTGCTGCGTGGCCGCTGCTTGCTGCTGCTCAAGGAAAAGAAGGTGAGGCACTGGGGGGAGCGGGGACGGATGCTGGCACCCCCTGAGGAGCAGCTATGCCTGCATCAACCTTCTCGCTCCACAGCCCATGTCTTATCGTTCTCAGTGCTGCCCTGGTCCTTTGACCTCTGTGACCCCGTGATCACATAACCCCAGAGCTTCCATGACTTCTTGACCTGACTGTGATCTTTCTCTCACCTCTTGACCTCACTGACTGCCTTCTTGTTCTCAGAGCTCTAAACCAGAACGAGAGTGGCCGTTGGAAGGTTCCAAAGTCTACCTGGGAATCCGAAAGAAGTTAAAGCCTCCAACACCGTGAGTTTTCTTCCCCCACTCACATTTCTAGGATCTTCCTGCCATCACCCCTCCAGCCTTTCTAATCACCCATCTCTGTTGTCCTTCGCCTCCCAGGTGGGGCTTCACGCTGATCCTGGAGAAGATGCAGCTGTGAGTACCTCTCGGCCTGGCTTCTCCTCTGGCCCAGGCCTGCACTCTGTCCTCTACCTCCCTACTTTTTCTATCCTCCATTCCTATAGCTACAACCCCTCCTCTCCGGCTAATTCCCCTCTGATCATCCCCAGATACCTGTCCTGCACTGATGAGGATGAGATGTGGGACTGGACCACCAGCATCCTGAAAGCCCAGGTGAGGGGAAGAAAAAAGGTGAGGATGAGGTCAGAGGTCCCAGCTGTAGTCTCATGCCCACTATGCCAACTCCTTATTCTCCCTGCAGCACGATGACCAGCAGCCAGTGGTCTTACGACGCCATTCCTCCTCTGACCTTGCCCGTCAGAAATTTGGCACCATGCCTTTGCTGCCCATCAGAGGAGATGACAGTGGGGCCACCCTCCTCTCTGCCAACCAGACCCTGGTGAGGTCCCCCCGGCCCACTGCCATGCCCTCCCGAATCCTGCCCGTGTCCTTGCCACCCTGCAGGTGGGAGTGGTGTGCCTGCCAGCCAGTTGTCCTCCTCTGCCTTCTCTGTGCCCCCACTCCCCACCCTTGCCTCCTGTTGCCAGGCCTCACTGTGTCTCTGTGTCTCTCCCTCCCCTCATCCCCATCCCACCTGTGCCCAGCGGCGACTTCACAACCGGAGGACCCTGTCCATGTTCTTTGTGAGTACTGTACCTGTCTCAGCTTTGTGCCCCTCAGCCCCGTGTTCCTCTGTGCTGCCTGAACCTGTGTGCCCTCTGTATTTGTTCTGACGCAGGGCCGTGTGTGTGTGTGTGTGTGTGTACATGAGAGAGAGAGAGTATTGTGAGGGGCCAGAAGGAATGAGGAAAATGAGGCATGGGAGGATATGATAAGAAAAAGGGAAAGTGGTCACAGGATTGGAGAAACAGAAGGAAAGTGGTTAAGTGAACACATTTTGGAGTCAGATAGACCTGGGCTGAAGCCCTAGTCCTTCCATTTACACACTGTGTGATCTTGGGCAACTTACTTCACCCCTCTGTACCTCGCTTCACTCACATGCAGTGTAACCCATCGTACAGAGTTGTTTTGATAGCACACATGAAAAGTATTTTATTGCATCTGGTACAGAGGAAGAGCTCAGTAAATGTTAGCGATTACTAACCCAGTAACTCAAACTCTGTGCCTGCATCATGCTGCCCTATTCCCATCCAGCCAATGAAGTCATCCCAGGGGTCTGTGGAGGAACAAGAGGAACTGCAGGAGCCTGTCTATGAGGAGCCAGTGTATGAAGAAGTGGGGGCCTTCCCTGAGCTGACCAAGGACACCTCTACCTCCTTCTCCATGATGAGAGAAAAGACAGCCAACCCAGAGACCCCCCTCACCAGCCAGAGGTCCTTTGACAAACCCCTTTTCCCCAAGGCAGGTGGCCCGGGCCCAGAGGAGAGGCCACCTGAGCCCCCTCCTGGCCCCCCTTCAAAGAGCAGCCTCCAGGCACATGGGTCCCTAGAGGAGCAGCTGCTCCAGGAGCTTAGCAGCCTCATTCTGAGGAAGGGAGAAACCACCATAGGCCTGGGCAGCCCCTCCCAGCCCTCCAGCCCCCAGTCCCCAAACCCCAATGGCCTTCTGACACAAACACCTGGCTTTCCCACCCCACCTTCCAGTCCACCCTCCAGCCAGCCCCTCACATGACCCTAAGATGAGTAGTCTGAAGGGGTAGGTAACCAGAGGACCCAAGTTCTCACCATGGCAGACACTGCTGGGAGCCTCCTCTGCTCTGGCTGGAAAGACTCTAGAAGCCAGTGTGGTGCTATGGAAAGAGCACGGGACTGAGGGCTCTGGACTCTCCTACCCAGAGAGGGTCAGATTATGGCCCCTCACTGAACCTCCACTCACTTATATGTACCATGAAGTCACTGAAATAAGGAGCCAGTGAACATCAAACTGTTTCTTAGAGCTGTAAGCCCCACATAATTTCCCTCAACAAGGGCAACTCCTGCTTTATATATTTGATATGTAGGAGTTCTGTGAGAGATTTGGGGTTTGAAAGGAATGGTTTTATCGCACTAAAGAAAAAAAAAAAAGATTTGGAAGCCAGAAAGCCGAAAGATCTCCAAGTCTATCCAACCCCACTTCCTACATTTGGGGACTATGCTGAAGACCTAGAGGGTAGAGGTTGATTGGGGTTGGGAGCTGGGGCGAAGAGGAGCCAAAAAGGATGTGTCACTGTTAATAAATCTTGGAACCAGAAGGCTATTATTGTTTCATTCATTCATTCATTCATTCAACAAATATGTATTGAGTACCTAATTAGGTGTCAGGTATTCAGGGTAAAGTTTGAACAAAGCAGACGGGTCCTGGGGCATCTGGGTGGCTCAGTCGGTTAAGCCTTCGGCTCAAGTCATGATCCCAGGGTCCTGGGATTGAGTCCTGCAGCCCCACATTGGGCTCCCTGTGGAGCCTGCTTCTCCCTCTCCCTCTGCTACTCCCCCTGCTTGTGCTTTCTCATGCTCTCTCTGTCAAATAAACAAATATTTTTAAAAAGATTTTATTTATTTATTTGAGACAGAGAACAAGCATAGGGAAGAGGCAGAGGGAGAGGGAGAAGCAGCCTTCCCACTGAGCAGGGAGCCCAATGTGGGGCTTGATCCCAGGATCCGGGGATCATGCCCTGAGCTGAAGGCAGACGCCTTCAGTGCCCCAAACAAATAAAATCTTAAAAAAAAAAAAAAAAAGATGGGTCCTGCTTTTATGGGGCTTCCACTGTAGAAGGGTAACAGAAAATACACGAATTAGTTCAGTGCTGTGAGAAATCAAACCAAAGTGATGTGCTTGTGGAGGTGGCCTTTATGCCGGGAGGATGGGGAAGGCTGCTGTGAAGAGTTAAAGAAGCCAGACATGTGGAGTGCTGGCAGAAGGAGCACTCCAGAAGAAGAGGGAAAGCGTCAGGCATGAAGGCTCTGCAGTGGGAAGAGACTTGGCCTGTTGGGGAAACAGAAAGGAGACTGCAGTGGCTGAAACACAGTGAGTGGGGAGACAGAGAAGAGTATGGGCTGAAGGGAGGGGAAGTCTGGCAGGGGCCCAATAACGCACAGCTTTATAGGCCATGCTAGGGTGTTTGGACTTTATTCTGAAGCAATTGAGAAGTTTGAAGGGAGAGAATGATGAGATCTTATTTCCTTTTTTAAAAAAAAAACATCAATCACTCTGGCTGTTTTGTGAGCGGTGGGTTATTGGGGGGGGGGGGAGAATGAGAGACCAGATATTAGGTGACTGACACTGGGGTTTGGACTAGGTTGGTGGTTTTGGAAATTGAAGGAAGGTGATTAATAAGAGATCTTTCAGAAATAGAACCTACAGGACTTGTGGGATAGGAGAAAGGGCACAATGACTCTGGGTTTCAGACCTTCCTAACCAGATGGAAAGAGGTACCATTTAGTATTTTGTCTGGGGAAGATAACTGGAGAGGATCAGGTAGAAGGAGCGGATTTAAAAATTTGAGGTACTTGTTAGATCTACAAGTTGGGGGTGTCAATGGGCTGTTGGAAATGTGAATCTGGAGTTTGGGGCCACAGATAATTGCTTTTTCCAAGTCAGGGGTTGGGCCAAGGATAGGTGAGGGGGATGAAGAAAGGGCGTGGGGATCCTCAGAAAGCAGTGATTGGACTGGTAGAACCTGGGGCGCAGAGCCTGAAAGGCAGACCCCAATGGTGACAGGGGGTTCCTGGGGCGCCAGGCCCTACACCCATCTCCCCACTTACGTCCACTCAGTGGTATCATTTAGTTTCCATTGGCCCCTGACATACCTTTCTTCCTCTGGGACTGGCTTCCTCCTGGCTCCGGGCAATCTTCTCACCACCACTCACTGGCTTTTCCAGTTCTGTGGGAATTTGGGAAAGGTCTGACACCAGCCCTGTTTCCCTTGTCAGAAGCATCTTTGCTCAGGCATCCAATAACAAATTGGTCACAAATTGAGTTCCTCCTCTTCAGGCGTCACCCTTCGCGCCGGAGGGAGGACAGGAGGGCCGGAGATCTGCATATGTAAATGAGTGATTCGTAGTAATTACGGGCTGAGGTCAGTGGCTCCACTACAAATAGAACCCAGGCGTCTTGACTCAGAAACTTGGGGTTCCCCTACCGCGCAGCGGACGCCGCGTCCACTCGGCGGTCCGGACCCTTTCCCGGGTATTCGCAGCACTAACAGGAGTTTCTTTGGTTTCTCCGCGGCACCTTCGCGCTTCACAGCCCTGCGCTTAGCCGGACCAGGCGTGGGCGGGACGGGGGCGGAGCTGGGCCAGGTCCGGGGCGGGGCTTTGGCGTGGGCGGGGCTTCCTCGAGTTCCGGAGTCGAGTCGCTTCCCTTGGCCGGAGCGGAGATGCAGCCGCCGCCCCGAAAAGTGAGCTTGGCCTGGGAGTGGGGACTCCTGATGGGCTGGGGGAATGGTGGGAGTTGAGGGGGGCACCGGACCCGCAGTGGGGGACGAGGAGTTGTAAGGGTTCAGGGCCTAACCCTGAAGTAACCCAGGAAACACCCCAGTCCCTCCCCGGTTCCGCCCCCTTACCGCTCCCTGCGCGGAGTGTTTTTCAGGTCCCGGCGCCAGGGGTCTTCAATCTCTTCTTACGCCTACAGGTGAAGCCCGCCCAGGAGGTGAAGCTTCGCTTCCTGGAGCAGCTGAGCATCCTTCAGACCCGGCAGCAGAGGGAGGCGGATCTGCTGGAGGACATCAGGTAGCTTCTGATCCCCTCCACATACCCCCACCTCCGCCGTTGCGCGCCCCGCCTCTCCTCGAACAGATGTCGGTCGGAGCCGTACTGGGGAGGGGAAAGCAGAGGGTGAAGGGTTCTCCAACCTGCCGGTTCCTGGCCCTCACTGTCGGCCTGCCTCTCCAGATACCGGATAGGGCTTATCCTTTCTCCTAACCCAACACACAGAAACACACAGGGACCCTCTCTCAAACCCACTGATTCCACACCACTCCCTCCGCCCCACAATCCGGCTTGGGGCAGAATCTCCCCCTCGCTCTTCCAGACCTGTTGGAAGGCTGGAATGTATCCAGGCCCCTATCCGTCCTCACCTCCAAGCCCAAAGATGGTTCTCCAGGGGTAGGGAGGATCCTGCTGAGGCTCTGAACAATGAGGTGAGGTGGTTCTGGGTTGCGGCTGCCTGAGGTGATCTCAAGGACTCTCTCTCCAGTCTCATTCCTTCCTGGTGTACTCACACTTTAGGCCTGGCTCCCCTCTTCTTCCTGCCCAGACTGAGGAGAGGATTGAGGGTGGGAGAGCAGGACCAAACAGTGACAACACCCTGCCCCTCTAATCTTCATAGGTCCTACAGCAAGCAGAGGGCAGCCATTGAACGAGAATATGGACAGGTATGGAACTCCTTTTTCTGGACTTTCCCTTCTGTTGTAGCCTCCTTTACACATGGCATTGTCTCCCTGCACATACTCCTCTTCCGGTCCAGGGCAATGGCCTGGAGTTAGGCAGACTGGTGTCAGATCTCCTGGGCTACTTGTTGGCTGTGTGACCTTGGACAAGGTGCTTAGCCTTTCTTAGCCTCAATTTCTTTCTCTGTAGAATGGAATAATAATCATACCTTCATGTAGGATTGTTGTAAGGATGGAATAGGTTAAGGCATGTAAATTGCTTAGCAAAGTGAGTGGCACATAATATGCATCTGGTGAATGGCATTATTATACTCTGATTTCATGTTCTCCCAGTTGGTGAGAGCCTTTGAAAGGTAACTGAGTCTGTGATGACTTTCCCACCAGGCACTCCAGAAACTGGCAGGGCCATTCCTGAAGAGGGAAGGGCACCGGAGTGGGGAGATGGACAGCAGGTGCGTCCCATGGAGGAGGGGGGACCTAGAAGGTTCAGGGGACCTAGAAGGGATGAGGAGCCCAAGCCCAGGAACCTATGGGAATGAAGGGCCAGTGAGGGGAGAGGGCATGTGAGGTGCAGGTAGAGCTGACACAGCAGCCCGAGAGGAGCTGACCCAGCAAGGACACTGTGGGTGCGGGCGGAGGGCATGAGTGATCCTTGTGGCTGAGCTAATGCGCTGATCGATTGATAGGCTCCCAGACAAGGGGGATGGGAAAGCACTGTGTCTCCTATGGTGTTGGGTTTGGTGGTGGTGGTGGTGGGGGTCTCATGAAGCTTTGGAGTGCTCTCCTCCTCAACACAGACCTTCTCTGGGGAGAGGCAGGATGGTGTTTCGTGCCTGGCGCTGCCTGCTGGATGCCACCGTGGCTGGGGGCCAAGCCCGGCTCCAGGCGTCTGACCGATACCGTGACTTGGCAGGGGGCACAGGGCGGAGTGCCAAGGAGCAGGTGCTCAGGAAGGTATGGCTCAGTGGATGGGATGAAGGAAGGGCTGGCTTGGGGTAGGAAGTGGTCTGGGTCAGGGCTCTGTGTGTGCACACCCTTAGGGAGCAGAAAACCTCCAGAGGGCGCAAGCGGAGGTTCTGCAGTCTGTCCGGGAGCTGGGCCGAAGTCGGAAGCTGTATGGGCAGCGGGAACGCGTGTGGGCCTTGGCACAGGAGAAGGCGGCTGATGTCCAGGCTAGGTGGGGTCATGGGGAGTTGGGAAGCCTGGCTGGGGGATGGGAGCCAAGGCACCACAGCTGGCCCTAACCTTGACTCCTCTCCCTTGCCTGCACAGACTGAACCGAAGTGACCACGGGCTCTTCCACACTCGGGCCAGTCTCCAGAAACTCAGCACCAAGGTTTGGGGGGACGTGGACATGAGTGGAGGCGGGGAAGAGGTGGGCGGAGTAGTCTAGTGGTTTGGAACCCAGGGGCATAAATCTGAGAGACTGGGATGAATCCAGGCTTCCCTACATCCTCAGTGTGTGATCTTGGTTAACTTGATCTCTCGGAGTCTCGTGTTCTTCATCTGTAACGTGGAAATAGTACATTTGTTTTTTATTCCTTTACTATGCATTTATTGAGGAGTCTGTGGAGCGCCTGCCTTCAGAGTCTGGTGAGGGGCAGATAGATAGTAAGTAAAGAAACAAATAATCAGATTAAGTGAAAACAAAACAGGGTGCTATGGTAAAGGGTAACAGGGTGTAATTTAGAGAGAAAGGCTGTCTGAACACATGGCCTGAATGGCAAGAAGGAGTGAGCCATGCGAAGATCTGGGGGAAGAACACTCCAGGGAGAGGAAATGGTGAGGCTCTGAGGTGGGAATAGCTTTGTGGGCTCATGGAACTGAAAGAAGGTCAGTGTGGCTGGAGCACTCTGAGCAGGGGGACAGGCACTGTGAAAACAGGTCAGAGAGATTGCAGGGGCCAGCTCTTGTTGCACCTGGCAAGCCACAGTAAGGAGCAGTGGGGATTTTATTTTAAATGGACATAGATGCCACTAGAGCATTTTGAGCCGGAGTTGTTGAGTATGCAAAATATTTAGTATAGCACCAGGCGCATAGTAAGCACTCAATCATGTGAGAATCCATGCTGGATCTGGGTTGGCCTTGGAAGGACCCCAGGGGTCCAGGGCTCCCTGTTGACACCTGTTTTCTCCTCCTAGCTCTCTGCCCAGTCAGCCCAGTACTCCCAGCAGCTGCGAGCAGCCCGCAATGAGTACCTGCTCAACTTGGTGGCCACCAACGCCCACCTTGATCACTACTACCAGGAGGAATTGCCAGCCCTGCTCAAGGCCAGTCCCAGCCCAGATACCCCTGCTTCTCTGGGGGTGGGGGGGGCTTGTGGGAGAGCCTCTCCTTGCTTCCCACCACCCTCAGGCTGGGTGTTGCTAGGGTCCCAGCCTGCTTTGAGTGGGCAGAAATTACATCCTTTAGTTCTGGTTTGGGTTTGGCTTCTAGCTGGCTGCATGGCATTGTGCAGGACACTTAGCCCCTCTGAACACCTGGTTGCCTCATTAGGGACAAATTTTGCTCTGCCTCATTTATAAAACAAATGGGGCTCAAGCGAGAGAATGGATGTGAAAATGCTTTTTAGACTGTTAAGGCCTATGCATACGTGAGGGCCTATTATTAGAAGCTGTAAAATGTCTCATTCCTTCCCTCTTTCCAATTCCTCATGCCCACCACCCATCTGAACCTGGGCAGAGAGCCTGCTTTCCAGTAGATGCTGGGGGAAGGGTGGTGTCACGATCTTGGGGTTCCCTCCAGGCCCTGGTCAGCGAGCTGTTGGAACACTTGAGGGACCCCCTGACCTTGCTAAGCCGCACTGAGCTGGAAGCTGCAGAGATGGCCCTGGAGCATGCCCACCGTGGAGGGCAGGCAACCTCCGAGGTGAAGGCCGTGTGCCCTATAAGGGCTCCCCAGGGATCCCCTTCACCCTGCTCTTCAGTACAGACCACCCGCTGCATATCTGCCCCTTTTATTTTCACCTGTCCTTTTTCCGAGAGGGGCTGGGGACAGGCTTAGAGGGGTAACCAGTGAGCCACTACTTTGACCTTTTCCAACCCCCAGGTAAGCTGGGAGGAGGATCTGAAGCTCTTTCTTCAGGAACCTGGAGTATTTTCTCCCACACCACCTCAGGAGTTTCAGCCTGCAGGGACTGATCAGGTGAGACTTCTCTGTTCATTGGAACCCAACCACCTGTAAAGGGGACTGTGGTTTAGGCTTCCTCCCTCATCATCCTTGTCCTGGTTAGTGACTATTAAACTGTGGAGAAGGGGTTTCAGAACTCTAGTTCACCTCCCTCCCACCAGGACATAGACAAATTTTATTCCACCTTTCTGGCCCTTCACTGCACTATCCTCTTCCTTCTCCCTCTGTTCCTCAACCTAGATCCCTTTTGGGGACTCTCTGTGTCTCTGTGTCCACAGGAATACCACCTGTGCCCTCACCTCTTTGTCCCTGTCGCTGGAGGCTAGGACAGGGAGAAGGAAAGAGGAAGGGACTGTAGGGAGGGAGCAACATCAGGTTCTCCTCCCACCATTTGTGTGCACTGGTCATTCAGGTGTGTGCCCTGGAGCTGGAGGGGGACGCAGGAGGCATGGCGGGGGACCGTAGCCTGGAGAAAGAGGTTCAGCGCTGGACGAGCCGAGCTGCCCGAGACTACAAGATCCAGAACCATGGGCATCGGGTGAGGTGGGGTGCAGGTGTTGTGGGTGGGTGGGAAGCGCTGAGAGACCAGGACCCTGGAGTCAGTGGGGGATGTCACAGGGTTGCAGGCAGGAGAGGGGAAAGGGATTTTAGGCCAATAGTGTGGCACAGTGGCTAAGAGCCCAGCTTTTGGAGCTAGACCCACCTGGGTTCGCATCCTACTCTGTTGTTTCCTCGTCATGTAACCCTGAGTAAGGGAGTGACTTAACCTCTCTGGACTGCAGTTTCCTTATCATAAAGTGGGGCTAATAACAGTCCCCACCGCATGAGGAAGATTAAATGGCATAATGCATGCAAAGCAAGTAGCAAAGTGCCAGGTCCATAGTAAGTTGTCCCGCATAGTGTTTCTACCCACCCCTGTTCTCTGCCTTTCCAACCAGGTGCTGCAGCGGCTAGAACAGAGGCGACAGCAGGCTCCAGAGCGGGAAGCTCCAGGTCTAGAACAGCGGCTGCAGGAAGTAAGGGAGAGCATCCGGCGAGCACAGGTGAGCCACAGCCCTGTGCCTGGGACCCCTAAGATCCCACCTGCTCACGCAACACCCTCCTTCTCTCTGTCTGCATGGTGGGAAGCAGGGAGGCGGGAGGTAGAAGGTGGACATGTTTGGGGTGGCTCTACTCATCACCCAAAGGCAGGCCCATCCATGACCTTGGTTGATCTGTCTTCCCCATGCCAGGTGAGCCAGGTGAAGGGTGCTGCCCGGCTGGCTCTGCTACAGGGAGCTGGCCTAGATGTGCAGCGCTGGCTGAAGCCAGCCATGACCCAGGCCCAGGATGAGGTGGAGCAGGAGCGACGGCTCAGTGAGGCCCGGCTGTCCCAGAGGGACCTCTCTCCCACGGTGAGTGCCCTTTGATCTCTGCCCCTCCAAAGGGTAAAGGGTATATCTCCCCAGGGGAGGGCAGAACCTATAAAATGGGGATCCCAACAGTACCGAAGTCAAAGAGGTTGTTGTTAGGCTGGAATGAAATGTGTATACTTTTTTGCATAGTTTGTAGCACAGAGTGCTCTCAGTGAATTTTTATCATGACTACAGGATGGCGGTTATGAACTAAGGTTCTGAGTATGGACTCTTAAGTGGTTCAAGTGCCAGCCGCTCCACTTACTACTAGCCATGTGGTCTTGGAAAGTGACTTAACCTTTCTGAGTCTCAGTTTTCTTATAAGTAAAATGAGCCTGGATGGCTCAGTCGGTCAGCATCCTGACTCTTGGTTTTGACTCAGGTCATGATCTCAGGGTTGTGAGATCGAGCCCTGCATCAGGCTCTATGCTCAACGGAGCCTGCTTGTCTCTCTCCTTCTCCCTCTGCCCTGCCCCCCAGTGCATGCGCACATGCGCATGCATGTGTGCGCTCTTGCTCTCAATTAAATAAAATCTTTTTAAAACATTTTAACAAGTTGGTAAAGCAAGGCGATACAGTTATGCAAAAGATCACTGGGTTATTGCAAAGTTTCACTGAGGTGCTATACATAAGATGTTTAGCGTCGTACCTGGCACGTGGTAGGCACTCAGCACTGGAATTCTGTGATTGTCGTTGGTGTTACCCTGCTCTGTGGTTGTGACACGTGGTGGACAGATGGGTGATACCACCTTGGGGAGTGATCCGTCGGTGTTCTTTAAGGGTAGAATGGAGGAGTGGGAGATAAAATGGGTACTAGAGAGTGAGCCCCCCAAAGCTCTCTGTTCTCTGCCCCCTCCAGGCTGAGGATGCTGAGCTCTCTGACTTTGAGGAATGTGAGGAGACAGGGGAGCTCTTTGAGGAGCCTGCCCCTGCAGCCTTGGCCACTAGGCCCCTCCCCTGCCCTGCACATGTGGTGTTCAGCTATCAGGTATCAGGTGGGCATGGGGGTGGGGACCTCAGAGAAGTGGGGACGGGAGACAGCCATGTCCTGAATTCTTCCTTGTGGGGCCCAGGCAGGGCATGAGGATGAGCTGACCATCACAGAGGGCGAGTGGCTGGAGGTCATTGAAGAGGGAGATGCTGATGAATGGGTCAAGGTGGGTATGGACCATAGATTCTGACCTTGGTGGTGGGCGGGGGGTGCAGCAGTGGGAAGAACTTCTCTGTGGCTTGCAAGGACCCAGCCAGACAAAGCTAGAAGCCCAAGGAGGAGGGCTAGGGCCACGGGCTGCTGAGGCAAGTCTGCTCTCTGTTCACATTGCTGGGTGAACAGGCTCGAAACCAGCACGGCGAGGTAGGCTTTGTCCCTGAGCGGTATCTCAACTTCCCGGACCTCTCCTTCCCTGAGAGTGGCCACGACAGCGACAATCCCTCAGGGGCAGAGCCCACAGGTGAGAATGGGAAATTCTGGGTCAGGGGACCTCGAGTGGTAGTGGCCCTGAGGTGTCATGGCCTGGGGCACTACTGCCCATCAACTCCCCTCACTACCTCTCCTGGGCTTCTGCAGCCTTCCTGGCACGTGCCCTATATAGCTACACAGGACAGAGTGCGGAGGAGCTGAGCTTCCCAGAGGGGGCGCTTATCCGCCTGCTGCCCCGGGCCCAGGATGGAGTGGATGATGGCTTCTGGAGAGGAGAAT
>CM052895.1:25069744-25124744 GCA_028534135.1 Potos flavus
CTCCATCAGGCTCACAGAAGCAGGATGGTGAGAAGAGCTTGGGCTTTGGAGGGGAGGCAAGTGCATTGTTGAGACTTTGCCTGTGACTTCCCAATGTGTGGTTTAGGGTGGGATGTTCAACCTGCCTGGGCCTTTACAGGGTGAGGAGAAAGGTCCCTACCTCACTGAGTTGTTGTGAGGGTTAGAAAGATGGGCCTAGGGGCGCTTGGGTGGCTCAGTTGTTAAGCATCTGCCTTTGGCTCAGGTCATGATCCCAGAGTCCTGGGATCGAACCCCGCATCAGGCTCCCTGCTGAGCCTGCTTCTCCCTCTCCCACTCCCCCTGCTTGTGTTCCCTCTCTAGCTATCTGTCAAATAAATAAATAAAATGTTAAAAAAAAAAGAAAGAAAGAAAGAAAGAAAGAAAGAAAGAAAGATGGGCCTAGCATTGTGCCTGGCACATAGTACACATGCCCACAGTAGCTGTTTTCTCATGAAGGTTATTTTACAAATTAGCCAGCTTTTCCCACTACGCATCCTCTGCCTTTAATGTTCTTGAATCCTGCAAACACTTTGGTTTGTGCCATCGTTTTCCTTCTTGGAATGCCCACCCTTTCTAAAACCTTCTGGTACTTCCACTTTCTTCACGGAGCCTCCCTCCCTGATTCCAGAGGTCCCTGGAGCATTTTCTGCACCCCTTGCTCCAGCCCCTATAGTTCACTTTGAATGATTTAGCACAGTCATTCATTGTGTTCGTTGGTTTTTCACTATTGGGTTCCTGACAGCCATTGGGAGTGGGGGTGCTGTGAATCCCATCTCCCCCTCTCAGCAGGTGCCAAGTAAGTGTTGAGGATGCATGAATTAATGGATTTTATGGCCCTAAGATTAGGGACTATTCGTTAATTCATCAAATATTTACAGAGTTCCACTGTCCTAAGTGCTGGAGATGCAGCAATGAACAAAACAAAGCCTCAAGACTGACTTGTGGTTCTTGTTTGCAGACCAAGATCTGGACTGCCCTGGACCCCTGGACATGATGGTACCGCGACTCAGGCCGGTATGAGTCCCTCCCTTGGAGCAGATTGTGTCATTCCAACGTGCTCTGTTTTGTCTGTGGGGCTGAGGGAATGGACAGGGATGTCCCCAAGGGAGGGTTCTGGAGCTCTGATTCTGTGTTCTCTACAGATGCGTCCACCGCCTCCCCCACCAGCTAAAGCCCCGGATCCTGGCCACCCAGATTCTCTCACCTGAAGCCAGGGGGATTGCTGTCCCCAAGTGATGCTGCTGTCCCTATACCCATCATGTCAAAGACCACCCCCTCTATGATCTGGAGTGATACAGCCAAAAGCTGGAGTCTCCCCCATTTCCACTCTCACCTCCAGGGGTAGAAACCTTCCCTCTCCCCATCTCTGGGGCTGGAACTCACTCCTTTCCTCCCATCATACTTCTGCTGTCTCTAGGGCTGGAACTACCCCTCTTTCTTCTGCCACCACCCCATCTGTAGGGTGGTGGAATGGATTGTGAAATCTCTGGGGCTGGAACCCATCTTCCAAAGTCTTGAGTGGCTCCAGCCCCTCTGTATCTCCACCCTGGCTCTGTGACGCACACCATGGGGTCTGTGACCCATGGCCACTGGGGTTGGGGGCTGGGACAGGGGCAGGCCTGTCAAAAGGAGCTGGAGCCAGTATGCAAAACAGCTGTAATGGTCTGAGCGGATTTATTGACAGTGAATAAAGGGCACTAAGCCCAAGCGAGGGCCTGGACCTCTTGTGCCAAGAGGGCAGGGGGCCTAAGGTGCTATTGCTTTAGGGGCCCACCAAGGGCAGGGGCCTGCTCCCAGTTGCCACGCTCTAGCAAATGGAGCGAGGTGATGGGGAAGGGGTCAGGCGGCCTGTTGGCAGGCAGGGGAGGTGAAAGAGACTGAGGGATGGGGGTGGGGAGACTTCTCCCGAGGTTCCCCAGCCTGAGACCATGCAACTCCAGATGGAAGTAGAGCTGGTTCCTCAGCTGGGGGACAGTGCTGTCCAATGGAGAGGAGGCCCTTCATGCCCACCCACCCCCTGGCCCTGTCAGCTGGTAGTCCATCAGCACAATGAAGCAGGAGGCTTGGAGGAGAAGAAGGGTAAGAGTGTTGCTTTCTATTGGATGTGTCTCAGCTTTTCCCCAGGGGCTGCAGGACCTTCCCTGTCTCCTGGAGGACATGCCCACTCCCCGCCACTAAACCAAAGAATTTGTAGCAAAGGCCATCCCTGGAAGTACAGTGAGCTAATGGGCTTAGGTAGTGTAAGTAGGGGGTGGGAGGATAAGATTATCTGATTTGGGGCCCAGGCAGACTCACCTCACACACCCTCTGCTCCCCGTGGTAGGGACACCTGTGAGAGAGAAGTGGTCAACAATGGGAGAACAGGATGTGGGTCCTATCACTGCCACCTCCCCCTGCCCCCAAGGTAGGAGGCAATAAGAGCTGAGCCCACCATAGCTGTGCCGTGCCTTCATACCTGGTGATCTGAGGTGTCCAGTTTGCTTGGCTGTCCAATTGCCTCTCGACTGGCCAGTCCTGGGCTTGGGCACTTCCCTCCAGCCCCTAGCATGGACTCTGCAGAGGCTCTAGGGTTCCCCTCAAGTGCACAAGGGACTAGGCTGCCATCCCTGAGTCCTCCGTTCTGCATTGGCGGATTGGCGAGGCCCAGGGGCTGTGGCCTCTCAGGGGGCACACTCTCAGTGGCAGGTATACCTGCCCTGGGTTGCCCTCCTCCAGACCCCTGACTACCCCCTGTGTCCTGCCCTCCACCAGACCCCCAGCTCCTGTCCGTGGGAGAGCCATCACGATGCTCATGTAGCCCATAGCGCTTCTCGATGTGTGTCACCCGGAACCTGGGAAGGGAGGGAACATTGGGGCTTAGGACCACAACTCAGAGACTGCTAGGCTTCCCCCCAACCAGGGACATCCTTGGTTTCATGGCCACTTCCCTCTGGCCTGGGGGGAGGGAGAAGATCTCCCCAGATTATGGGGCACATGTACAGCCTGAGTTCTGCTGTAGCTCACAGTCTTAGGACAACAGAGCTGGGGCCCACCTTTGGAGTCAGGCGCCTGATCACTGGGGCTCCCACCTCAAACTCCCTTTCTCTGGGGCTTTCTGTCCCCACCTGCCCACAGAGAACACAGTGGTCTCTCCAGGCCGGGGGCGGCTCTTTCCTTCCTTGGAGCGTCCCTGACGGACAAGTGGGGGCCTTTTGTTGCGGCTGCAGTGGATGCAAGGGGCTGCAGAGCCCAGATGCACTGTGTGATGATGGGAAGGGGCTCCATCTTGCAGGCTGGAGGTAGCATCCACGCTGGACAATAGGGAAGAAGGGAGCACAAATGACATTACCATTTCCTTTCCTTTTCCATTTGCTCTTGTTCTTTCAGCTTCTTAAACCCCCAGATGCCTCGCTTTCCCCAGGCCCCAGCACTCTTGTATTTATCTGATAAACACAATATTAAGATTTTAGTCGTCATGTGTTCTCTTTCCCAGGGTTGTTTGCTAAAAAGAGGGCAATGTTTAACCCAAAGGAATGGCACAAGGGATAAATGTCAGGCTTGATGATACCCAGATGGGAAGTATGGTTTGAAGGACTCAGATTTCTAGAAAACTTCTTTCTTCTTACAGGCTAGCCAGCTTTGCTCCCCCCTAGCCCCCCAGACATGCGAGGACATTGGGAAAGGATTGTGCTGGAGGAGAGGGTACTCTCCAAGGCAAGCTAAGTCATGCTGGCCCTTGTTTCCAGCTCACCTGGACAGCTGTACTGTCCCTTCTCCTTCACTGTCCCCCAGCATCTCCTTCAAGGCCTCAGCATTGGCTGAGGGGAGAAGGAAAAGGGGGAGTCAGTGGAGGTGGAGGTCAGGGCAAGAGAAAGTTGAGTGGGGGTGGGGGTGGGGTGAGCAAAGGGCCAGTCTACACCCACCTTCATTTTGGATGATGCAGCGAACAATCCTCTCTACGGTGTCCTCATTCATGTCATCGTCCTCGGCTGAAGGATGAGAGGTTGGCAAGGAAGCAGGAAATGAGTCAGCTTTGGGTGGACATTACCTGGTGGCTTCTGTGGCTTACTGATCAAGACCTATCCCGTTGTCTATTTGCCATCATGCTGGATGTTAGCATTTAGGGACCAGGGCAGAAAAGATGGGAAAGTCCGTGGGAGCCCAAGACTACCAACAGTGGGCCCTTCCCACCCATGCTGCCTTTCCTAGGCTTGCTTTCAGGGTGGTGTCATCCCAGTTGCTGACTCAAGGAAGCATCATTAAGCCTCCTGAAGGCTTGATCAGGATTTGGCCTGCATCTCTTGGCCAGGAAGGTAGAAAGAGGTGTGGGGTGAAGGGAATGGGAGAAAGGTGACTGAGCCAGGTTCTAGGCTCCTCACTCACGGGGCTGGAGCTGGGCATCGTCAGGCTCCGAGCCCCTCGACGTGCGGCAGCGGTAGCCCTTCTTCTTGAGCACGTGGCAGATCATGAAGCCTACGAGGCCCATGAGGAAGAAGACCAGCACAAGCAGGAAGAGCATGTATAGCCCATGTTGGGGCGGCTCCAGGTCAGGCTGTGGTTCCGACATGAGGCCCTGGGGGGCGAGCGCGGGCCAGGGCGCCTCCTGGGGTTAGGGGGCTGCGGCTAGGGACTGGGGGAGGGATAGGAATTCGGTCCTCAGGACCCGAAACCGACGAGCCTCTGAGGTCCGGCCCCACCCCCCTACCCAACCAAGGAGCTGTCCGTGCCAGGGGCGCTGGTCCGGGGCAGGGGTGCCAGACGGCGGCTGCGCAAGCCCTCTTCCACGACCCCGATCCTGCTTCCCCGACGCCCAGAGCGTTCCCCTTTCCAGCTTGTCCTGCGCTTCCGTCCCTCCCAAGGACACTGCAGAGCGAGATGGGACGGAATTCTCAGGCGGCCGGCGCAAGAATCGCGCCTGAGTCAGCGGCCGCACCTCCTCCGCGTCGGCCTGAGCCAGGCCTCTGCAACCCCCTCCCCTGCCTGTATTCCCGCACAACGCCACCCCTTTCTGTTCCTCCCATCCTGACCACCTGGCCCACTCGGTACCGGTGGTTTGGTTCTGGCTCCGGCTCCGGCTCGGGTTCTGGCTCCAGGGACGTCCTAGTCCGGCTCAGGGCCCCCGACGCCCTCCCGGTGCTCATCCCTTGCTTCCTCCCCCTCCCCCCTTCGCCGCCTCACCGGCTCCGGGCTCTAGCTGCAGATACCCGTGCCGCGGCAGGCGGGGGGAGGGAAGGATGAAGAGGGATGCGGGCTGGTTGGGAGCGGCGGCTGGCTCCAGACAACTCCGGCTGTGGGAAGGGGAAGGAGATGGGGGGGTAGGGGGGGGCGCCGCCGCAGCCGCCCTAGGTTCCCAAATGCCTTCGCCAGTCGCCAGCCCGGGACCAGGGGGCGGAGCGCAGGTGTGCGGGGCGGAGAGAGAGAGCCTTGCGCGCTTGTGAGCGCAAGTGTGGGGCGCGCGTGACTGCACCGCCCCCCTCCGCCCCCCCCCCGGTGGAGGGTGCGGCGCAGAGTCAGGGTCCGGGTGGGGGGGACGGGCAATCAGAACAAAGTGCTCTCCACTGGTCTATCCCGCATGCTTGGCGCGGCTCCTGGCCTCAGATGCCTCGGTCCGGTGGATAGCCAGGAATCTTTCCAGCCGGCCAGGGGAAGCTGACTTTCTGCACCGGAGAGGGATGGAGTGGCGGTTCTCCGGAGTCTCCTAGACTGGTGACAATGGCCTGCGCCCCGTTTGGGGCAGCTGGCTGGACGAGATGTCTCGGATTCCCGAGGATTTGACCCCCGCCCGGAAGGAAATGACCCTCGCATCGTAGGACCGATGCTACGCGTCCTCCGCAGAGCCCAGAAGCTTACGCTCCGGAACCTCGAAGGGCTAAGCCAAGCGAGGGGCGGAACTCCGCAGGGGGCGGAACTCTGCAGGGGGCGTGGTCTGAGAGGCGGGGCCTGGGCTTCCCGGTTCCGCAGAGGCAGGCTGCGTGCTTACGCAGCACGTAGGAGCGGGGGTGGGGCAGGCGGCCGGGCGGGCGGCGGAGGCGCGGGGCCTGGTCCCGCCGGCACCATGGCCAAGACCGTGGCCTATTTCTACGACCCCGACGTGGGCAACTTCCACTATGGTGAGGGAGCAAGGCTGTACGCGAGGGGCTTCGGGACGCGGAGGTTTCGAGGCGGGGGCTAAAACTCCAGCGACGGGAACTGACGAACTCTCTTCTCCCACCCCCAGGGGCAGGGCACCCTATGAAGCCCCATCGCTTGGCATTGACCCATAGTTTGGTCCTGCACTACGGTCTCTATAAGAAGATGATCGTGAGTCTTGCCATCGCTGCTGTGTATTGAGGGTGCGGGCGAGCTGTGTGGCCCTAGATAGGTGGGCTGCCCTGAATGCACCAAGTGCGACCCACCCTTGGGGTGGGGGGCAGGGTGGATGGAAGGAGCCAGGAACACCCGCCATATGCCGAGTGTTGGTGGGTGAGTCCACCGACTTAATGGGAGTTACTTTTTCACCTTAGGTCGGCCACCCTTTGACCTCAGGTAGATCAACCTCTGGCCTATGGTTAGGGTGGAGTGGGGCTGGTTTGAAGAGAGAAGGTGTTTTCCTCCCCAGCGTCTTAGGATGTGGGCAGTGCTGTGGCTTCAGGACAGAGGGGCTGGATCACTTTATCTGGATGTGAGGTGTTCCCACCGCAGTTCTCACCCTTTCTCTGCCACCTGTCTCCACCTCCAAGGAGCTAGAGCTCCAGGGAGGACTCTAGCTCTGTGTGCAAATGTTTATGTGTGTGTGGAAGAGAGCAGGTGATGTCCTGAGTGCTTCCCTATCAACTTAGAATATCTCCCACAGGATTCTATTTAATTGCTACTCAGTCCTCCATCTCCCAGATATATGCACATGGGGATGGACGATCCCCAACTTGGAATTTATAGTTGTGATAGGCGATTGTAACAGTTAAGCTCAGCCCTCATCCGTCACAAGGGGAATTAGTCAACAATGTGAATGAGTTTTGTGCAGAGGCACAGACAAGTGAATTAGCTACAGAAAAGACTGAGGTGATGTTAGTGCATGAATCTATGACTCCCTTAAAATTGTTTGCTGGTATGTACCTGTGTGCATTTTCTGGGGAGAGAAGCTTTTTGTTCTTGCCCAATTTCTAAAGAAGTGTGTGAATTCCCCAAAAGGTAATAAATCTCTAGCTTAGCACCTTGGCACCCCGGGGTTTTGATTAGAAGGTTGTCATGTATCTCATATTATTTAACTCTAAAATTAAGAATTCAGAAAAGAGAGAGGACGGAATCAGAGCTGAGGGAGGAGATAAATATGGAAAGAATCAAAAATAGGTGGATAAAGGCTCAAGGATGAGAAGGTGGGAAAGGTTAGGCTTGAAGTGGGAAGGAGAAGGCAAGTGCACTGGTCTTTAGGAGGCTTGATCATAGTACCCCCCCTGGCTCATCAGAGCCTCTCTTCTTCACTGACCTTTGCTTCATAGAATAACAAGGATTGGAGGGGTGAGGGGACCGCTGATGTGTGTGGATTTGGACAGTCCACAGGGCTGGGTTCAGTGTGGGCAGTCTCAGCCTGATGAATGGGACTGATCTCACCCGGGTTCACCTTATGTTTCCATCCCGAGGTCTTCAAGCCATACCAGGCCTCCCAGCATGACATGTGCCGCTTTCACTCTGAGGACTACATCGACTTCTTGCAGAGAGTCAGCCCCACCAATATGCAAGGCTTCACCAAGAGCCTTAATGCCTTCAACGTGGGCGATGACTGGTGAGGGGAGAACTGGGATATTTAATGCCAGCCATTTCAAGGAGAATACTTGAGTGAGGTCTTGTGGCAACAGTGGGAACATATGAAGGGGGTCTGTTTGTCAGTGAATCATCATTTACTCATTTGTTTATTCAACAAATAATGGCCGTTTGCTCTAGGCCAGGCCCTGTGCTAAGTGCTGGCAATGCAATGATACATAACAACAAAATTTTCATATTACAGTTGTGCTAAGTCCTGTGAAGGAGAGATACGTGGCTGACTGAGAGTGTATACGCAGGAGAATTACCCATCTTGGGAGCGGGCTAGTCAGTAGAGGCTAGAAGAAGTAATGGAGATTGAGGTGAGATCTGAAGAAAGAGTAGGAGATAATTAGATGAAAGGTAGCTGGGCAGATAGGGGGTGAGGGCAGGAATATTGTGGGAATTAGGGACAACATGTGCTGAGGGTCTGTGAGAGGTTGGTGTCTCACTCATTTGAGGAACAGAAAAAAGGTCATTCACTGAATATGAAGAGAAAAGTGATCTGAATCGAGGCTAAAGAGATGGGCAGGGCCTTTAAAAATTAAATAGCCCTATTATGAATTGAGGCTCTTATCCCTAGAGTAGAGGGAAATTATCAAAGTGCTCTAAAAGCAAGAGTGTGATTTACATTGAGGAAGGTTTACATTGATCTTAATCATATGAAGAAGACTCAGAGTTGGGTCCTGTGGGGAAGGGAACAGATAACGAAGATAATCCATTATCCTTGCTTACATTCTCTTATATATTCATGAAAATGTAGCGATCATAACAGCTACCATTTACTCAATTTATTTTTAGACTTTTTTTTTTTTAAGATTTTATTTGTTTATTTATTTGACAGAGAGAGAGAGAGATCACAAGTAGGCAGAGAGACAGGCAGAGAGAGAGGGGGAAGCAGGCTCCCCGCTGAGCAGAGAGCCCGATGCGGGGCTTGATCCCAGGACCCTCCGATCATGACCCGAGCCGAAGGCAGAGGCTTTAACCCACTGAGCCACCCAGGCGCCCCTACTTTTAGACTTTTTTAAGGAAAATTTTAAATGTTTCTGAAAGAATAGTATAGAGAATTCCCATATATCCATCACCACCTCTAACATTTATGAGTAGATAGCCAGTCTTGCTTCATCTGCATCCCAGATTAGTTTAGTTTAGTTTTTTTTTAGGAGGGAGAGGACAAGTGAGCAGGGGCAGGGTAGCGGGGATGCAGAGGGAGAGGGAGAGGGAGAGAGAGAATCTTAAGCAGGCTCCATGCCCAGCTTGGAGCCCAATAAGGACATGGGCAGACACAGGGCTTGATGCCAGCTGGATCTCACCACCCTGAGATCATGACCTGAGCCAAAATTAGGAGTCCAACACTTAACCGACTGAGCCACCCAAGCGCCCCTGCATCCCAGATTATTTTAAAGCAAATCCCAGATGTCACAATTTTTTAACTGTAAATATTTTATTGTGTGTCTTTAAATGATACTCTTAAAAACAAACCTGCACACACACACACACACACACACACACACACATTGTCATTATCACACCCAAAAAATTGACAGTAATTCCTTAATATCATCATATTTGCAATCAGTATTCAAATTTCTCTAACTGCCTCCTAATTTTTTCTTTTTTGCAATTGATATATTTAGGATTTAAACAAGGTCCATACATTGTATTTGGTTGATATGTCTCTTAAGGTTTTTAATCTCTAATGTTTCCTTCTCTAACTTGAATTTCTTCCTTTTTTTTTTTTTTAAGATTTTATTTATTTATATGAGAGGCAGATAATGAGCAGGTGAGAGAGAGAGTGCGCAGCGGAAGGAGAGACAGAGGGAGAGGGAGAAGCAGACTCCCGTCTGAGCAGGGTGCCCAATGTGGGGCTTAATCCCAGAACCCTGGGATCATGACATGAGCCAAAGGCAGATGTTTAACTGACTGAGCCACCCACGCGGCCCTGTACCTTGAATTTATTTCTTGAAGAAACCAGGTTACTGATCCTATAGTTTCCTACAACAGCTACTACTAAGTGCTTACTCTGTTGTGCTGAGGTTTGCTGGTATGTCCACTTCATTCTTACACCAACAGTGAGATGTAATAGTCCTTTGCCTTAATTTAGGCATAAGGAAACCAAAATTTGAGGAGATTTAGGTAACTAACCTGAGTTACAAAACTGATCAGTTGAGGTGGCAGGATTCAGATCCAGAGACCTGGTTTTTGTTTATTTTTAATTTATTTTATTTATTTCAATTAAAAAAATTATTCTATTTATTTGATAGAGAGAGCAGGAGCACACAAGCAGGGGGAGCGGCAGAGGGAGAGGGAGAAGCAGGCTCCCCGCTAAGCAGGGAGCCCCATGTGGGACTTCATCCCAGGACCCTGGGATCGGGACCCAAGCCAAAGCTGTTGTCTAACCAACTGAGCCACTCGGGCGCCCCCAGAGCCTTGGTTTTTAAACACTACACTGTTTCCTTGAAAGATCCTACTGATGGAAGCCCTCCGAGCTGGAAGATAGAAGGCTGGCATTGAGCACCTTCCCAGGCTTATCCCCACACCCCTGCTTTCACAGAATGCCTTCCTGGAATGCCGTTTTTTCCTCATTCAACCTCTCCAAGGCCTTCCTGGCCTTCACACCACCTTCAAGCTTCACACCACTAAACCTTTCTTGACCACACCAGGCGCAGAGGTCTGTCCTGTACACACTGCACTAGTCATTTGGTGTTTAGTTGCATGCTGTCTTAGGAGATTTCTTATTTTTTTGTTATTGCTGCTACTGTTGTTTCTGAGCTCACTTTACAGGTGTGGGAATGCAGAGTCAGTCCTAAGGCCCCAACTGGAGCTCTGTAACTGCTCTGTGCATTTAGGTAATACTACCATTCAGCCCTTGGCGCCATATCAGTTGTACTGTTAGACTTAAGCTACAGTCATGCTTATCTGTGTATTTCAGATGAGAATCAGGGATTTTCCCTTTCAATTAATTTCTGATTGTTTTCAAATTAATCTAATATAAAAAGCCCAATTATACTGCAAGGCTTTTAATGGGGAAAAAAAAAAGTACCAGATCTGTGCCTCCCACTCATAAATCCCTCTCCCTAGAGGCAGCCACTTTCAGCTCCTTTAGCTATTTCTTCTGGTATTTATCTTTGGGTTTCAAAGCAATAATACTAATCTACTGTTACTAATAATCTATAATACTTAAGTAATGTTTTCTCTGTGTCAGGTAGTATTTTAAATGCTTCATAGGCATTAAGTCATTTAATCTCATCAGTCTCTGTGAATCAGGGTCTCTTATTGCCTCCTTTTCACAGATGAGAACACTTAGGCACAGAAACTATAAATAGCTTACCCTATCTCATGATTATTGGTAGGTGTTAAAAAGTCAAGCTTGAGGGGCGCCTGGGTGGCTCATTTGTTAAGCGGCTGCCTTTGGCTTGGATCATGATCCCGCAGTCCTAGGATCAATCTTGGCATCAGGCTCTCTGCTTGGTGAGGAGCCTGCTTCTCCCGCTGTCTGCTGCTTCCCCACCTTGTGTTCTCTCTCTCTCTGTCAAATAAATAAATAAAAACTTAAAAAAAAAAAGTGAAGTTTGAACTTAGGTAGTCTGGCTCTAGATTCTGGGCTCTTAAATCATGCTACCATATTATACTGTCTCTTATAATATGCTTGTGTTGCTATTTTTTCACTTTTCAACTTCAAGCATTGTTCGTAAAGCCCTTAGTGTGAGAAATGAGCATTTAGTCTCCTCATACTATCACCCTGGCTTGCCCTCCTATCCCAGCTTCATAATATAGTTATATCACAATTTTTATTAAATAAGTAATCTATGTTTACATTGTTAAAATCTTGAAAAATTCATTTACTGTAGAGCCAAATAGTATACTGTGGTTTAATCTTACTTCCTGTACACCTTTTTGTTTTTCCTAGAGTTGATAATTGCATTGTTTTTTCATTTGCTTAGTTTTCTAGGTTATTAATCATTAATTCTTCCCAGAACCTTTGAAAAACTATAAAACTCACTATAGTTCTCTTTTTCACATGGTCAAATGTGTCAGCTGCAGTATTTTCTTTTTTTGAGACTTAAAAGTAAAAATCTTTTAAGCTTTTCCTTTTTCATAAGTTAAGTTTTTGAAGGTATAATTTGCATACAGTAAAATTCACCCTTTTTAGGTGTGCAGTTTGAGAGTTTTGATAGTATGTATCAAAGTATAGATTATTTCCATTTTCCCACAGAGGGCTCTTATACCCTTTTATGGTCAATGTCTTCTCTTCAGCTTACCACTAGGCGATAACTGATCTGAGATCTGTCTCTATATTTTGCCTTTTCCAGAGTTTATGTAAATGGAGCTTTATAGTATATAATCTTTTGTATCTGGCTTCAGGCCTCTCCTTTTTATAAAAAAGAAGATGGTAATAATTATAATTAATATTTATCAACGTGTAGAATACTAGGTACCACACACTGTGTTAACTGTGTTAAAGGCTTTCTGTGGATTATCGTTATTACTATTTCAGGTATATAGGAATGCAGCTCTTGCTTAAAAATGTGTGACTCTTTTTTATTTTTTTAAATATTTTATTTATTTATTTGACACAGAGAGAGAGCAGGCATGCACAAGTGGGGGGGAATGGCAGGCAGAGGGAGAGGGAGAAGCAGGTTCCCTGCTGAGCGAGGAGCCTGATGTGGGGCTCGATTCCGGGACCTTGGGATCTGACTTAACCAGCCACCCAGGTGCCCCAGTGTGACTCTGAAAGAATGTTATTGAACATTGTGTTAAAATATGAGATGCATAAAAGAACGTCGAAAGAGAAACAAAGTTTATATTCCCTCTCAAATTATTTCTTTTTTTGGCATGTGTGCTTAAGTGCCTAGAAGCTGCCTACCTTTCTTTGCGACCAGGATACAAACTCCCTGACAGAGTTAAATGCTTTTTTACTTCCCATCCAGGGCCTTACACAGGGCTTGGTATACAGTCCAAAATATTTGTTGAATAAATTTGCAGATAACTTAGGTGTATAGGGGCTGGGAGAAGTTTATTGAAGAATGGAGGTTGGAGGGGTTTGGAGTCAGGGGAGAGGTGTAGGAAGGGTCTAGACAGAGGTAAAGGGCTCTGACTTGCTTCTCTTCCCTGCAGCCCAGTGTTTCCCGGGCTTTTTGAATTCTGTTCCCGTTACACGGGCGCATCTCTGCAAGGAGCGACCCAGCTGAACAACAAGGTGACTGTGGCCCTGAGTTCTGTTCTCCCTTTCCTGTGGGTCCTTCTAACTGAAGGCCTTAACCCTGACTCTGAGCTTCCAGCTTTGGGGGTGGGCGAGGAGGACTGTGAGTTGGGTATTTGTTTTTCAGATCTGTGATATTGCCATTAACTGGGCTGGTGGTCTGCACCATGCCAAGAAGTTTGAGGTGAGTGAGGAGGTGATGGGGGAGACAATGACTGCCCTAGTGTAGGTGGTCATGATGAGACTAGGGGGCAGCTGGGGAGAGGAATTGTTACTGCGTTGTAAGACCACTGTCTCACCACAGGCCTCTGGCTTCTGCTATGTCAATGACATTGTGATTGGCATCCTGGAACTGCTCAAGTAAGTAGCCTGGGAGGAGATGGAGGGACTTATGAGACCCATGGCCAAGGAGGTGTCTCACACTGTGCTGGCCGTGACCCGTTCCTCCATCTCCACACTAGCTTCTCCACAGTTCTTTTTTTTTTTTTAAGATTTTATTTATTTGACAGAGAGAGATACAGCGAGAGAGGGAACACAAGCAAGGGGAGTGGGAGAGGGAGAAGCAGGCTCCCTGCTGAGCAGAGAGCCCGATGCGGGGCTCAATCCCAGGACGCTGGGATCATGACCTGAACCGAAGGCAGCCGCTCAACCGACTGAGCCACTCAGGCACCCCTTCTCCACAGTTCTTAATGCTTTACTTAGACGACCTCTTCCATGCTCTGCTGCAGACTGCCTGCTGCCTGCTCACATTTCAGTTTTCTCCACACATCCCTCTCCTGTCCCTGCCTCCAGGCTGGAGTCCCAGAGTTGCCTGTAGGGAACTGGTGGTATTAGGTTTCAGGTGACTTGGGCTTAAGTAGACTCTTCATAATTCCAAACTTGGTTTTGGGAGGTGTGGGTTGGGGGTTTTCTTGCTGGGGTTCCCCTCTACCTCAGACGCTGGCGTGACTCTCATCCCAGGTACCACCCTCGGGTGCTCTACATTGATATCGACATCCACCATGGTGATGGAGTTCAGGAAGCCTTCTACCTCACTGACCGGGTGATGACAGTCTCCTTCCACAAATACGGAAACTACTTCTTTCCCGGCACAGGTATGGGAATAGGGATGATCATCCTCTTCACACCCTCAGCTCTTTACTGTGACAGCCTCCGGCTCAGCCTTCAGGTCTTGGCTCAGGTGACTTCTCCTCAGAGAGGTCTATCCTGACCACTGCAGTTAAAGTAATCCCTCCTGAGTGCCTGGGTGGCTCAGTTGGTTAAGCGACTGCCTTCAGCTTAGGTCATGATCCCAGGGTCCTGAGATCAAGCCCCGCATCAGGCTCCCTGCTCGGCGGGGAGCCTGCTTCTCCCTCTCCGTCTGCCTACCACCCTGCCTGCTTGTGCTCTCTCTCTGTCAAATAAATATATAAAATCTTTAAAAATAAAAAAAAAGTAATCCTCCTTCGGTGTTACTCTGTCATGTCACTGTGCTTGCTTCTCTCAGAGCACTCACTGCTGTTTGTATTTATAGTGGTGTTTTGTTTTGTTTTCTTTCTCCCTCATGCGTATGCCCCAGGAATATAAGCTTGGTGGGGTTTCATTCATTTCGTTAGTTCTCTCTATTGCTATAGCCCCAGTGCCTGGTGCACAGGTTGGCTCATAGTAGGCCTTCAAAAATTATTTGCTGAATGAATGCAAGCCACAAGAGATTAAGTGTCTCTGGGGAGTGTGTGGTAGAGGTACACAGATGTAGTGAGAGGCCCTCGGTGTACGGATTGAAGTTGAAGCAGGTGGGTTGTGGGTGCCCCCCTTGTATAGCTCCTACCCCCTACTCTCCACTTGCCTATAGGTGATATGTATGAAGTTGGAGCAGAGAGTGGCCGCTACTACTGTCTCAATGTGCCCTTGCGGGATGGTATCGATGACCAGAGTAAGTATTGAGGTTGTTTCCGTGCTTACTAGGCCCCTTCTTCCTCTCCTTGAATTAACCTCTTCTGCCTGGTATTGTCTACTGTTGGGCCAGGTGTCCTTAAGGATGAATGGCCTTCAGAGGGACCATGAACCCCCCGGAAATTGTATGCAACATATTTATGTGTATGTGCATTTTTTCTGGGAAAAGGGTTATTAGCTTTTATCAGTCACTCAAAGTGGTCTGGGACCCCATCCAGAAGCTTAGAACCAATGATTTTGTTCTTTGGGTTGCCCCTTTTCCTGGGCTACATGCTCTCTCAACCCCTTTTTTCCTTTTGTTCCCTGTCTCCCCATCCCCTTGGGGTGCCAGGTGCCCATCTTTGGCCCTCTCCCAGGTTACAAGCACCTTTTCCAGCCGGTTATCAACCAGGTGGTGGACTTCTACCAACCCACGTGCATTGTGCTCCAGGTAATACTGTTGGTACCTCCTCAGGGGGGCTTTGCCCGGGCTTAGGGGAAGAGAGAAGGAGGAGGATAGCCCCTGCGTTTATCGGGGAACAGAAGTGAAGGACATCTGGGTCATTCTGATCAGTCATCTCGCTACAGCTGCCTGGGGTTTTGCTTTTTGCAGTGTGGAGCTGACTCCCTGGGCTGTGATCGTTTGGGCTGCTTCAACCTCAGCATTCGAGGACATGGGTGAGACCTGCTCTCCTCTGCCCCCGGGTTTTCAAGTGGCTTTGGGCCTCAATACGTGGAGTGGGGGTAGTTGGGGAATGGGCCATAGGAAGACTAGAGAGAGAGTCCCTCCCAAGCAGTGAGAAGGGCCCATGCAGAGGCACTGAGACAGGGAAGAGCTGGTGATGGAGCTAGGAGATGAAGTCAGAGTGGTGAGGCAAGAACACAGGGAGCAGGCTGGAGGTGGTTTGACGTGAGGCCTAAGAAGTCGGCAGTGGTGAGGTCGTGCAGAGCCATTAAACCCTGGTGAGAAGTTTGGATTGTATTTCAAATATGGGAAACTGCAGGAAGATTTTAAACAGGGAAATGACATGATCCAATTGATGTTTTAAAGCGACTGCTCTGACTGCTGAATGGAGGAAGGTTTGGAGGTGGGGGACAGGCGTGGAAGTGGAAGGCCGGTTAGGAAGCTGTTGGTGTTGTCCAGGCGGCAGACGTGGGGCCTGGGCTTAGGTGGAAGAGGTGGCCAGTGAGAAGTAGGTGATGGGAGTTATATTGTGGAGGCTGGAACTGACAGCACTTGCTGGTGCTTTGATGAAAATAGTTGATTAACAGATGAGGTGCCCAGGTGGGTGTTGAGCTGGAGAGAGGTGGGAATGCCCTGTATGTTTCAGTTCTTACTGAGACACAACATATAGACAATAAAGTACACATATCTCAAGGGTATAACTCAGTGAATTTTACTACCTAGATCAAAATATGGAACCTTTTCTAGTTCCCTTGTGCCCTTTCCAGGCAATATCTAGAGACATATACTTAGGCTTTTGATTACTTCCTCTAGCCATTCCTCCTTTTGATTACTTCCTCTAGCCATTCCTCCTTTTGATTACTTCCTCCAGCCATTCCTCTTGTTCCTTTTAACAGGGAATGTGTCGAATATGTCAAGAGCTTCAATATCCCTCTACTGGTGCTAGGTGGTGGTGGCTATACTGTCCGAAATGTTGCCCGCTGCTGGTGAGCATGCTCCCTGATTTTCCTTCTCCCCCTTGTCCAGTGTGAGTTGGTGAGTTGGGGGCTTCCTGAGAGATGGCCAGGTGGGCCCTTCAGCCCACTTGCTCAGCCTAGTCCACTCTGCTGTCTGGTTTCAGGACATATGAAACATCACTGCTGGTAGAAGAAGCCATTAGTGAGGAGCTTCCCTATAGTGGTAAGGACCACTCTCTGATAACCCCACAGCAGGAAGCATTCTCAGAAGACCTCAAATGGCCTGATTTGAAGACAAATGGGAATTAAAAAAAAATTTTTTTTGTTACAGATAGGAAACTTGACACTCTAGGAGCTCTGCAGACTAAATTGCTGAGTTCAGAGCAGGGAAAAGATTGGACGGCTATTATACAGGGGTTTTGGATGGGAAGGAAATAGTTTTGGATGGGAAGGAAATAGATTAGGAAGTCTTGGGACCTGCTTATCTCTGTCTGAGCCATGCCTTCTCTTCTAATCTCCCTTTCCCCACTTAGAGTACTTCGAGTACTTTGCCCCAGACTTCACGCTCCATCCAGATGTCAGCACCCGCATCGAGAATCAGAACTCACGCCAGGTCAGCAGCTTGGAGAAGTTGAAGCCAAGGGTGGGGAAGGCCTAGCAGAGGTTCAGGATATGGGAAATTGGAGAAACCGGAAAAGAGAAAAAAGTTCTCAGCTACCACTATCACTGTTATCAGCTAAGACGCAGCCCAGGTTAAAGTAGGGGCAATCGGAGTGGGGGAATTAGAATTAGCATGGTAGGGGTGGGAGTCAGCTAGAAGGGTGGATGCTCTAGGAATCACTCACTCTCTGTTCCAAATCCCCAACCAGTATTTGGACCAGATCCGCCAGACAATCTTTGAAAACCTGAAGATGCTGAACCATGCACCCAGTGTCCAGATTCATGATGTGCCTGCAGACCTCCTGACCTATGACAGGACTGACGAGGCTGATGCAGAGGAGAGGGGTCCTGAGGAGAACTATAGCAGGTCTGGGGCAGCGACTTGAGAGCATGGGCTTCTAGTAGGCTTGTTGGGGAAGTTAAGAGGGAAAAAGTAAAGTAGAAGGCGTTAGCTTAATCATCCTGGGTTTACTTCTTTTGGGATGCCTACTCTTTGGTCTGTTGTAATTCCCCACTCTTTCTGTATGTGTGTTTGTGCCATAAATAAGTAATATATTTATTGTCAGAGTTTTAAACGGCCCCAAAACGGCTTGCATTCACACAATCCTAGACCAGTTCCACAAAGTAATCACTATTAATAGTTTATTTATATCTTTTCAAATAGACTTTTTTCAATAGGGTTTAAGTATACTATTCAGCATGCACATATGAACACAAATATACATACACACTCATTCTTAGAGCTTGTGCATCTTTTTTTAAAAAAATGCAAGTTGGATCATTCTATACAGGTTGCTCTACAATTTACAACTGGTTCTTTTTTTTTTTAAACAGTGTATTTTTCCATGTGATTTTATATATAGATCTGCTTCATTATTTTATCAGCTGCTTAATATCCCGTCATGTGGCTGTAGCATAATTTAACCAAGTACCATTGATGGCATTTGTATTATTTCCCATTTTTTCACCATTACAAAGAATCTGGCCCTACCACCCCCCTTCCATATGTGTATGTCTTTGCATGCTTGTTTGAGTGAGTTAGATTCCCAGAATTGTTTCTACTTAGGTCAAAGGCTGCGTGCACTAAATTTTTTTTGTATCTGCTGCCAAATTGCCTTCCAAACAATCTGTAAGGGTTTATAATCTTTCCAGCATTTTACTGGTTCCTTCCAGGTTCAGAGCTCTACAAGTCACTGCTCACATACTGCCCTCTAAGGCCCTTTGATTTCTTTCCTCTGTTAATTTTTTTTAGATACAATAATTACATTATGGTTATTTTTAAAACATCTTTATTTTTCTAAGATAATACTAAAATATTTACAGATGCATTGAATTAGGAAAAAAAGAGATTTGGGTAGAGTTGTTTTGTTTTTTTTTTTAATCCCAGAATACGTTTTTCTGAAAAATGAAGGGAAAAGACAGCAGAACACAGTAGTGGAGAAACAGATGCACTTAATGGAGAACAAATATCCTTACGTGGCTGAGGGATAACCACAGCTGGACACTTGCACCTCCCACACAGTGTTAGAGGTTTGAGCTGACTGTGCTTCAGGGTCACATGGCCTTCTCAGACCCTTCCAGAGTCTGCTTTCTGTATTAGAGGTCAGCTTCCACATCTCTCCTTTAGGCCTGAGCTTTACTGCTTGGACCTTCGGGACCAGTTCACTCCTTCTCCTCCATGAACACCCCTTTATTCCCACTTCTGGTTGACGAAGTATCTGAACATCTGGCCTCAGGATTCCTTTTTAACGTCTCACCTCCTTGTCACCTCCTTGTCAACTTCTCCAGATCTCTGAAGCTTGACTTCTAGAAATTGATTTTCTTAAAAACCTGCTTTAAGTTACTCCTTTTGGCAAAGTTTGGCTTTTTCATCTCTGGTTCTAGGCTGGTATCTGGGCCTAATGTCTGTACGATACCGCCCCCTCTGAACAGCCAGCAGCAGCTCAGGCCTCTTCCTGCCCTAAGCCCTCTCTCACTGTCAGACCACCCACTAAGTTCCTGTTCTTTGATACCTATAGCTCCAACTTGCATATCACTTGCAGAGTAGTAATAAGAGGAGTTACGACTTTTTGTGGGTTTGCTAAGAACCAGACTCAATACTAAATGCTTTATATTAAAACGTACATATCATCATGTCATCATTCTGCTGTCATCAGACAACCCTGAGAGGTGGCTGTTAACGTTCAATTACCAGAGGAGGAACCCAAGGCTCAGAGAGGTTAAGTAACTTGCCAGAGGTCCTACGGCTAAATACCAGGGCTGAGAGTCAAACCTGAGTCTCTGACTCCACACCTCCACACCTGAGGCACTCAGAGGTAGCTGAGACATTGCTTACCAGGCAGATAGGGCCTTTCCTGACTTTGTTCCCCAGCTTCTCTTTGATGACTTTCTCCCTTCTTTTTTAGTTATTAGCTGTGGGCAAGGTAATTCCGTTTTCTATGTTCTCCCAGAGAAGAGTTTTCCAAAAAGAAAGAAATGAGTATTGAGTACTTACTGGGCCCTGTTGCTTTCACATCCCTTCACTTGCTCCCTTGTTAACAACTCTCCTTTCCAGTGCTCTTAGAACAAAACCCCATTCTCTGACCATGGCTTTATTTTATTTTATTTTTTTTAAGATTTTATTTATTTATTTATTTGACAGAGAGAGAGAGAGAGATCACAAGTAGGCAGAGAGACAGGCAGAGAGAGAGGGGGAAGCAGGCTCCCCGCTGAGCAGAGAGCCCAATGCGGGGCTTGATCCCACGACCCTGAGATCATGACCTGAGCCGAAGGCAGAGGCTTTAACCCACTGAGCCACCCAGGCGCCCCTGACCGTGGCTTTAAAAGGCGTGCTGGTGCTTACCTATGTCCATGGTCTTATCTGTAACTACTCCCCTCCCCACACACTGCTCCCCGCCATCCTGGCTTCGTGCTCTTCCTGGAATACATCAGTCTCCCTCCACCTGGTAACTCTGTACTCGACTTTCTTGCAGCTCAGAATGGGCTTCCTGAGATCGCTGCCTGGCCAGCCTCTTCTCAGACTTTAAGTCTTACCTTCCTAGAAGAGCTGTCTCTAATAATTCTGTCTGAAATGTATCCTTTTCCTCCCTTCACTCTCGGTCACATCCCTTTATTTCATTGTGTCAGAGCACTTGCCACCATGGGAAATTATCATCTTTCTTTACTTTGTTAGTTGTCAGTTTTGTTTATTCGGTAAGTTTTTTGAGGATAGGCAGAAATTTTATCCAGTTTATTCTCTACCATATTGCTGTGGCTTATGATGGTGGCTGGCATGGAGTGTCTCTCCATAAATGTCTATTGAGACTGCATGAATGGATGGGATGGATAGCGACCAGTATCTGCCAACAGGAGAGGAGTGGTTCCTGTACAAAAGGAGCCTAAGAAGTGGTTCCAGAGAGGGTAGCTGTGTGGGAGATGAGAGCTTGGAGAATAGGACCCTGATTTGTCTCCCTTGTTTTGCAGGCCAGAGGCACCCAACGAGTTCTATGATGGAGACCATGACAATGACAAGGAAAGCGACGTGGAGATTTAAGAGCAGCTGGGCTTGCTCTGTCCTGAGGAATTCCTTTTTACCTCTTGTTTGGGCAGGAGGGAAAAGATGTGGCCGCCCCAGCCCTGGACTGTCACCTTCTGGGCTTTTACCAATGCTGGAAGAGGGTTTGGAGACCACATCTGGTTTTTGAACCAATATCCCCTTTCCTCTTCTTCCCAAGGCCTGACAATGGTACTTATTAGGGATTGGACAGGGACAAGGATAACTTCCTCTAGGACATCTTGGGCAGTGGGCCCTAGAGGCCGGTCCCAGCCACTTTGGTCTTCTTACTCCTTCCCTGCTTCCCTCCAGCCCAGAGACTTTTAGGGATGAAGGTGTAGACAGGGCTGACATTGCCTCTGACTTTCTTCTTCCCTGGGTTCTTGTACTGCAGGCCTTGTTTCCAGTGCAGGTGAAGAGTGAGGGATTTTAGGGGGCTCTGGCTCCCTAACACCTTAAACCCAGATGATGGGAAGTACGGTTTTGAGTCGGGGGAGGATGTGAAAATGTCTTGTTCTAACTTTTGGCTTTATGTCCATTTTACCACTGTTTTTATCCAATAAACCAAGTTGGTATTTTTTGTACCTTTTGCCTTCCTGGGAATATTCTTAATTCTTGCTAGCTGACTGTGTGTGAAAGGAGAAGGAAGGGGGGATGATGATGCATATAATAAAAATCATAGTTAACATTCATTTAGCACTTATGTTAGGCCCTGTGTATGCATTCTACATGGATTGTGTTACTCATATATAAGGAGTTAATAGAGCATTGTAGTTACCAGTTAGATAAACCTGGGCAGATTACTGGCTTAAGAGAGGGAGTAGAAGATGAGTTCAGGTTTTTGAACCTGGGTGTTTGAAATGGTGCGTGATGCTAGTTGGTAAAGATACACTGGGATAAAAGATGTCAAGTGCTTATCACAGTGCCTGACATAAGTAGTTGCTCATTATCTTAATGTCTGTGTGAAGAGTGATGGTAGATACTATAGTAGCCACGAATGTGGACCTTTCCGTAGAGCACTGTACAATCCAAGAAGGAGTGAGATAAATGTTATAGCAGATGTAGACAGTGGTATGAGAAGGAAGAGTGATAGATGGATCACTCCTTCCATGCTTTGATCCTATCAGTACTCTAGCTAGAAAGTAAGTAGTTTTTAAGCTGTTTTGGACAAACTGAGTTTGAAGGGTGGGCTGGACAGTTCTTTGCAACTTTCCACCAGGCGACTAGAAAGTGGAACACAAGAGATGAAGGCCAGCTTTATTAGCCAGCCAGCATTGGAGAGTCCCTATAATATCCCAGGCTATAGACTGAGCACCAGGGTCTCAAAGTTGTTGAGTCACTGACTCTGCCCTCCAGGAACATATATTTGAAATCTTTTTCCAGCTGCGGGTAAGATAATTAAGTCAATACGTCGAGGGCTTTCTGGGTGCCACATAACTTTTCATGAGGAACAGATGTAGCTGGGAGAATGGATGAAATTAGTGAGGGAGAAAGCAAGCTGGTCAATCAAAGAATACTCTAGGAGAACACCTGCTCTTTTCACTCAGGTTTGTATTATGTCAGTAAGAAATCCTGGTCAAACAGGACTTCCCAGATGAACCTGGGTTTAAATTTTTGGCATCTGTATGTCCTTGGGCAAGTCACTAACTCTCAGAAGCCCAAATTTTCTATCTGTAAAATGAGACCAGAGGAATCTATCATACGACAGTATGAGGATTCAGTGAGGAAAAACAGTTGGTTTTTTTGTTTGTTTGTGTTTTTAAGATTTTATTTACTTATTTGACAGAGCCGCACATCCAGAGAGGGAACACAAGTTGGGGGAGTGGGGGAGGGAAAAGCAAGCTTCCCGCTGAGCAGGGAGCCCAACATAGGATTGGATCCCAGGACCCTGGGATCATGACCAGAGCGGAAGGCAGATGCTTAAAGACTGAGACACCCAGGCACCCCAAAAAACAGAGTTTTACATAGTGCTGGGTTTAGAGCAAGTGCATGGTAAGCGGTTATTATTAACCGTGTAGTCACATGTTGGCAGTAGTTTTTCAGATTAAAAAACACAACTAGAAAATAGCAGACCTGCGATTCAAAAGTAGGTAATGTATCTCCAGGGCTAGTTGAGTTTCAGTCTAGCCCTTGCTCTGGACCAAGCTCTGTTTTTGGCACATAGCTTTCAATAAATGATAGCTGTCGCTTTTATATTTTTTCGTGTGCTCCACTGATAGTGCACATATAAAAACTGTATTATCCTTGAGAGACCGGCACTGGATTTTCGGCCGAGATGACACTCTCTCTTACTTGATTTTTGGTTCAGATATTATTCCGGTCTAGGGTGTGAGAGGGTCTGGGCTTTACAGCCACGTGGGCACTGCGTGGGACCGGGAAGGCCTGCGCCGCGCAGACCGCCAGGTGGCGCCATCCCGGGTTGAGGCCGCAGAGTTGCACCGCCCACACAGCCCCCCCCCACACGTGGGTCCGAATGGTTAGGCCCGCCGGGCAGGTAGCTTGCTTCCGCGACTTCCCTCCACCCCCACCCTTCCCCCATTGGTAGGAGCTGCGGGTCCGGGCGGAAGTGGGGCAGGCGGGCGGGAGCGAGGCGTCGCCGTTGTATATTCATGAGGCGCGCGCAGCCCGGCATACTAATGAGGCGGGGCGCGGCGGCGGGCTGAGGAGCTGCTGGGCGGCGGCGGCGGCGGCGGCAGGTCGGGAGGTGCTGGCGGGAGCGGCGTTGGCGCGGGGTCATCTGCCTGCGCGAACCTGGACATGGACCCCCTCGGCGGGGGTCAGGGCCCCGGCCGCGGGCCCCGGGACAAGAAGAAGGGCCGGAGCCCGGACGAGCTGCCTGCGGCGGGCGGCGACGGCGGCAAATCCAAGAAATTTGTGAGTGTCCCTCCCACTCGGTTCCCTCAGCCTGGCCCGGTAACCGCTTTCGGGTCCACGGAGACCCCCACAGCCGGCCCCAGGGGTGCACGCCCGTCTCTAGGGACCCGCCCCCGCGCCTCTCTTTCTCGGTTTACTGGGTCCTGGGCTCCACAGTCCAACATCCTACCCCTCCGGGAGGGACCTCGGGAAACCCCGGAGTCCTACCCGGCTTTCGCCCTGGCAGCCTCGGGGCTTTCTTCACACCTTCCCGCCGCGCCCCCCCTCCCCCCGCCGCCCGCAAGCAAGCTCTGCCCTCCTCCCGCATAGCCCGGCGGGTCTTAGCCCCATCTCTTCCCTCTTAGCCCCACTTCCTTTCTTCTCTGTTACCCACACACGCCTTCTCTGTCTTGTTCTCTGCTTTTCTGGGTCCATTTTCCCTCTTACTCCCCCCTCCTTTTTTTTTTGGTATCCTCTTAATTTGCTTCTCTTTCTAAAGGTCACTTCCTTCTCAAGATTGATCCCTTTCACCTGCTAACTTTCCTCCCTCCTAGCCCCAGCTCTGGGCCCTCAGCCTGGTGTCACCTGATAATCCTTCCCCTCTGGAATGTTACCTGACTTGGGCCCTACCTTCCCTCCTCCCTTACGTGTTTGTCCTTGTGATTGCAGGAATGGGTTCCTGCCCAGGTCCGATGGTCATTGGGCATGACGTTAATTGGGTTCCCGGTATTCCTCCATCCACAAAACCTGTCTCTGTGCCCTGTTGCTTATCACTTTTCAGGGGATTAGAACTTCTCGTGATGATGATGCCCCTCTTGACCTAGGGTGGTGATTTAAACCTCCCCCGTAGGGAGGAAGTTACGCTCCAAGTCCAAGAAGTTTCTGAGTAATTGAATTGCTTTTTGTATGTTTCCCATGATAATCATCTCAGCTCGTCTGCCACCTCCTGTGTGACAGGCCAGTGACATTCCTTTTCTGACCTGTAGAAGAGTATAGCTTTCCTCAGGTGCTAGTGATTTCCAATCCGAGTCTGAAGGAATATTGATATTCGTGTAACACTATCATATTTCATTACTTTTGCCTGCGCTAAATCTTTTTTACTCCTTTCTCCAGGGAGCTGTTTGCTTTTTACTGTAAAAGCTTTGGAAGATAGGGGCACTATCCAAGAGAGGGAATCTTGAATCTTAGTCATCTAGTTGTAAATGTAGTTATTTAGTCTTGTCTTCCAAGTAATTATGCCCCCGTCCCAGGATCTCTTTGTACTAATCAACTGGATTCTGACTCTTGGCTCTTTCTCTTTTCTCTTAGCCCCAACCTTTAGTATTCTAACCCAACTCCACAAGTTTGGGTAGAAAACTGATAAAATGATGGAAACAGGAAGGAAATGTTGCTTTGGGACCTAGAGGATTGAGATGTGGAGAGCACTAAGCAGAATTAAAATAGTGACTCATCTCTTCCTACCTATTTCTAGCAAGGCAGGTGCTTCTGGACTGTCCTTTCCAGTGACTTATGGGCTGTCAGTAACTGCCTGTTTTTCATCTGGTGAACATCTTTTTTTCCAGAAGTGTTGGGTTACTACTGGTAGTGATGACCCTCCCCCTGTGGTGATTAAAGCAACATTTCCTTATGTTTCTTTAGGATAGGAATTGACACTCAGAGAGCTTTCCTTCTAAGACCGAAGATCTGGGGCCTATATTCCTTTTTTATTTCTGCCTATGTATCTGTTATTTTTGTTTTGCTTTTGTTTCCATGGGTACCGTTTGACCTTCCTCACCCGAATTCCAGTTATTCCTGCTGATATATAGTGAACTCTGTGACTTTTGTAAATGTTTTTCAAATCCTTAAATAGAGTTTTGTTTGTGCTTTGTTTATCTAACACTTGTGCGTTTCACAGGTGAAATTGTGGAAATCTAAGTGCATGGTGCTGAGAGTTGAGATACATGAGGAAACTTAACTTTTCACCTGTGTTTCGGAATGTCCACGGAGTCTTGTATATCCTGAGTGGATTTGGCTCAGTTTTTGGTGTTTGCTTTAGAGGGTGGAGCCGAACCAAGTTCTCTTTTTCTTTCTGAGGTGTTGGTTTTAACTCTTAGCCTGCTGAATTGTTTAAAAAAAAAAAAAAATGGAGAACGGGTATCAAGAATTGCATTCAGAGCTAGAGGATTAGAAAGTTTTCAGAAAAGTAGTGCTACTTAACTCCTTTCTTGCCAACCGTAACTCACCTCAAGGCATCGGAATTTTCTTTCTCATTGTTCTTTTTATGAGAAGTCTGTGGCAATGAGAGACTAGGAGAAGCATTGCAATCTACTTCTCTTTGTGTCTGTATGTATATGTGGGTGGGTGGAAGGGGAGAGATTGCCGGTGTGCTTTTGTTACCCATGGCTTAGTTTTTTGAACTACAGGCTAAAAGCAAATTCAAAACAGTTGTGCCTGTTCCACCTTTGCTAGAGTGTGTGTCTTCTGGAATCCCATTAAGAATGTACTTTATAAAGCTGCACTGGTTTGGACCTTGTGTGCCTGAAGGTTATTTGTCTGCTTCTGAGGAGTTTCTTATCGCTTCTGCTGCTCCGTACCTTTCCAAGCTTATGCAGGTTCTAAGTATAGATCAACTGAATGGAACACAGAACTCACTTATTTCCGAAGATGCGAAGATGCGCTCTTAACTCTCTGACGCATCTTGGGTGGAAAGCACATGGAGTCGAAGTTTAAAAAGGGGTTGGGAATCACCTTTTAAAAACATTTGGTTGTTAGAGATGCTGATGTGTGTGGCTCAAGCCAGGGTGCCTGGTATTCCTCCTTGATTTTTCAGGAGTCTTTCTCCTCCTGGGCCATAAGCATATCCCTTCTCTAGCATTGTTGCACTTCGTTTCACAGGTCCTTAGGATGAAAGAAAATAAAAATTGAAAACGAACAGAATGTATTCTGATTTTTCAGCAGCGATGAATGTGGGTGTCAAATAGACTGCTGGCTAAAATATGTGTAAAGGTAGTAATTACAACCAGGGTGTTAGGAGGCTGCAGAGTATTCCTGCATTTTTAAACTTCATGCTTTATACAATCGAGAAGTGGATGCATTCTAAGAAAGAATATTACTTCCTGAATCAGCTAGGGGCATATCTTTGTAAAACATGAGTTTTAGCATGGGATTAGAGAGAATAGAAAAACAAGATTTTAAAAATTATGTATTAATTTTGGATATGTATATTGAATTTTCACCAAGTAGTAGTTTCATGCCCTTCTAAAAGCAGAGTGATAGTGAAAGTATAAATGTTTGGTTGTGGACCCCTGTCCATCCAAAAAGAGCAGTCAAAGGATGTCAGGCAGAATTTTAAACAGATACTAGGGAAGGTAAAGAATATGAAAGAAGGGACATTGTTCATGTAGTTTTCTGCTTCTCTCCTCTTGAAGAAGGCATTAACTTTAATCCAAAAGGTTCCAGAAAACCCAGGAGTATACAGAGAACTTTATACAACTCATGTGGGGTTTTTTTTGAAAGATGATAAACACAGGGATTGCTTAGTTTAGACAGAGAGAGGGGAGCCTACAGGAATGTTTCTGGGGTTTACGATGACAGAATGATACCTTAAAATTGCTGCTCTTTTTCCTGCTCTGTCTTTAAAGAGGTAACACAAGGATCCACTTGATCATGTTACATTTACTTGTCTCAAAGGAAATCCTCCCTCGCAAGAGGTCAAACTGAGGGAATGCCTCAGAATTAAAATCTCTGCCTTGAGAGAGTTGATAATCATTGGGATACTTTTATTTCAAAAAGATCTGAAAATTTTATGACTTGTGAATTATGTTTATTATAAAACCTGAGAAAATAGTAATAAATGAGAAGTGGTTTAACCTTGTTGCTGGGCATATGGGTCAGAATAGACTAGTTTTATTTCCTGTATGATAGAATAACTTTTTGCTATCCCATGGGGCCCTCCGTATTTTATAAATGGATTGCCAAGTTATTCCTGGACAGTGTTCTATTTTCCGTGAAATATAATGGAGGCTTAAAAGATAGTTTTACCACATATGGTTTAGAAGAGCAAGTTAAAATTATGTTTATTAACAAGCAATAGTGGGTATTATAAAGAAAAAAAGGTTTGTGTAAGCAGATGTTTTTTCTCCCATTTTATGTCTCAGTTGAAGTCATTCATGACTGCAGAAAGCATTTCTATTTGAAACAAGCCATGTATTACAGGTTTTTCTTTAGTATGTTGAGCCTCCTCTTCCTACTCACTCTCGTTTGAAAGCAGTAGGAAAAAAATTACCTCTTACTAATGAGCAAAGCAACATTTGGTGTTTGCCCCTACTTAGAGTTAGATGACACAAAGCCAACCCTCCCCCCTTGCCCAGCTACTATCATCACCTCTGTCTTTGTTTTTATTCCCTATTTGCTTCTCTGAGGGCTGGTCCCAGTCCCACTGGCAGCTAGTCCTTTGAAGAATTAGGAATGGTAAAAGCTCTCGATACTAAAATTTCTTAAAGCTTCAAAGTTAAAATTGAAAAATAAAGAATGTTTAAAGACTGGGAATGTATTTTACCTTCTTTTCCACCTCTCTTTTACTCTCTCTTTTTTTGGGCAAACATTTTATTAGAGGAATCCTTTTTAATAAAGTAAAAGAATTACTGAAGGAAAAGAGAAATGGTAGGACCAGTATTTTCATGAATTTTACCACTGATTACAGGCTAACTGGATGTATCATTGTTCTTTCAGCTTTGAGATTCTTCCATTCATTATTAAAGCTTGCTGTGAATGGTAGCCTTAAAATTTTAGTGTTGGAAGGGGATTTAAATGTCATCAAGCCCAAACACCCACTCAGTGCAGCAATCTCTTCTTATATTTGGAGTTTGGAAACATCGGGGGCTATGGGGTGGATATTGTATAAATGAATGGAGGAATAGAAGCTGAAATTTTGGATTCTGCATTTCCTTTAGTTAAATTTCAGGATCTTGGAATAGCTAGACTAGTAGAAAGAGATTATATAAGAGGAACGGATGTACTAGAAGCTGTGACTGAGAGGGAAAAGATTGAAGAAACTGGCTCTGTGTTGCTTGGCTCACTGACAATCACAGAGTTTCAGTTTGTCCTATAAATATTTGCTTAAATTTCTTCCCTCTCCGAGAAGGGGGATGGAACAGATAAAGGGGAGACAAACGAAAGTAAGTATAATGGAACTGAATTAAGAGAAACACATGGCATTCTTATGTGGAAGTGTTTTTTTTTTGTTTTTTGTTTTGAGAAAGATCACCAGTGTGCGGGGAGGGAGAGACAGAGGAAGAGGGAGAGGGAACCTCAAGCAGGCTCCATGACCAGCATGGAGCCCAGTGTAGTGCTTGATTTCACAACCCTGAGATCATGACTGAAACGAAATCAGGGGTTGGACACTTAACTGACTGAGACACCCAGGTGCCCCTATGGAAGTGTTCTTATGTGGAAGATAGGAGATTCCATCAATGGTGGTAGTTATAAGTGGTCCTTAGGTGATAGTGACTTTGGCATTTTGTTAAGGTAGCAGATAGAGGTGGAGTTTATGGTGTCCTGGATTGTTTTTCTGGATTTTTTTTTTTAAAGGAATTTCTATTAAGCCATGCAAGGCCTGGATAAATTTTAATTTTTAAAAAAATTTTTTAAAGATTTTATTTATTTAAGATAGAGCGAGAGAGAGAGCGCACAAATGGGGACGGGGGTGCAGAGAAAGAGGGAGAAGCAGGCTCTCCACTGAGCAGGGAGCCAGATGGAGCCCAGGACCCTGGGATCATGAGCTGAGCCACCCAGGTGCCCCTCTGGATTTCTGATTGTATGATTTATTCCCTATTTTAGAAATACTCCTGTGTAAAAACATAGAATTTGCCATTTTCTTTTAAGATTTAACATACTTTAAGGATCCTGATTTATAAACTCTCTTTGATCCTGAAGGTCCTAGAAAACCCGAGAAGTATACCCTGGTATTGGCCTTAAATCTCAGATAAAGCTGCCCTTTTTTTTTTGGTAGAGCTCTGTTGAACTTTCTAAAAAATTGCCAAACTGTTTTCCAGAGTGACTACCATTTTACATTCCCACAAGCGATATATGAGTTCCAGTTCCTTGCTAACTCTTACTATGATGACCGTTAAATTTTATCCATTCTAGTGGGTGTGTAGTGGTGTTTCATTGTGGCTTTAATATGCATTTGTGTAATGTTGAGCATCTTTTACTGTGCTTATTGGCTATCTGTATATCTTTGCTGAAGTGTCTGTTCAAATTTTTTGTCCATTTAAAATTTTTTGATAGTCTAAATGCAAGTCATTTGTTGGATATGTGTTTTACAAATATTTTCTTTCTCCTGTGATTTGCCTTTTCATTTTTTTAACACTGGTATGAAGAACAAAGTGTTTCATTTTGAAGTCTACTTTTTTTTTTAACTTTTTGCTTTTTGTGTCATATTTCAAAAATCTGTGCTAAAATCACAGCCCCTAAGATTTTCTCCTTCTGTTTTCTTTTGGAAGTTTTATAGATGAAGCTCTGAAGTTCTCCACTTTTCTGCTGTGGATGTTAGTTCTATTCCACTCATGCTCTTTGGGGCATAAATTTTGACCTATAGGCAAAGACAGAACATTTCTGATACTTGGAATTGGGGAGCCTTTGCGATTCAGTTTATCCTGGTGGCATTTTCATCTTAATATGTGCTGTTAGAAACCTTTTGTTCTTGTGTATTCCGTGTGCTACTGTATAATGCCAGTCTTCTATCTATTATAAATATTAATGTATGTTCAGCGTCTTGATAGATAGGAAGATGAATTCATCCCAGACTGGAAGGACAGGGAGTAGTAATAACAGCAGTAGCAGTAGTAAGAGCATTTGTTTGTTGCATACTTATTACAGCCCTAGGACTGTGCTAAAGAGCTTTAGATTCATTATCTCATTAATCTCTACCTTAGTCTTATAGACACTATTGTTATTCCCATTTTATAGGTAATTGAACTGAGACTCAGATCAAGCAGCATGCTTTAGCTTGTAAAACTGGGATTCAAACTGAGATCTAGGTGATTTAAAAAAAAATCTTATTCACTACATTGTACTGACATTATTACAAGTGTCCAGTTTTTGCACCTGGAGTATAAAAGAGTATTCACTGCTAGGAATTTCATAGAAAATTTTGATGTCATCTGTTTAGTCATTTGATGACTGTAGTTGATTAAAACTGGGCTCTCCTCCAGTTCATTTGGTGGGAAAGAAGTATTGGGTCTAGATGGACAAAGTGCAATGGTTAAATGGCTAACTGCTTTTTGCATTTAGTAATGTAGACTTTGAAATCATTGCAAGAATTATAATTAAACCTTTCTTAGGCATGAAGGGGTAGCTATTTCAGTGTATCAAAAACAGTCTTTCCTCTGGCTCATGAGTTACTAAGAAGTTGTCAATTACTATTTTTAAAAATGCAACCTTATCTTCTTTGTAAATGAAACACCTCTAATAGCATCACCTGTCAGTTGTTTTTAGTTGTTTAAATTGATGAGAGCAGCAAGCAGTAGTGACAAATGGGAAGGAGGAAGTTGTTGTTAGACCACCTGTAATAGTTATCTTTTCTGTATTTTATAATTGGCATATGGTGTCTTTAAAATCCTCTTGTGGCCCTGAAACTTGACTCTAAGGATTGTGAATGGTTAATAACTCCGGGGTCTCTTCTGAGTCTGGGGCCTACTGATGTTTGTTCTTTAGACCTGGTAGTTCTTTGCCTGTGGTTAATAATTAAGACATTGCCATAGAGATCTGGGTACCCGGAACTGGGATTTTCTGTATGACTAGTGGCAGAGAATAGAGAATAGAGTTTCTCTTGTCTGAATCCACATGGATCCAAAAGGCTAAAGATCAGGAAGTCATGTGGTTGTCCTATCACATGTCCTGTTCAGCCCTTGCTTTTTTAATAGATCGGCATCTCAGTCATGTCAGTAGGAGAATGGGTAGGAAAAGCTCAGAGGCTATGGACACAGAGTAAAAGCTGTAGAATTTCAGAGAAGTGAAGGAATTAAATGAAAGAGTACTGGACTGTGAGTCAGAAGAACGAAGTTTCAGAATCTTAGAATGCTGTAAGTGAAAAGGATGCTAAAATTATTTCATTCAAACCCTTTATTTAGAAATGTGGTCTAGGAAAGTAGTCAGTTCACATTTATAGCTAGACCTAGGACTAGAACCCTTATATTCCATTCCCACTGAAGTATTCTTTCCAAATATTGCTGTTTAGTCGGACTTTGCTACTGATTGAAGATTTAAACTCTGGGCAGGTCATTCCACTTTTCTTGGTCTTTTCTTGTAATATTAGAGATTCAGCATGAATGATTTCAAAGGCCTATCCTTATGTCCCAAATTCAGTAAATGATCCAGGATATAATTTTGGACAGTTATAGTTAATTTCATAGAAGATGGGGGATATGTCTGGCCTTGGAGGGAAATACAAGGGTTGGCAGAGAAGAAGGGAAGGGGTTTCATGGTGTGGGGAGCAGTGTGAACAGAGGATTAGAGATACGAATGTGTGACTGTGGTAAAGAAAATGGCCCAGTTATAGCGGTCAAGAGGATTTATATGGGAGATCAGTGATTTAAGAAAGGTGAAGCCACTTCATAGGGATTATTTTATTACTGTTAAGGGCTTTTAGGTTCTCTTTCTGTAGAAACGTGCAGACAGCAGGACTGAAAATTAGTGTTTTGTAGCATGTCATGATGTATGCTGATGCAGTTTTTGGCCATGCGAATGTGTGATGGTGACAGTAAATCAGCATATCCAAGAACAGAATAGATAAGTGTTAATGTTTCAGCAAATCATTTCTGCTACCTGGATGGAATTTAGATCGTTAAGTTTGTTTGATTTACAGTTCTTATCAATTTTAACACAGCCATCTTTTCAGACTTTGAGTGATAAATCTAGATTTTAAAAATACGACTCTGGCTGGATCTCAAAGCTGTATAGCCAAATTGTGGGCTCAGGTGGGAAATCCCAATGTGGGGACAATCAGAGCTTACCTTTGGGCTGTATTATTTCTTCTTAAAAGTTTCCTGTAGTGCAGTATGGGTTTTGATTGCCTGCTCTTTGAAGTGTTCTTAAATCTTTTGTGAATGAAAAAAAAAAAACACCCACATATGTATTATATATAATATATAGAGGGAGGGAGGGAGACCACATTTTTGGAGGATCTTAGTTCTCATCTTGCTTGTGAGGTGTCTAAGCCCATTGGTGGTGTTTTGCTCACATTAGCAATATCCTCTTACGTATTTCATGTTTTAATGTTAGTCTTGGGAGTCTTGAGATGATTTTCAAGGTTCTCCATTTCTATGGTCTAATGTAGGAGATTGATAGTTTAAAAACATTCGTCCTGGGGCGCCTAGGTGGCTCAGTCGGTTGAGCGGCTGCCTTCAGCTCAGGTCATGATACCAGGGTCCTGGGATCGAGCCCCACATAGGGCTCCCTGCTCGACGGGGAGCCTGCTTCTCCCTCTCCCTACTTGTGCTCTTTATCTCTGTGTCAAATAAATAAACCTTTAAAAAAAAAATTAGTCCTCTCTTACCTAGGTAACTGAGGCGGAGAGAACCACTAATGTTAACTATACCTAACCAGAAGAACTCTGTTGAGAAAAGTTTATTATTCTTTAGAGATAGTATCTTCTAGTTTTGTGTTTAATGAAAGAACATGTAGGATTACAAATCTCTGTGTTATTTTAGATAGTTCTGCCAACCTTCAGACTATCATTTGGAAATGAAGGGTTTACAGGGCTGCCAGCTTTCATCATTATGAATTGAGAGCAGTATTTGACCCAGTGCTATAGGGATTGTTAGCATACATTTAAAGTGATTAATTGGTAACACCCCATATTATTTTAATCTCTTGGTATCATGGTCTTTCAGGGCTATCGAAAGGTTTCCATAGAATATTGATAAAGAAGACAAGGATGAGTCTCCCAAGTCCTCAGGATATGTCTGGGTCTCCACAGAAGGTGCTTTTTTTCCCCTTCTAAAACTCTTGTACTCCTACCCATGGCTATTATTCAATTTCTTCATTTGGTCATAGAAGCAAAGTAGAGTGAGACTGTTCTAAAATTATTTCATCATGTCTGCATGCATGGGATCTACAGAGATATTTTTAGTTTTGTTAGTTTTTGTGAAAGATGTATATTAGGCTCCCCAGGGTTAAAATTTCTAGTGATTTCTTGATTCTTGTATTTTAGAAAGATGGGAGTTGGCTTTAGTTGGCAGCTCTTTGCATCCGCCAGGGCTTGTTCGTTACTTACTTCTAGGCCCATGGGTGACGTCTGTTTCCTGTGATTGAAACCACAAGAAGAAGTGGTGAGAAGCCACTGTAGGATATGTACTATCAGACAAGCAGCAGGCATTGGGCTACCCTCAAAAAGAGCAGTAGTAACTAAGCACAGTCTTTAAGGGCCTCTCAAGAGACGATAGAAATGATCTGATCCAGCCTCCTTATCTTAATATGAGGAGGCCACTGAGGCCCGAAGGTACTAATTTGCTCAAGGTCATGTATTTAGGTGAGCTAGCTTTTGGACTATTCATTATTCTTTAAAAAAAAAAAAAAAAAAAGATTTTGGGGGGGCCTGGGTGGCTCAGTGGTTTAAAGCCTCTGCCTTTGGCTCAGGTCATGATCTCAGGGTTCTGGCATCGAGCCCCGCATCGGGCTCTCTGCTCGGCGGGGAGCCTGCTTCCTCCTCTCTCTCTGCCTGCCTCTCTGCCTACTTGTGATCTCTCTCTCTCTCTGTCAAATAAATAAATAAATCTTAAAAAAAAAAAAAAGTGCACAAGCAGGCGACAGAGGTAGAGGGAGAAGCAGACCCCCTGGTGAGCAGGGAGCCCCATGCAGCCTAGGACCCTGAGATCATGACCTGAACAGAAGCCACCCAGGTGCCCCTCATTATTCTTTCTCACATTGCTTTGTTACCCCTATTTTTTCTAACTGTGCTCTGCCAGAGTGTTTCCTTAAGCAGAGTACTACTGAAGAAGAGTAAATATTAGTGGGCATTTTGAATATGGGAATTGGATAATGTTGCTTTGCTTTTAGGTGCTGTGCTATGATTTTTTTAATGCTCTTTTTTTTTTGTTTTGAAAAATCGTATATATATATTTTTTTAAAATAACAGTACCTAAACCCCAAATTTCTACTTTTCATTTTTTATTTCACTTGGCGTGTGAATAGTTATTATGTCTGTGCACAGACATTGTTACAGAGTTGTAATTATAGCTTACACACGTTTTTTTCTTTTTTAAAAAATTTTATTTATTTATTTGACAGAGAGAGAGAGAGAGATCACAAGTAGGCAGAGAGAGGGGGGGAAGCAGGCTCCCCGCCGAGCAGAGAGCCCGATGCGGGGCTCGATCCCAGAACGCTGAGATCATGACCTGAGCCGAAGGCAGAGGCTTTAACCCACTGAGCTACCCAGGTGCCCCAAGTTTTTTGCTTTTAAAATAATGTATCATAAACATTTTTCTAACTTTCTAATCTTTGAAAAGTGCTACTTTTGTTTGAAATGGAAATGTGTTTTTTATTATAAAAGTGAAACACCTACTTATAAAAAAATACAGATGTGGGGGTGGCTGGGTGGCTCAGTCATTAGGCCTCTACCTTCAGCTCAGGTCATGATCCCAGGGTCCTGGGATCGAGCCCCACCTAAGCTCCCTGCGCAGTGGGAGACCTGCTTCTCCCTCTCCCACTCCTCCTGCTTGTCTTCCCTCTCTAGCTGTCACTCTGTTAAATGAGTAAATAAAATCTTAAAAAATATATATATATATATAGATGTGTATGTAAATAAAACAGTCCCCTACCTCGCTTTCCATTTATTATTTATTTTTACGTTTACATTGTGTAGCCTAAGGACTTTGGCCTGAAATTGTATGTTTGTGTTAGAACATACTTCTAGCAATTGTAGTGTGGAACTATCAGCAGCACCATATTTTAACTCTTAACTTGTATTTCTGGTTACAGAGGAATAATAAGATTTCACCTCATGCTCTCCTGCTCCTCTCCCCTGCAAGATTTTCTCAAAATCAGATCTTATTCTAGATTTGCAGAAAATATTTACTGTGGTTTCATAAGATCAAGTCTGTATAATGTAATTTTGGGATCAGTTAAGCTATTAGTAGGCTATGATTATTTCTGAGTACTTAGGAATGATGTGTGGATATGAAAAAAGGAGGTGTAACCATCATTTTGAAATGAAGGGTTTGAGAAGAGGATTTGAAACAAGGTGGCCTCATACTTGGTCCCTGTATGTAGAAGTAGTATTAGCTGCAGGAACTTCCTGTCAGCCAGGCCTTGGGTGTGTCATACATGTGCTAACCCTTGAGGAAGAGTAGATGTCCTGCTACTCACATCCCAGCATGGGAGGAGAAAACAGTTGCTACGGAGATTGGGAAACAGCATTCCTGAGTCACTGACTGTTTCCAAATGAGTGGACAACACCCCCCTTTTTAAAGAAGTATTTACAATCTAAGCTCAGGCAGTAAAGAGAGGCCCACTAAGAAAGTGACGAACAAGTATCAGTATTTGCAACTGGAGAAATGTGCCGAAATTTGGGGGAAATTGGTTAACATTTTTTATTGTTTTCTGTACAGGCCCCCACCTGATGTTCCTATGAAATCTTTCATAAGCCAAAATGACATAAAGCAAGAAGCACTTACCATTAATTTATATGGAAAAATTTTCAAGCATTCCTAAAAATAACCTCTCAGGCTTTTCTGGTAACTTAGGTCACATCTCGCTAACAGAGGCACAAAATAAATGGAGATAAAACACGGATGCTTACAGACGCACTTCAAAGTTACGAAGGTGGCCTGAGGCTGAGATGCTGAGCATAGCCCTGCTCGGGGCGTGCGCTGCCTCTCGCATAACTGCTCCCTGCAAAACAAGTGCTAGATGCTATTTTCGCTTTTCACCTTTTTTTTTTTTTTTTTTTTTAATAAAAGTGAAAATCTTTTAAGGATTTCTTTCAGCTAGCAAAAACAGGTACTAATATAGGTCTTCAAAAAAGCAAAGTGGCCTAACTTAAACTGTTGAAAAGTGGGGGATACTTCTATGTGTGTTCAGAAGTTTTATCAGAACCTTAGGATGTTTGAAAGGGAGGAAGTTTTGCTTACTGATCTCTCACCAGATGACAGAATATATGTGCACTTCCTTCCTGACAGCAAAAGAGATGGTCATGTCTGCCACACCTTGTGACACTTGATAGGAAACTAGGACTTCCAAAATCTGAGCACTTTGTTGGCAGCTTGTTGTCCCAATCCGTGGGTGGTTCATAGTGCAAGGGGCTGGCAGTTAGTTTGGATGGACTTGTAGGGGGAATGCAGTGTTCCCAGCCTGGTTTCCACCTGCTCTGCTGAGCTAGAATAGTGAAACCTGAGTGGACTTCCCTTCTTTTCTCTAGGCTATCAGCTATCTAGGATGCAGGCTATGCCAGTCCCGGGCTTTAAAATGAGCTGAGCGGTAGGCAAAATGTTACCTTGTCCTTTTCCCCAAGAGGCTTGCCTTCTTGAACTAACAGAGGACTGTTAGAATGTATTTTGGACTTGTCAGAGGATTGAATCCTAATGTTAAGATTGTTTTTTCTTCATTTTAATCACAGCTGGGAAATGTGGTTTATTTGAAAGCAGACTCTCACCAACTGGTGTAGACAGTTGTGCGGTTATTGAGTTTGTTGCTTTGCATCTGTAAGTAAATTGCTTCAAATTTATAACTACATTACTGAAACAGGTAATGATTAATTACCTAGTGCTCTTTGTAGGACATTTCTAACTCATACTTGACAAATGTCACTGCCTGGAATCTCTCAGGGCATCCTGGGTGGTATCAGTAAAAGGATACTGGCTCTGGAAGGCGGTAGATTGAAAGAACCCTCTCAATTAGGGCTTTTTTTTTTTTTTTAAGATTGATTTATTTATTTGACAGGGAAAGCACAAGCAGGAGGAGCAGGAGAGGGAGAAGCCTGACCTGGGGCTCGATCCCAGGACCCTGAGATCATGAGCTGAGCCTAAGGCAGACACTTAGCTGACCGAGCCACCCAGGTGGCCCATGAACTCTCTTAATTAGGTTTAAAAGATCTTGGACTCTCCTCTACTGTGTTCCTTTTGTTTCTTATATGAATTTTAACAAGCTAACTGTCCAGTTGAGCTATGGGGCTGCCAATTTAGCATGAAACTTAAATGGATGAGCTGCAAACTCCTTTAGCAGTTTTCCCATAGTGATCATGAGTGAGCCATCTCCGTTTCTGGGGACTGCTATATAATCTTCAGGTTTCTTTCCTTTAAGCCCATTTAACTTATTAATACTAAGTTAGCTTTATAGTTGATGTTTCTCAGTTCCTGGTCATTTTTGTGCTTTTCTTTTAGTCTTCCTTTTTCTCGGAGATACCCTTTTTCTCTTTTCCTTTCCTTTCCTCCCCTCCCATCTCTTTTCTTTTCTTTCTGGAAGTGGGTTCTCCAGTTCTGCACAGCTCTTAGGTTTAGGCTTTTGGGACCAATAAGTAGTGATGTCAGAATCTAGTCTGTTTCTCTGCAAATGGTAGATGAAATACTGACTTAATTCAGTGTCATCCTAGGGCCACTCCTTGAAAATGGAAGGGAAAGTTCTTCTCTACATTTGAAGATATACCTGTTATTTTTTCTCTCTAGTTATAATTGACTTCTAAATGAGGAGTGGGAATTGAAGAAGGGAGGCCGAAAAGTGTCATAGATTCCATCATCATATATTATTTAATTTTTACAAAGCACAAAGTGCTTTCTATCCGTTTTATTACTTTTCATACCAGCCTTATGAAATGATACAGTCCTCAAGATAAGACTGAAACTGTGATAAATAAAAAGAAAAACTCAGCCTGCCCTTACTGTCGCTCAGTGGAAATGTGACAAATTTTTTGTCCGAGCTGGAATGGGATTCATTGGTAATTGAATTCAAGTGCACATGATAACTTTTTGTTGCCTAAGGAACTATCCTAAGGAACTGAATGTCATTACTGTGATAGAATAAAGAGATGAATCAGAGCCAGACCATGCTCTCTGCTCTGTATGATTCTGAATGACACATACCTTACCTGATCCTTCCTGGGTAGGTAGTTGAGGATTTGAAAGAAGATTGTTGTTGGCTTTCTATTTTACCTATAGGTAGCCCGTGTCTTAGGGCTTACTGCTTTTCAAAGGAGGTGGAAGTCTCTCTAAGTGACATGTGTCCCATAGTTGGATATTTTCCTCAAGGAAAACTCAAGTGTGTCATATACCAATGAGTATCCCCTATTCTCATGTATAGGGAAGCACATGACTCTTCAAGGTGTGGTCTCATGGTTGACTGACCTGTCCGTAACAATCACATTGTCACAGATTTTAACTTAAGGTGTTTCCTAGGTTTGCCTACTTTGAGTAAAGGAACTAGTGAATGAATATAGTATGCTTAGGATTATGCTCTGAAACCTATAGTGATGCTAATTTTTAAAATATTTATTAAATATTGGCCACATCAAATGAACAAGACGCGGGTTCCTGCCCCCAAGCAACTTACAGTCTCATCCACAGAAGCAATTACAATAAACAGACTGATAAAAAATATTGAGAGCCTGCCCTTGGTACATTCTTTAGTTCTTTTTGCAAAATGACTGACTATAGCTAAATGTATAGTTGATAGATGAGGAATAGGTTTTTCCTTTTGTCGTTGGAGCACAATGTCAACTGGTCCACTCTTCAGGTATGTATTTTAAAACAAGTCTTTCTGTAGTAGTAACATTGCAGTTACCGTACAGAACGATCTCTTACCACTCCACTTTATGATCTCATAGTTCCCAAGAGATATGTGTGTCTGCTTTGGCTTTGTTTTTAATAAATAAGGGAACCGAAGCATGAAGAATTAAAGTGATTTGCTCAAAATCATACTAGTAGTTTTTTAGGATGCCATAAATAAATAAACCAGGAGTCATAGTCTTTTTCCTTTAGCTAAAGTTCTAGATAAATTGTAAATTTTGTCAGTTTGTTTAATGTATTAATTTCCTCCTGTTACATAAGAAACTCAACAGTTAAAAAAAAAAAAAAAACTCAACAGTTTAAAACAAAACCCACTTACTAGCTCATAGTTCCATTAGTCAGAAGTCCAGCATGAATAGTGTGGCTGCATTCTCAAGAGTTATCAGTGGCCAGTTTTGATCTGGAGTCACTCGGGGAGAATCTGCCTCCAAGCTCATTCAGTGTTGGCCGAGTTCAGTTCCTTGCTGGTGTAGAACTGAGGTCCCCATTTCTCTGCTGGCTCTCAGCAACTGGACGCTACCTGCAGTTCTTGCCATTTGCCCCCCTTCATGCTCACGTCAGAAATGACATATTGAGTCCTAGTGTCTTCAACATCTCACCTCAAAGTTAAAGGGCATGTGTGATTGGGTCAAGCCCATGCAGATTATTTCCCTTTTTTAAAAGTCAATTGTGCCGAATAATAGAACCTAATCGTAGGAGTGGTATCCTGTCATACAGTCCTGGTAATTTTACAGGGTGCATATGTCAGCTAGGAGTCTCGGGGAACAGCTTAGAATTTTATCTACACTCTAAACATGTCCCTTACACTAGATCAAACAGCCCTTGAGCAAGGGTGGATGTCAGAGAGGGAGAGGTATGAGTTGACTATCTTGAGGCAGTTTGTGAATTGCATTGTGATTATAGGTATTTTAAGAAAACCTGTAGTTCCCAGGGAGCCTGGGCCTCTTAGAATCCTCACACAGTGGGCCACAGGGCATTCAGCTGTGGTGTTCTGGTGGTAGTCATTTAGCCAAGAGCTCTGATATGTCTGGTATTAGACATATCATATCTCTGCTGCTAAGGATACTACCTAATTACTTTTTGTTTGGCTACGTGAACATCTTGTGCCAAGAGACCATCCTTAATTATTTGAGAATTCTGTCCCGTTTCCTGCTGAGTGGGAAAAGTTAAAGATTCAGGGAGTTGGGTAGAGGTGAATCAGTCTCTGGAATGATTTTCTTATAGCCTTGAGTTTAAAAAATTGCCAGTTCTGTTGCTAGGAAAACAGAGGGAACCTCTATCTAAAAGACTGCCATGTTTAGTCCCATCCACTCACTTTTTAAAGATCTGTTTATTTCTTTAGAAAGAGAGCATGCGTGGGGATGGAGGGTAATGGTAGAGTGATAGGAGGGGGAGTCCAGACTACTCGCTGAGCATGCGGCCCAACATGGGGCTCGATCCCACTACCCTAAGATCATGACCCAAGTGGAAACCAAGAGTTGGACACTCAACTGACTGTGCCACCTAGGCACCCTATTATCCACTCACTTTTTAAAAGCTGAAGTGTTAATAGATATAACCACCACCACCACAAATCCAGTATGGAAGAAAAGTTTTATAGCTCATTTGCATTTATTATGATAATGATAATAATCATGAGGGTATGTTTCATACTCATTAAGCCATCTGATTAGTTTAGCCTCACTAGTCATACCTTGGGGTCTTTGGACTTTCTTGTTTTTGGTTTCTTATAGAAGCCAAACTGTGAAGTGTCTAGGAAGTTTATTTCCTGTATATGGTAACCAAAAGATTTATCTTATCACATATTACATTAGGATGTGGTGAGTGAATCAGAGCCTTGAATTATTCTCTGGAAGGGGGGAGTTAGGGGACAGCTTTTCATTTTTATGTTGATCGATGGTCTTAATGCAGAGCAGTACCCAGCCAAATATATTTATTTTATTTTTAAATTGTATTTATTTTTGATAATGTTACTTTTTTAAAAGATTTATTATTTATTTGAGAGAGAGTAGGGGCAGGGTAGGGGCAGAGGGAGAGGGAGAGAGAAACTGAAGCAGACTCCTTGCTGAGTGCAGAGCCTGACTCGGTGCTTGATCTCACGACCCCAAGATCAGAACTGAGCCTAAACTGAGAGTTGGACCCCTAACTGACTGGGCCATCTAGGCATCCCATTTGATGCTATTACTTTTGTTGCGGTGCAGCTTTGAGCAATTTTTTGTTGATATGAATAAGATTTGATAACACAGAGCATCTTTTGGAAAAGATGAAGGTCATTTTGGTAAATGCAGTTTTGTTAAGCTCTTTTCTGGTACCAGCTAATGACCTTTAGAAATTTATTTTCTCATTGAATTCTATTGAATAAATTAGTATAGAAAGAAAAATTTTTTTTTACTCCTTATTTATTTATTTAAGTAATCTCTATGCCTAACTTGGGGCTCGAACTCACAACCCTGAGATCAAGAGTCACCATAGTTGAGCATCTGGCAAGGCTGCAGTGAAGTTCAAGTACTAGACATCCAAGAAGAATATGGTCAGAGGATACTGCTTTATATTTTCTTTTTCTAAGCTCACTCATGGCTAATCTTAGTTCTTCTGGATAAGTCAAAGTAGAAAAACTCTGTGGGGTGGAGTTGAGTGTCCTGAGGTCTAGGCAGTAGATCAAGGAAGGAATGGAAGAAATTATTAATGTGTAGTTCCAATAAGCCAAGAATTTGGCTGGGTCAGACTCACCAGGTATTGTCATTGTAAAAGCCCAGAACAAAAGTGGATGATGGTGATGACAGTCTTGGGAGGGTTTAGCTCAGGTCCCATAGTCCCCTTTTAATTGTGCTCTCTGGCAAAGAACAGTCTTCTCAAATCTTTGCCCTAGGGATTTTCTTTACCTCTTTCATGTGTTAAGTCTTCTGTTGCCTGTTTTTCAAGTCCTTTACTTCCTTGGTTTGCTCCCTCGTTTTGGTGGAGCATATCCTACATACAGTAGCTTGCTGAGATGAATGGGGATAAAGTTTTGAAAGCTTAAGTTTCTGAAAATGCCTATACTGAATTCATTTGATTGTTTTGTTGGGTATAGAATCCTAGGTTTGAAATTATTTTTCTTCATATTTTTAAAAGCTTTGTTCTGGAAGGCGCCTGGGTGGCTCAGTCATTAAGTGTCTGCCTTTGGCTCAGGTCATGATCCCAGGGTGCTAGGATCAAGTCCCACATCAGGCTCCCTACTCAGCAGGAAGCCTGCTTCTCCCTCTCCCACTCCTCCTGCTTGTGTTCCCTCTTTCACTGTGTCTCTCTCTGTCAAATTTTTAAAATCTTAAAATAAATAAATGCCTTGTTCTGTTGTCATCTACCTTTTGGTGTATTGTTAAAAAACCCAAATTTGTTCTCGTTGCTTTGTATCTGACCAATTTCTCTCCCTTCTGTCGAATCTTGTAGAATTTTCTTTGTATTCAGTGTATTGAAATTTCACATAGTATGCCTTCATGTGATTTATTTTTATCCTTTCTACTGGAGACTTACCCTTTGGTATTGGGAAATATTCTTGAATTATTTCTTTGGTAACTTGCTCCCCTGTTTTCTCCGATTTGTGTATTGAACCTTCCAAAATGATTTTCTTATCTTTGCTTATCTTTTCTCTCTTATTTTTCCATCTCTGTGTTTTTGCTCTGCTTTTGGGGAGATTTCCTCATTCTTATCTTCTAGTCCTTCTATTGAGCTTTCTCTTTGAGTTTCTGTTCTCTTATTTTCAATTTCTACAGTTTCTTTTTCCTCTGAATGTTTCTTTTTAAGATGGCATTATGTTCTCTTTTGTGGATATTAGTGATTTTGAAAATCTTTTTGCATAGTCTGAATGACAGGTTCTTTTTTTATTTTTTCCCTCTGTCTTACATTAGTCTGGGCTTTTCTCAAATGTCTGATAACCTGGGTTGTCTGCTAATGTTTAAGAATGAGGGACTAACAGAGGTGCCTGGGTGGCTCAGTTGGTTAAGCATTTGGCTTTTGATCTCAGTGCAGGTCTTGATCTCAGGGTCATGAGTTCAAGCCCCATGTTGGATGCCATGCTGGGCATGGAGCCTACTTCAAGGGAAAAAAAGAGTAAGGGACTAACTGATTGGAAACTCTAGATGCACAGGTAAAGTATGTTAACCATGCACTTTACTGTAGAACAGACCTGTCTAATAGAGATACAATGTGAGTCCCATATGTAATTTCAGATTTTCTGGCAGCCACAGAAAAAGGCAAAAAGAAAAAAAGAAACATGTGAAATTAATTTTAATAATACTAATTTAGGTAATTAATATATAAAAAGATTTCAGTATGTAATACATATAAAAGTATTAGTGGGATGTTTTATATTCTGTTTTTAATGCTAAGATGTTGGACTCCAGTGTATGCTTTACATTTATGGCACATCTCAATATATATGCTAAATTTTCATTAAAAAATAGTTGAGGTATATTTAAAGATTTTATTTTAAAGAGAACGCGAGTGCATGGGGAAGGGGTTGAATGGGGGGTAGGGAAGGGGCAGAGGCAGAGGAGGAGGAGGGGGCAGGCTCCACACTGAGTGTAGAGCCCTACACGGTGCTCCATGTGACAACTCTGAGATCATGACCTGAGCCGGAACCGAGAGTTGGATGCTTAACTGACTCAGCCCCCCAGGCGCCCCAAGTTGAAGTATATTTAGATTTGATAAAATTTACGGGTGAAAGGAGATTCACATATCCAGGATATTCCAAACATACTTAAGTTTAACAATAATAATAATATAATAGTTTTTAAGTTTAAATTTATTTAAAATTAAATACAATTTGAGGCGCCTGGGTAGCTCAGTCGGTTAAGTGTCTGACTCTTGATTTTGGCTCGGGTCCTGATCCCAGGGTCCTGGAATCGAGCCCCACCCGCTGTACGAGCTGCTGCTTAAACAGCTGCCAGCCAGTCTTATTTTTAGGCTCCTCCTCTTTCCAACCCCATTTCCATAGGTACCTCATGCTGCTAATTCTTGAGCCTTTTGATAGCCTTTAAATATAATTACAATTGGTTATTGTCTTTTTGTACTTCCGATTTAGGAAATTTTCTTAGGTCTTTCCAGTTTACCACTAGTCTGTTTCTTTCTCAACTTCAAAATTTGGTTGCAATTGTGCTTTTCTTGTTGTTTCCAACCTTATAGGCTTCTTCCTTCCATCATTGTTACCTTTCCAAAAAAAAAATCTTTTCCTGTAGACTTAGAAGGTTTTCAAGAGGGGGAGAAATTAGGTGCTTTGTTCAGTCTACTGTCTTTTATCTAATAGCTCCTATTAATCTGTATTCATGAGCATATTTTGATATTTTAAAAAGATTTCATTTAGTATCTATGCTTCTTTCAGTATCTGTATTTATAGTCAAAGGTTTTAGAGGAAGACTCAATAGGAGCGACAGGAAGATGAAGTATTTAGTACCAACAGGTTAGGAGAGGAAGGGTTTGGTTTGGGGGCAGAAGGGAATTGACAGCAGGCAAGGAGAATGGTGAGAGTAGAAGAATTAAGAGGTAGGGTGATGAGAGAACTTAATGACAAAAGCTTGGGCATCTGAGGGGTAAGGCACAAAACAGCTTCAGGGGCATTTATCTTCCTGGATACCACTATTTTTAGTCATTTATACTTTTTATGATCTGGGAATTCTTGTTCTTTATCTCAGAATCCACAGCATAACTAAGGATATAATTAAAACAGAGTAAAGCTTACTGTTTGCGAGCACAGTATACAGAGGATCTATAAGAAAAACACATAATAATAAGTAAACAATACACCCTCAGTACACTGTAGCAGCAGGTGACATTTCAGTAATTGAATTGAGCTTGCTCTTGGGGTGTTCTGTTGGGTTCTGAAACAGAATTTTGCCTATAGGGTGATTCGCTTTCCTGGTAGTTGCTGCCCTCTGTTGGACATTTTGGGAAAGTTCAACTTTGATCCTGCATGCATCATTTTCGCTGTCGTTACTCAAACTGAGTGCTAAAGTATGGATAGTTTTTTTTAAAAGTAATTAAATCTGTTTCTAGTAATACACCAAAGAAAGCAAGGGATTGTGGCATTTTTGTCATTATGAAAAGATATACTCACTTTTGTTTCTAAAGGCAAGAGTTATGGGCATTAAATGGGAACAAGGCAGAAGAATTTGGGAAATGCAAAGATTTTAGGCTTTGGAATCTGAAGACTAGAGTTCATACCCAGTTTGTTCCTGATCATGTGACCTCAGTGATTTACTCTACCTGTCTAGGCTTCAGTTTTTTTCATTGACACAATGAATTGATTTCAGAGCTTTTTAGGAAAGTAGCCCCAGATTGTGCTATCTGTTCATAGGAAATATAATGACTAAATCTCAGGCTCTGCCCTGAAGGAGCTTAGTCTGGAAAGGAGTAGAGGAGGCGGACAGTCAGGAGAGGACTGTAATCCACAACTAGTGCTACGAGACAGACAAGTACCTATTACTGTGGAAACATAAGGAGAGGTACTTGTCCAATTAGAGTCGATATCATACTGCAGGGCCTGTTGGAGTTAGCCTTGAAAGCACAGTCTAAACTGAGGAAAGGAGCAGCCTGGGGAAAGTCTGGGGTGGTGAGACAGCATGATCTGTTTGTGGACCTGCAGCTGGTTCGGGATGCCCAGAAGGATAGAGTTTGAGGTAGAGGGTTTGTGACAGTTGGGAGCCACTGAAAGGTTTTAAATGAGGAAATATTGTGGACACTGTGGCGTTTTAGAAAGATTACCCTTGGATACAGTATGGAGAATGGATTGGTGTAGGGTAGACAGGACTGGAGGCAGGGAGATCAGTTAAGAAGCTTTTGCAGTAAGTTGAGCAGGAGATAATAATGGCATAAGCTTACATAGTGGTAGTAGGGATGAACAGAAGAGAAATGAAACTCTGTAGGCAGAAGGAACCAGTTGCTGGTGTCCTTTTCTTTAACTTAGCCTGCAGCTATGAGCAATCCAATTGGCACTGATTCATTAGCCCCAAGTTCTGTTCCTTATGTTACATCCATCCCAGAATTGTTAGGGTTGTTGCTTGGTTCCGAAGGAACATTTTGAGTTTGGAGGACAAGCTTCTGGAAGCAGTTGCTCCAGGTGCACATAAGTTTAACCTTGGCAGTGAGTGGTTAAATTGTACATACTCATCCTTTTTGTAGCTTTGTTTCCCCTGTGACTAAGGATGGTGACAAAAGGAACTGTTAGTCTCCTTTGGTGTTGCTGTCTGCTTCACTATCCTTCTGCCTTCTCTCCCCAGTAAGCAGCACACACAAAGTAACTAAATTCTGTTGATGCTGAGCAAGGTTCTTACTGCTTCAGGTTTGTGATTAGCCCTCAAGCAGTGGAAGCTTGACCTTCTCTGGACCATGGAGGGAAAAGTTAAGATTCACTATTTAACCAGATCTAATCAAACTCTGACATGGGGAACATGAACATAATGGTAGAGATTTTTTCTTGTCCGTAAAAAGCTTAGTAGAATAGCTCTGTGGCAGGATCAAAGCTAGTTTTTCTTTCTTTCTTTCTTTCTTTTTTAAGATTTTATTTTAATTATTTGACAGGGAGAGAGACAGTGAGAGAGGGAACATAAGCAGAGAGAGTGGGAGAGGGAGAAACAGACTCCCCACTGAGTAGGGCTTGATCCCAAGACCCTGGGATCATGACCTGAGCCAAAGGCAGACGCTTAATGACTGAGCCACCCAGGCATCCCTGGTTTTTCATTAGTTGAGGAAGGTTAGTCAAGAGGCATTTACTATATATACTCTTGTAAAAACATTAAGAGAAAGAAATATGGTTTAAAATTAAGTATTAGGACAAATAATTCCTACTTTACCACCTCTGCTCTGTTTTTTTTAAGTACAGTATGTATACAGAAGAGAACATAAAACATAAGATTATTAAACCAAACACCCATGTAACTATCATCCGTGTCAAGAAATAAAATATTGTGAGCTCCTCAGAAGCCCCTTTGTCCCCTTATGCACTCACAACTTGTCCACTCATCCCACCTAAGCATGGTTTTGACATTCGTGATAATCGTTTCATTTATAATTTTGCATCCTAAATAATAATATAGTTGACATGTTTTTAAACTGAATATAAGGGAAAGAACGCATTTAGTTTTTTTTCCCCAAATACTTTTATTTTTTCAGTGTTACAAGCTTCATTGTTCATGTACCACACCCAGTGCTCCATGCAATACGTGCCCTCCTCGATACCCACCACCAGGCTCGCCCAACCCCCCACCCCCACCCCTCCAAAACCCTCAGTCTGTTGCTCAGAGTTCACAGTCTCTCATGGTTCATCGCCCCTCCGATTTCCTCCAATTCACCCCTCCCTTCCCTCTCACAGTGTCCTCCATGATTTTCCTTATGCTCCACACGTAAACGCATTTAGTTTTAATGTTTGTGAGTTCATTTAATTTCTCTGTGTAATTGTTCCCCACTGTACATGATACCAGGTTATCCGTTCTACCCTTGATGGCTCTTTGGATTGTTCTCTGTTTTAGATATTATTATAGTATTGCTGCGATCATTCTTGTTACATACATCCTGGTACATACATGCAAGTTTCTGCAGGGTAGATTTATAGAAATTGATGTGTTGAGTTGTGTTGTGTATGTGCGTATTTAACTTTAAAAGATAATGCCATGCTGTTTTCCAAAGTGGCCATAGCAATTTACATTACCGCTGACAGTGTGTGAGAGCTCCCATTGCTCTCCAACCAGACAGACATGAAAATGTTTGCCACCCATGAGAGTGTGAAGCGATATCTCATTGTGGTTTTAGTTTGCGTTTCCTTGTTTACTAATGAAGTTGAGCATGTTTCATATGCATATTGGTCATCAGATTAAGAGCCTTTGCAGTGGGGCGCCTGGGTGGCTCAGTGGGTTAAAGCCTCTGCCTTCGGCTCAGGTCGTGATCCCAGGGTCCTGGGATCAAGCCCCGCATCGGGCTCTCTGCTCAGCGGGAAGCCTGCTTCCCCCTCTCTCTCTGCCTGCCTCTCTGCCTACTTGTGATCTCTCTGTCAAATAAATAAATAAAATCTTAAAAAAAAAAAAAAAAAGAGCCTTTGCAGTTCTCTACTTGTTTTCCTCGCCAGAGTCACATGTTAGTGACCTTAAAACTACTTCATGCCCCTTACATGAGAGAATGTGCTAAGGAATAGTTTACTGAAATCTTTAGCTTGTAGAAAGTAGCTTAGATCCTTTCAACTTATTCTCCTCCCCCCCCCCCAACCCATCTGGTGTTGGGGAGGTTCCCTGGAATTCCACTGATCTTTCTTCTTTTTCTTTTCCCTCCTTTTTCCTATTTCCTAGACTCTGAAGCGGCTCATGGCAGATGAGGTAAGGAAATTTTGTTCAGCATGTGCATGTTCTAACTTATTTCCTGCACTGTGATATTTACTAATCGTCATAACTTTGACTTTCTATAACCTGAAATGGTGATATCAGTTCTGTTCTCAGAACCTCCCAAAAGGGGCGCCTGGGTGGCTCAGTGGGTTAAGCCTCTGCCTTCGGCTCAGGTCATGATCTCAGGGTCCTGGGATCGAGCCCCATATCCGGCTCTCTGCTCGGTGGGGAGCCTGCTTCCCCTTCTCCCTCTGCCTGCCTCTCTGCCCACTTGTGATCTCTCTCTCTGTCAAATAAATAAATAAAATCTTTAAAAAAAAAAAAAGAACCTCCCAAAGCTTTTTCCTAACTCTTTGCTCTGTGTTTGGCCCATTGCATGCGTTCCCCTGGGACATTTCATTGGCTTCCAAGGGTAGGCACATTCTTTAAACTCATAACTGACTTGCAGTCTAAATGCTACTCCCATCACTTGAAGTCCCACAGTGCTTAAAGATACTCACTGTTACTTTCAAAAGGTGGAGCTAACAAGCTTCAGCTTACTGGTGGCTCTTTGGTTTGAGCGTCTGTACTTGAGGTTTGGGGAATGGGTCAGAGTCTTGGGTTGGCAGAGAGGTGGCACATACGCCCCTGAAGTACACTGTATTCTTTGCAAAGGGTATTTTGAAGACTGTAGATTGAACTTTTGCTGCCTCTATAACACAGGGACTTTGGGGTGTACGGAAGAAAGAAAAAGTAATGGTTCCTGGTTTGAAGGCATTTACTTGTTTATTCTTTATGACTTACACTTACTAAAATCTGTGGTCATACTCACCTTTGGAAGGGAGGAATCCTCTGAAGGAAACAAATGGCATTTTACTGAGCTAACTCTATACGTGAGTTGTTTTCAGTTCTGTATGGCTGAAGGGCTTAGAAACAGCCAGGAGCTCAAGAACAAGATATTATCTTTGTAGAGAGGTTTCAAATCGTAATACTTAAGTCCTCTTATTTTTGGATGAAGATGAGAGTACAGAGTCAGTATACTAAATTAGATAAGAGATTTCTTCTTTTCATGTCAGAAGAATCTCGAAGTGCCCACAAACCAGAGGAACCATGAACATATAAGTGAGAGAGTTGACTACTTCATGTGTGGTTTGTTGTGTAAATGAAAATGGATCACTAATACTTTTTTCTCTTTCTCAGCTGGAGAGATTTACCAGCATGAGAATTAAGAAGGAGAAGGAAAAGCCCAATTCTGCTCATAGAAATTCTTCTGCATCATATGGGGATGACCCCACAGCACAGTCATTGCAAGATGTTTCAGATGAGCAAGTTCTAGTACTCTTTGAACAGATGCTGGTAAGTTTCCAACCCAAAACATTGCTTTTTTTCTGAAAATGCATTTGTGGGCCTGGTGGGCACTCTTTTGGGCATGATCCCCCTTAATTAGCCCTTAATTACAAAGATTTCAGGTTTAACAGAGAATATCTTAATAGTCCTATTAACAGAGGGACTAAATATACAAGCACCAGTCCATAAGATGGGAATCGATGAGTTAGGCTTGGACATACCTAATCGATGCCCACCTTGTTAATGTCCTTCTGCACAGCAGTATGTTAGCCACAAAGACCTAATGCAAGTGGACTAACTCATGCGGTGGTATGGAGACCACCTTTGGGTTAACCAGGGTAGATGAAGTTTTAAAGCCATTTGCAGTCAATTTTATACGAAAGGAGACTGAGGCATGGAAAGGCATCATTTGCCCAAGGTCTTCTATTTAGTGGTGAATCTGGAAAGATAATTCTGATGCTGTAATTCCTAGAAGACCTTTAAAGATTGTGGCTGAAGTCAGTTGAGTAATGAAGTGTGCATGGGGATGTGACTTGATTTCGTTTCCTCCGTGAAGGACACTGAGTGAGCAGGACAGTCAGCGAATGTGCAGTAGTGCTAATAGATCTGGGAAAGTTTTGAGTACATGGTTCCAAGGTTTCCTATGACCTATATATTGTCTGGATAGATGATTTCAGATTCAAACGGAGACTAGTGGCAGGCCTAACTTCATTAAAAGCATGGGCTTAAAATTCTTAACACCAGGCCTGGTATATAGTAAACACTCAGCCGGTACTGTTATTCTTTTTCACTATAGCTTTCAGTTTGTCTCTCAGTCCAAGTGCTATGAGAGCCTAAGACCATCTCTTGGGCTTGGATTGCAAATGTACATGTTTTCAGGGCCAGGGAGGCAGCAGCAATAAGTTATGCCAGATAGCGGGTGATGAAAAGGAGGAGGGACTGTGGTCAAATGCAGAAGGACTTCGGGCGTTTTTGTTAAGAGGGCCAGCCACAATTCAATGCCGGTAGCTTTTGTAGCACTCCAGTTGGAAATGCCCAGTAGTGCCGGATATTTCTGTTTTTCTAAAGAAGCCAGAAATCTTCAATTCTTGAAAAACAGTAATTGTTTAATAGTATCAACTATTATAGATAGCATTCAGATTTCACCAGTTGTCATTTTTAAAAAAAATTGCTCATTCAAATCACAATTCCAGATAAGGTCCCTTGTACTAATGTTCTTTTAAGTTTTATTTTATCATAGGTTTTTGTCCCTTTCTTTTATCCTTGCTATCACTATAAAAAATTGATGGAGGAAACTGACCTGTAGAGAACGCACAGTACAAAATTTGATGATTTCATTCTTTATATAAAGTCTTCCATATTTAAAATGTTGAACTAGCTAAGCAAAACGTACCGTGTCTTTGGGTCTGATTCAACCTGAAGGCCCCCAGTTTGCAACTTCTGTGTTCAGTTTATGTGTAAAAGGAGGAAAAAAGTACCAGGAATTGAGTCAGAAAAACATCACATCAGTTTTACTATTTAGGGGCAGTGTTTCCTTCTCTCTCTCTCTCTCTCTCTTACTACACGCGCACACACAGAGACAGAGAAGAAATGGAATGTATCCATTTTTCCCCTACCCTTTCCCCATTTCAAATAATATTTCCGACTTGTTGAGTTAAACTTGTGCTCACTGAGACAGTGGGCTCAGACACATGGCTATACATGTAGTAGGCTCAAGTTGAACCTTTTCCTCAATACCACATCCAAGTTACATCTATTGAAGGGCTTTATCACAGGGTTTCTGGTTTTTTCTTGAGAAAGGAGTTTGTACAAGGACTGAGTTAACCAGCGGTAATGGATGTTGACACCCTAGAGTGGTGCAGATCTTGTGGGTTTGATTGATGCTGGTCATCCAGAAGAGATTTTTAAGATCATCCCAAGTACAAAAAACATTATGTGTGCTTTTGTTTCAGCAATAAAAATAGAATTTTCATCTAGCTTAAGAGTATATTTTTGTTAGGAAAAACATTGTGTGTAAAAGTGTCTGTAGAAATTTGTGCTAAAATGTTAACCATTAACATCCCTGAGGAATTTTCATAATCTGTAATAGCTTAAATCTCAAGCGATCAGGAAAACTTACTGATTCAGTAAGCATTTAACGTGTGTAACTCCTAAGTATACTAAATATTAAACGCTGAAAACTTATAAGGAATTTGATGCAGTTTTGTTTTTTTCCTTGTTTTTTTATCCCCCCTCTGTCTACTAGCTGGATATGAACCTGAACGAGGAGAAACAGCAGCCTTTGCGGGAGAAGGACATTATCATCAAGAGGGAGATGGTGTCCCAATACTTGCACACCTCTAAGGCTGTGAGTCCTGGGGCAGGTACCCATGCCATGGGAGACTCTGCCATTATCTTGGATCTGTTTGTTTTACCAGTGTTATAGAACGTTTTATGTCTACATCAGTCTTATTTTATTCTGTCACATACTCATGTTTTACTCTCATTCGAATTACCATTATTAACATACTTTTTGCCTGATTCAGTCTTCATGAAATGTGTGTGGGGAATGGGATGGGAAATTCTGAGTCCCACAGAGTTTGGTGCTATGTATGATGTCTGTCTGCCTTGATATTCAAAAGGTAATGACTAATGCTAGTCCAGAGTCCAGTTTATGACTGGGTCCAGTACTGACTAATCTTTCCATATGTTCCTGTCTAGGGCATGAGCCAGAAGGAGAGCTCTAGGTCTGCTATGATGTACATTCAGGAGTTGAGGTCAGGCTTGCGGGATATGCCTCTGCTCACCTGCCTGGAATCCCTTCGTGTCTCCCTCAACAACAACCCTGTCAGGTGAGGATTCTGAGATGGTAACAAGAGTGAGAGCCCAAGGTTAGGATTTACTGGTGGGTATTGAAGATCAGAGGAGCCAGGATGTATGAGAGTTCTGGATTGGGAGTAAAGAGTGGCCAAAGTGGAATTTGTTTGGGTGAATAAATATCGATTTGATTTAATACTGCATTGTCTGTCCATTCCTTACAGCTGGGTGCAAACATTTGGTGCTGAGGGCCTGGCCTCTTTATTGGACATCCTTAAACGACTCCATGATGAGAAAGAGGAGACTCCTGGGTGAGGACTTCCAACTTTTGACATCTTTTCGGTGGAGAGTAGTAGGGGACTTGGCTGTTTGCTCTATAGGAGAAAATGGCACTAAAATGAGAACTTGTGGACTAGGAAATATGCTGTTAGTTGGAAAGAGGGTTTGTCTTCGGGCAAACTAGAGGATGAGTGATGATTACAGATACAGCAAAGGGAAGAGGAACACAGTGGATAATATAGGCTGTGGACCACATAAGATTGTGGGCCCGCCAGCACAGATTCTTACCCAATCTGGAAGTGGGGTGAGCATTCATCCAGAGCTCCATTGGGACCCATTCTGGGTTATATCTCATTCAGAAGTATTAAAATATGCTTAATGGATTTGGGACTAATTTTCCAACAGTCTTCAGGGTTGGAATAGTTCTTGGGATATCTTGGACTGTCTTCGGCTACTTTGAAGTCTGCTTGACCCGTAGTGACTTCTCTACTTCTTAGGATCTTTCCAAAACCAAACATAGGGCCTCTACCTCCTGAATGGACAGGCTTGAAACCTTTGACTTAGTGAGGCAAGCAGTAATAGACGGGATATTATCCTGATCAAATTTAGCACTTAGAAAGAAGCCTAAAGGGAGTTAAACAGAAGATTTTAATGTAGTACTAAATTCTTGGATTGCGAGAAGATTAACCAGAGGTCTGATGGTGGCATTTCCTCTCAACTACCTGTTTTTGCCAGTGTTTCTGGGCAAATTGCTCTGTGCTAGAATTTACTCAGCTACTAGTTGGGAATGTTCCAAAGACCTGTGTGTACAAGATTGAAAAGTCAAATGGGAGAGGGGTATATAATAAAGGGAATTCATGAAGTATGTCTTCTACACACAGAAGCTACGATAGCCGTAACAAGCATGAGATCATCCGTTGCTTGAAAGCATTTATGAACAACAAGGTGAGATTTTTCCCATTGTCATTCCAACCGTCATCATGACTCCTGTTCTTTCTTTTCTATTGGTAAACTCTAAAAAGGACCTAGGGATATGAAGTTCAAGACTGGTAGCTTTCCCTTTTAGTATAACAACTTTTTGATTGCCACATATGTGTGTTTCTATGGACCTTTTTTCCCCAGTTCTGATGTCTGTTTCAGAAGGTAGGCTCACTTTCCTTCCTCTTTTTATACTGTTTTGCTAATTCTTGAATTTCCTAATATGTATTTGTTATTTTTGGAAGATTTATTTTATTTTCTGCTTGTTTGTTTTCCATACTGTTCCTACTGAAGAATCAGTCTGCCTACCCTCCCTCCTTCCCTGCCTCTTTTCTTTCATTCGCTCTTTCCCTCCTTCCTTCCCTCCTTCCTTCCATTTAAACTGCGGGATCTCACAGTTGGTTGCTCCAGAGTGCAGATCTGTCTTCCTCATTATTTAATTTTGTTACAATTTACTTACCGCATTGGATGCGAGGGGCATTTAAAAGAAATGTAATGATCAAATATTTTTATTCTTGAAGACCTAGAATTGTGTTGTATCTAATATAAAATTACGTTGTATTTATATTCATCCCTATTTAGCTATGCTGGGAAGAGGTCTCCTCCTGCATTAGTTTGCTATGGCTGTTACAACAAAGTACTGCAAACTGTGTATTAAACAACAGAAATTTATTGTCTCACAGTTCTTGAAGGCACTAAATCCAAGATCCAGGTGTTGGTAGTATTGGGTCTTTCTGAAGGCTGTGAGGGAGAGTGTATGTCCCATGCCTCTCTCCTGGCTTCTGGTACCTTGCTGTTAGTCTTTGTCATTCCATGGCTTTTAGATGCCTCACCCCAGTGTCTGCCTTTGTGTTCACAAGGTGGTGTTCTTTGCATGTATGTGTCAACATGTTTCCTTGTTACAGGGACAACAGTCATATTGGATTAAGGGTCCACCCTACTCTAGTAG